>JAEQBH010003855.1:0-93294 GCA_016808115.1 Tetrastigma voinierianum | reverse complement strand
GCTGGTCCTCGTGCGGTTCTAAAACTCGAATGGAATCTTCTGCATCCAAGGACACCCCCTCTCGCAGCAACAGGGTTATGCGCATTCCTTTCCACTTCTATAGGGCCTTCTTCTTCGCCTTTTGCTTTTCCTCGCTGGCCCACGCCCATAATTGCTTTTGTTTGAGCTCTATATTTGATCTGAATGGATTATGTAGTCATAGTACGATCACTTTATAAGAAAACGATGTCGTGTAATTACGAACGTTTTTTGGCGTGATTAATGAATTCATATTTCTTGAAATCTCTACATACTTGCATATACTGTCTCCATGCCTTCTTCATTTGCTGGCTAGTGACAATGACTGACTGTCATGGCCGAAGGCTATGGTATTTGGCATGCTTTGACTGAAATGGCCGAGCCTGACACATATTGGGACGGTGCTCGTTTAAGATGATACAAACACTCAGTTTGGCCCACTTTGCTTTGATTATGCCCTAACAGCGAATCGCCGCCATAATTCAAACCTGCCTATGGATGTGATGAGTCGCACGGCATTTAATGCGCCCTAGGCCTAGGCATTTGGTATATAGGGAGCCATCATTGACTTGTGCCTTCTCCCATTTCTATCGTATTTGTGTCTACTAGCTTTCTTCTGATTCAAGTTTCTCTATGGGTACGCTAGTGCAATTCCTCAAGCCACTAACCGCTTCTTCCGTATGATTCACTCATCTTTCATTTTATAGGTAAATCTCGTTTTCCTCTTGTGTTGAATCTTAGTTAGCGGCCAGTTTCCAGCCGTAGGAAGTTCTGGGGATAGGGTATATTTAGAACTTTTTGGTTCGGGTGATCCTTGCTCAAAGCCAGGATCCTGGGCTTCTCTTACTAGCTCGACATACCGACTAAATCGACTTTGTTTCTCTCACCCCCTCCTGTCCGCTTGCGCACGGAGAGAGGTCAAGAAGCAACTTCCACCCATCAGGCGGATCACGAGAGAAGACCTACCTAGGGGACTCCTTCTACAAGCAACATCATCTCATCCCTTACGATAGAGGAATTGATGGCCTACTGAGATGTCCCTACTAACATCGACCTCAAACTGATGGAGGAGCCGGATGAGTCTACTCTGGGTGGAGAACACGACATCGTGTTTTTTACCCGGGAGCACCTTGCAACCGAGCTTCGCTTCCTTGTGCCTGCCATTGTTAAGAAATTTTTGCATTTCACCAGGGCGCCGCCGGCCCTTATCCATCCCAACACCATTCGGATTCTAACCGATGCGTTGTAATCGAACCCCTTCGGTACCAACTCGACCTTCGTCGTCGAGACGGTTTCGCCATTTCGAGGGTAGCGCAGGTTACCTGATGTCCAAGTGCTCCGCCTTTAGTTCCCGATTTTGTCTGTTAATGGACTTCCCGATTCACCTAAAATGGAGGCGAAGGGTGTGATACTAGTCAGGGGGCCTTGGGATGAGACCCCGTGCTCTCCCTGGCTCCATTCATGTTAACCCATTACATTTTTCCAGGTTTGTGTAGGGGGCAGGTTGAGTTCAATGATGTGTGTGCACGCATATGACTTTTTATGACACCCGCACTGGCGGATTATTCGTGTAGGGAAAACCTAGGGGTAGGATTGGATACACGGGTGAGGCGAGCCTTGAGAAAATTCGTCGGCTGTTGGAGATTTTTGAACAGGAGCACCATTACGAGGTTCTTCTCACTCCGAAGAATCTAGCAGATGTGAGACGCAACTCAGCTCCTTACAGCCTTCCGATTATCCCACGCCCGTTGCCTTCAGAAATTGTGGACGGGGAACATTTTGTCACTGCTGACCTGCTAAATTTAACCGCAGGTAGTGGGTCCTCATCCAGGTTCTGGACGCTGAAACATCAAGTCTAGAACTAGTGTCCCTGAATCTTGATCATCCGGGCTTCTACCAGCTGGGTTCCCGTCGCTCACGCGCACCTTGTCGTATGCAGCGGTTACCGCCCTCGGAAAGCGCTTTAGCCACAAAAAGGGGACCGCTCGCCTCGGTACTAAAGAATAAAAAGCAGTGGACATCCCGCAGACGGAACGCTCTCAGGCCTGCTAAGTGAAAGATTTTATTCCTCAGGGTTCGCCCCAAATCTAATGGGCCATCGGGGCTTTAGGAAGAGGAAGAGGAGGAGGAAGAGATGGAGACAAGGTCGCTAGATCGCTACGTCAGAAATGGAAGCAAAGCAGAGAGTGCCGAGGAGGCCGATCAAGCCGAAGGATAGAATCGGCCCTCCACGGATGGGGGTTTTGAGATGCAGGCGATCATCATTCCGGGCTCGCCCGGGATGGGGTAAAGGGACCAACCGAGTCCATAGGGTGTCGCCCTAGGGGAGCCAAGGGAGGTAACTCCGATCTCACCCGCACTATAGGTGATCCACCTCCGACAGTGCGTAAACTGCCTGCATACGGACAAGCTCGCACGAGCCGAGGCAAGAAGTCACACCGATTAGATACCGCTGAATTCCTTATCTCCCCCTTATGGCCCGGCTCCCCGGCGATGGAGGACCGGCATCCGGCCCGAAGACATCAAGCATATCATCCACCGTTGGAAGCCTTTAATCGGGCGACCGTTACTTTATCGTCTGGATGACTTATACCTGAGAACTCTACAGATGCCTCGTGAACCGGGACGGCCTGGGTGGACCGGGCTAAGAGTATTCCATTGTTGTTCCTAACCGTACCGAAAAAGGATCTTCAATATAGTTGAGGACGTGATGCAATTGCGAATCAAAACTACGTCTAATCGATCGAGCCGGGTAAAGTAGCGCATTTTATAACAAGTGTTTACCATATCCCGGCCGTGATTCCTAATATGCTTATTTGCAGGAAATCACCGCCATCCGGAATATGGCCCTCAAACATCATGAATTCCAACTCCGACAGAGGACGCTGAGAAGCTTACCGTATGTTCACAGGCTCGGCACGTGAGAGCCTCGACGCCTCAAGGAGGCTCACCAAACGCCTAGCACTGGGAGCTAGAGGCTAAAGAGGCTGTGGATAAGGCGGCTCGTGTTGAGGCAGAGAGGGATGCCGCCCAACATGAAGTGGCGATGGCACGTTTAGAGGTTGACGCGGTGGGTTGTGCCCAGGCAAAGATGGAATCTAAGTTGACCCGGGTCCAACGTACCTTGCCTACTTCCGAAGGTGTCCCATTAAGGCGAGTGTGAGTCGACTCGCTCACAGTTTCCAACTGCTAGAGGGAGACTGCCTGGGGCGCTTACAGTGGAGATATGTCGGGCAACGTAGATGAGCGACCGTCTCTAATCATGGAGCCTGTACCGGTATGAGAACTGCTAGCCTTTCCAAGCAAAGGCGCTTACTTTAGCGAGTTAAATGGAGGAAGAATTTGATGCGAGCAAAGGATGTGATCTTTAACTATGACGGGTCATTGCGCTTTTGCGCATGATATATGTGAAAGCAAACCCATGATCCCAGCCGGAATGCCCGATACATCAGTGTAACACCTAGGAATTTGTATAGATCTAAGTTAGGGAAAATAATAATGACAGGAATTTTTATAGACATACATTATGAAAATAATAATGATAATTCAATTAGTAATTAATTAATTAATTTAATGAAAGAGGGGTAAAAAGTAATTTTCTAATGTATACTCCTAGTATAAATTGGAGTAAGAAAAGAAAATCCTTTCTATTCTTCTTGAATTTCTTTCCGCCGTGAATTCCAAGAGAACGTGACGACTCCTCTGCATCTGGGGTTTGAAGAACAAATTTCTCTAGGATGATATCTTCGAACTCCTTCACAGATGAACCCTGAAGAAACCAGATTTAGATTTCACTCTCATTCTTAAAAAAAAATGAAATAAAATAAGAATTGGTGGTGTCGTACTTAATTGCTTTGAGTATGAGAATGAAAAAGTAAAAGAAAAAAAAACATAAGTGGGAATTGTAGAGATGAACAAAGGGTATATAGGCAGGTTGAAAAGTCAAAAAATGATATATTTGCATGATTTGATTGGTATAAGTGAAAAGACAAAAGAGAATGTGGTAAACCAAAAGTTCTTGTTATGAAATAAGTCTTGAAACTAGGTATAAGAAATCTAGGAAATTGATTCATGACCTAATGCTTGAAAAAAAAGAAGAATAATGTTAGATATTCAAGATTTTATTTTAGAAAAACAAATATTTGAGGATAATTTTTGAAAGAAAATAATAATAAACAAATAAGATAAATTTGAAAAGGCTTAATTCTTAGCAACATATGTATTTTGGCAAGTAAATATTTTATTAAGGATTGAGAATTTATAAAAGGAATATGATTAGAATAATTATTTAGCAATTATAGGAAATAAGATCCTGCTAATAATACCTCTGCTGTCAAGCATGATAATTGTTAGGCAAAAGGCTAGGATGAGTATTGTGTAATAATACAATTTGTAAATATTATTAATATTATTTCTTTCTAGTAAAAAGATTTAGTTCTGATTAAGAGCACAATAAATAAATAAATTATTAAAATAAGATCCAAAAGGAATATGAGTTTTATAAAATTTGTAAAACTACCTAATTCAAATAGTTATCATTCAACGCTTGTCAATATGTTCGAGGTGAACAATAAAATCATGTTGATAGAATAAACTTTATAAATCACAAATTTTATAAAATATTTAGAAACTCATTAACTTTTATTATTATGGATTAAAAATTAAAAATAATATCATTGTTAAAAATATCAAATTAGGGAAAGTTTTAAGAATAATATAATGATGATAGTTTCTCCCTTATTATTTTAGGAGAAATATTCCATTGAGGTGAAATTATTCTGATTAGCTCTTTCAAAGCTTTTGAGTACTCCTTCGAGGTAAGGGATATTAATGCAGATCTTTAAAAAGAAAATTGTTTGTTTTTACTTCATTTGAGGATGAAAATTGTTTTCACTGAATTATATATAATCTTGGTTTATGAAAAGTTTTACTTTTTTATTTTTTGATTATCCATGGATCAAAAAGTAGTTTTGTATGATTTTACTTTTGAGATTTGTTTTGTTTAAGAAAGAAAATGTGGAGATATGATGTTTTGTAATTTGAACTTTTGAATGAAATATTTGACTTTGGATAGTTCGGCCCTGTCAACGAGAATAATAGTTGACTTTTACATTCCTTGGTGGCGAATGTAATTGATTTGAACCCCAGCCCCTAGGGGTTTCGGTTAGAGGTTACTAGTACTAGTAGTGTTTAGTTCCGTCCACCTTAAAAGGAACAATTTGCGGCTAGCCACCCATTTGAAAGTTCCACATGGCTGGGCACCATTTGATATTCGATGACCGTAGAAAATATATTTTAAAATGTATTTGATTTTGGACTGATATGAAAGTGTTTGAATCCAAATTTGATATGAAATTAAGTTTGAATCACATTTGATATGAAAATGGTTTGAATTGGATGTGCTAGCATTTTTAGAAGTAAATTTTTGTTAATGTGTTCCAACTTATTTTTTAATCTAAAGTTTGATGAAAACATCTCCTATTCATATATGATTGAAAACTTTTGATCCATGAAAATGTATTAGTATTTCAATAGCTTTAATATCAATTCCATTCGCTGATATTTTCGTATCTTAGTTTATGGGAGGAGTGATGGCTAGGTTGGGGATTTATCATCATTAGGATTTGATTAGAACTTTATGTTGGATCATGGTTAACTAATAAGTTCATGTGTATGTGAAATGTTGGGTTTTGAAAGTTAATTGAGAAAGTCACTTGGATGATAACATTCGCTTTATATTAAGATAAAGTCGATATGAGAGATCCCAAATATTGTTATATTCTGAACAGCTTTATATGACATGCATAATTGAGATTTGGATATTTGGAAGTAATTTTTGTCAGCATGAAATTTTGAATTTGGAGAATTTATGAATTTAGGAAGTTGCTCATTTACTTTGAACATGTGTTGGTAATTGGACAAAATCCGCCATAAAGGAAGGTTAGTGTCGTTTCACACTTTAAACCTTCAGGCTAAAGGCTTGAGGGTGTGAATTGACAATCAAGCCCCTAGGGTGGGTTTTGGGGCGTGACAGAGTGGTATCAGAGCTATAGGTTTATGATCTTAATGGGAACTTGTTTAAGTTTGTCTATGGGGATAGTTGAGTGACGTGTTAGTTGATAATTCATTTATGTTTGTGTATTCTATATCTTTACAAATGTATAGATAATTGATTTCTTGGTGACTAGTTAAGTTCACTACACTCTTTTGCCTTATTTTTGTTTGTTGGTTTAGTGAATATACTTTATCAATATGAATTATGATTTGAATTTGTCACTTGGGACATGTCATTATGGACAATATGGTGGTTTGAAGTTATTTTATGACGATTGGTAAGAAGAATATTGAATTGACTTAATACTCCTTAAACATTAAGGTTTTTGTTTGATTTTGAGGATGAATTAAGGAGCTTACTACCTTTATTTGTTGATTGTTTTGGGAAAATATTGTCTTTCCATATTCTTAGCTTATTCTGAGTTTAGTTAGGAATCATGCGGATAAATTGTTACGCATAATCTAAGTCTTGCAAGGTAGTTATTTGCTTAGAAATGTTGTTAAGTCTTTTAAGTCAATGTGATGAGCAATGAAAACACTGAAATTTGAAATGATCTAATATTGTTATTAAAGTTTGAAGTTTCTAGACTTATTGACATTACAAATAAATTATTAAGAGATCTTTAAGATTATCTTATATTTTCAGGCTGACATAGAAAGAAGTTAAGTTTGATTGGTCTTATAACTATGATGATAGCTTCACATAGTTGAAGAGCAAATTGGTAGTAACTCTTATTTTGATTATTTCATTGGGTTTGAAAAGATCTGTTTTGCATAATGATGTCTTTTATTAGGATTTATGTTGTGTTCTTATGCAACATGGAAAAATTGATATATACTTATAGACATTTGAAATTTTAAGATAGAGAAAACTACCTTATTATGATTTGAAGTTAGGTAAAATGATTTTTGCACTTAAGATATGAAGACATTTTTTTTATTATGATCTACTCATAGTTTAGGAGAGTTTGATAGAAGATATTGATACAATTACTTAAGGATTATGATGACATTATTCAGTACTAATAAAACAATGAGAATCTTGTGATTTATGCCTTAAATAGAAAAAAAAATTGATTCCTTGGAAATAATTTAAGGTTGTCACAAACAATTATTATATAATTTGAGATGTTTACAAGTCTATGTTATACCTTTGGATTTTAGAGTTCTTATGTTGAGCATTATAGTGCAACTAAATTTGTTTGGAGAATTAAGATCTTATAAGGAATTATTTGAAACTAGTTGAACTTTTGGTACAATTGATTGTGTTTAATAAGATAATAAGATCTTGAAATTTGGGATTAGACTTAATGTCTTAAATAATGGAGACATAAAAAGACAACTTTTGAAGGAGGTTTATTACTTTAAGTTTACGATCTACCCTAAAATGATGCAAAAGTATAAATATTTAAGACATAATTTTGATGGCATATATATATGAAGTAAAGTATTACATTATCTGTGACTTTGGGTTTAGTGTGATCGTATATGGAGGTTTACATCAAAGATCTAATAGTACTTCGCAACTACTTTATATTTCTAAATGAATGTGAAAACTTATTACCATGGATTTTGTGATAGGGTTACCAAGAACCTTAGTTGATGACAATGTTTCATTATGATAGTTTGTTTATGGACAAAGTTTAATAATTTTTCTATCAGATTAGCTTCTCGATATCAAAGAGATTTTGATAATATATGAAATATTTGATTCTATGGTATGTAATAAGAATTCTTAATTTACTTTTAGATTTTGACTTCATCAAAAAAATAAAAATCAAGGACTAAGTTAGTTTTTGATAAGAGCTTCTTGCTACTTAGACCAATGACTAATTGAGGAAAGTAATCGCAAAGTTGGAAATATTTGTTGGGAGATATATTGTTTTAGACTTGAAAAGTAATCGTAATGAGTTCTTACCTTTGGTTAAATTTTCTCAGAGAATAGTTTTAAGCTAGCAATGAGATTATATCTTCAGAAAGTTTTATGGTAGAAGTTTATGATCCCCTATGTATTATGATCATATTGGAGAAAAAAAAAAAATAATTAACACATGAACTTGTGTAATTGACTACTGAAAGGATAATCCTTCTCAATGGGGCTTGAAGAGAATTTGAAGAAAATCAAAGTACACACAAATGTTATGTTGATAATCCCAAGCAATATTTGGTATTTGAATTTGGTGATTATGTTATCTTAAAGTTTGCTTATTGAATTAAATTGAGATATTTGAAAGTTTGAAAATCTGTTGAGAAAAAGAAAACTCAGTCCTCGATTTGTGGGCCTGTTAGAAATATTAGAGATAGTAGGTACTTTAAGTATATAAAGTAGCCTTGCCCTGTGCCCTGCCTAAGATTCATAATGTGTTTCATGTTTCTCGAATTCTCGAGGAAATATGTTGAGCGTTTCTCATGTCAGGAGCTTCGGTTTCATTTCTTATTCGATTTTTATGACTTGACCTATGAAGAGGTGCCTGTTCAAGTTGTGGATGTGATGGATAAGGTTCTACTACATGCTGTTGTCGGGTTGGTAAAAGTCCAATGGAGCAATTATAGTATCCAAGAGGCCACTTGGGAGGTAGAAGTACAGGATTTGGTAAAAACATCCTCAATTATTTCAAAACTCAGGTATGTCAAGTTTAGAGGACTAAACTTTTATAAAGGAGGGGATAATGTAACACCCAGGAATTTGTATAGGTCTAAATTAGGAACAATAATAATGACAGGAATTTTTATAGGCATACGTTATGAAAATAATAATGATAATTCAATTAGTAATTAATTAGTTAATTTAATGAAAGAGGGGTAAAAAGGTAATTTTCTTCTTAATAGATAAATTTAGGTATAATTGAGTAAGAAAAGAAAATCCTTTCTATTCTTCTTGAATTTTTCTCGCAGAATTCCACAGAGGACGCACGCTTTCGCATCTATGGTTTGAAGAACAAATTTTCTAGGTAAGATCTTCCTTATTTTATTTTTTTAGATTTCTTTTGGATGTAGACTTTTTTAATTTTCTTCGCTTAGATGAACCCTCGAGGAAGCCAGATTTAGATTTCACTCGTTTTAAATAAAAAATGAAATAAAATAAGAATTGGTGGTGTCAGATCGAATTGCTTTTGAAAGTATGAGAATGAAAAAGTAAAAGAAAAACATAAGTGGGAATCTGGTAGAGATGAACAGCAGTATACAGAAGTCGGGTTGAAAAGTCAAATGATATATTTCCGTACGATTTTTATTGGTATAAGTGAAAAAGACAAAAGAGGAATGTGGTAAAACCAAAAAGTTCTTGTTATGAAATAAGTCTTGAAATCCAGTATAAGAAATCTAGGAAATTCGATTCATGACGATGCTTGAAAAAAAGAATAATGTTAGATATTCAAGATTTATTTTAGAAAAAAAACAAATATTTGAGGATAATTTTTGAAAGAAAATAATAATAAAACAAATAAGATAAATGAAAAAGGCTTAATTTTGTATAAATATATATTTGATAAGTATTTAAAGATATATGTATTTTGGCAAGTAAATATTTTATTAAGGATTGAGAATTTATAAGGAATATGATTAGAATAATACATTTAGCAATTATAGGAAATAAGATTCAAGTATCACTACCAATGTCGATATGATAATTGTTAGATAAAAGGTTGATGAGTATTGTGTAATAATACAATTTGTAAAATATTATTAATATTATTTCTTTCTTAGTAAAAGATTTAGTTCGATTAAGAGCATAGGAAAATAAATAAATTATTAAAATAAGATCCAAAAGGAATATGAGTTTTATAAATTTGTAAACTACCTTAGTAATTCAAATAGTTATCATTTGAACAATTGTCAATACTACATGTTTGAGGTGAACAAGAAAATCATGTTGGATAGAATAAACTTTTTATAAATCACAAATTTTATAAAATATTTAGGAAACCCATTAACTTTTTATTATTATGGATTAAAAAAATTAAAAATAATATCATTGTTAAAATATCAAATTAGAAAGTTTTAAGAATAAATAAGTAATGATGATAGTTTTCTCCCTTTATTATTTTAGAGAAATATTCCATTGAGGTGAGATTCTTCGAATTAGCTCTTCAAAGCTTTTGAGTACTTCTTCGAGGTAAGCATATTAATGCGCATCTTTAAAAGAAAATTGTTTGTTTTTACTTCATTTGAGGATGAAAATTGCTTTAATCGAATTATATATACCCTTGGTTTATGAAAAGTTTTACTTTTTTATTTTTTTGATTATCCATGGATCAAAAAGTAGTTTTGTATGATTGTACATTTGAGATTTGTTTTGTTTACGAAAGAAAATGTGGAGATATGATGTTTTGTAATTTGAACTTTTGAATGAAATATTTGACTTTGTTGGTTCACCCCTTTAACGGAATAATAGTTGACACTATTCGACCATTGTCAACGGGAATAATAGTTGACCTTTACATTCCTTGGTGGCGAATGTAATTGATTTGAACCCCAACCTCTAAGGGTTTCGGTTAGAGGTTACTAGTACTAGTAGTGTTTGGTTCCGTCCACCTTAAAAGGAAAATTTGGCGGCTAGCCACCCATTTGAAAGTTCCACATGGCTGGACACCATTTGATATTTGATGACCAGAGAAAAATATATTTGAAATGTATTTGATTTTGGACGAGATATGAAAGTGTTTGAATCGAAATTTGATATGAAATTGTTTGAATCACATTTGATATGAAATCGATTGAATTGGATGTGAGAGTGTTTCGAAGTAAATTTTGCTAATGTTCCAACTTATTTTTTGAATCTAAAGTTTGATGAAAAACATCTCCTATTTTTTATATGATTGGAAAACTTTTTTGATCCATGAAAATGTATTAGTATTTTATTCGCTTTAATCTCACTCCCATTCACACATATTTTAGTACTTTTAGTTTCTCGGAGGAGTGATGGCTAGGTCAGATTCGCTATCATTAGGATTTGATTAGGAACTTTATGTTGGATCATGTTGAACTAATAAGTCTATGTGTACGTGAAATGTTAGTTTTGAAAGTTTATTGAGAAAGTCACTCGATGATAAATATCTGCTTTTATATTAAGACAAAATGGGATTATAGATCCCAAATATTGTTATATTCTCGAACAATTTTATATGACATGCATAATCGAGATTGATATTTAGAAGTAATTTTTGTCGGGCATGAAATTTTGAATTTGAGAATTTATGAATTTAGAAGGCCCATTTACTTTGAATATGTGTTGGTAATTCGAGACAAATCCAATTACAAGGAAGAAGCAGGTCGCTTTCACACTTCAAACCTTCAAAGCAAAGGTCTGAGGGTGTGAATTGACAAGCCCCTGTAGCTCTCGGCGTGATGCTAGAGCCATGCCTCCAGAGTTTTTTATCAACCCTCCGGCTACCACTACTATTAGGGAGGAACCTCTGGCTTCGAGTCCTTTAGCCACTATTGATGGATGTGATATACACGGAGCCTCCTAAGCCAGAAGGGATGACGAATCCGACAAGCAGTACCCGATGGCTGTGGTTTAAACTCATATAGTCACGAGTTCTTTCTTTTGTTGTATTTTGACATTCAATACCTCTTAATTTCGATTATGAAATGTGTCGAACTTGGTGGTGGATGAAATAGTTTCTTCTTATTTGTATCGAATGGCATATGTGGGTGGCCAACTGTGCTTTGGTCGAATAGGCTATTAATCGCATCATGTTATCCTGCTTTGTCCAGTCAGATGTTAACTATACTGGGTCGGATAGGTCATTTACTGCGCTATCCGGGCTTTTAAGTTGTCCGGGCTTAGATGCGACCTTTATATTGCCGGATAGGTCATTTATCGCGCCATCCGGAGCTTTTAAGCTGACCGTTAAGAGTTATCTACCGGGTCGACAGGTCATTTAATGGGTCATCCGCTTTTACGTCACTCAATTATATGTTATCTATACTGGCCGAACAAAGTCATTTAATGGCGTTTATCCGCTTTTAATGTTGATCGTTAGATAAGTCTATACTGGTCGGACAGTCATTAATCGCGCTTAATCCGGCTTTTAATGTTGACCGCTTAGATGTGATCTTATACCGGGCTGACATGTCATTTACCGTGGCCATCCGAGTTTATATCGTCAATTAGCCAGATGTTATCTATACTGGCCTGACATGTCATTTAGCATCGTGCCATCCGGACTTTTAATGTTGACCTTGTACGATGAGAAAAATGGATAAATATATGTGTAAATATTGAATCATCCTTTATTGATAATACCTTTTAAGATGCATGGCATTCCACATTCTAGGTACAAGGGTTCCGCTGCTTCATTCAGCGAAGATCCGGGATTCGCTTGGCCAGTTACGAGATATGGTCCCTCCTACTAGGTCGGAACTTCTCCGGGTCAGAGGTCGGGCAAGATTTTCGAATACCTTCTAGGACTAAGTCTCCCGGTTGGAACATCCGAGGCTTCACCCGCTTGTTGTAAGAATTCGCTGCCGGCGGCCAGGTAGACGCTGCTGATCGCCGCCACTCTCGTGGTTTATCGACCGTGTCCAGGTCCTTGATCACCAACTCTGCATTTTCCTGCTCGGGCTCTGGATGGTAGGCATTCCAATTTCAATAAGGATTATAGCTTCCATCCCATAAGTAATCGCAAAGGGGGATATGCTAGTAGATCTGCGAGTAGTAGTTCTGTAAGCCTAAAGCACCTCAGGGAGTTCATCTACCCATTTACCTTTAGCCGAATCCAACCTCTTTTTCAGGGTAGTCAACAGGGTTTTGTTAGAGGCTTCTGCTAGTCCATTACTCTACGGATACCGGGGGTGGAGTACAGATTTTATTTCAATTCCCGCGTTTTTCGGAGACCCGATTGTCGACCAAATGCCGTCTGACATGATTGATTCGGGGGATGCCGAAACGACAAACAATATTTTTCCATATGAACTGAGTAACATCCATGTCCTTGATCAATGAGAAGGCCTCAGCTTCTACCCATTTACCAAATAGCCGGCTTGCCACCAACAAATAATTTCTTCGCGCCGGGGGCGTGTGGGCGCCACCAATTATATCAATTCTCATCGGGCAAAGGGCCAAGGGCTCGAGATGGAGATCGACCAGACCGGGTGATTTCGTGATGGGTTTAGCCGCTGGCAACGATCACATTTTGGCAGGCGATTGGCGCGCTGCAGTTCGCGGTCGGCCAATAGTACCCCTGGAGCGTGCTCCCGTGTGCCAAAGTTCTGTCGCATGGATGGTTTCCACATATTCCCTCATGTAGTTTGGCCAACACATAATGGCCCTATGTTCGGGCGTCAAACATTTCAAATACGAACCGCCCAGGGATCTTTTGAACAATTGCCCATCATCTGGCTGACTTGACTTGCACCTTGTGGGCCTTATCCTTCTCACTAGGGAGTTCCCCCGTGCCGATGTAACTTATTATGGGGTCCATCCATGAGGAGAGGACCTCCCACTCAAAGCCACTGGGGAGGGAGAGATGAGGAAACTACTGGTAGTAGATGGGCACGAATATTGTTTGGACTATTGGTAGAGAGGCAGCCACCTCGCTAAGGCATTCGCTTATCATTGCAAACCTGTATATGTTCTGGGCTTCAAATCGAAAATCGCCAAGCTGCGCAGTTTTACCTGTGTGAGACATATTTTAACATTCAGGGGTCTTAGGATTCGAATTCTTTGTTGACTTGCCCAACGACTAACTAGAAGTCACTCTGAATCAGGAGCTTGTAGGCAAATACAGCAGTAGCTAGTTCAATTCTGGATAAGAGGGCTTCATATTCTGATTCATTATTAGAGGCGTTGAAGCCTAACCAGATTGCTTGCTCGATTCTTTCCCCGGTTGGTGATTTCAAATGCAGACCAATTCTACTCCAGTTTGCCTTGATGCCTCGTCTACATTAAGTGTCCACCAATTCAAGTTCTCGAGGTGTGTTTTAGACCGGGGATTTCAATTATGAAGTCACAACACTCCGCCCTTTTTTTATCGCTTTTAGTTTGTACCGGATGTCGTATCGCTTAGTTCGACGCCAACGGCCATTCTACCGTAAGTCGCTTATGGAGTGTGCTCCGGAGAGGAAGATCGGTTAGTACCACAATGGGATGTGCCTGGAAATATGGGTGGAGCTTCTTAGCTGATATTCGGAGGGCTAAGGCTACTTGCTCAAGGTGACTATACCGAGTTTCAGCGTTGGCTATGGATTTACTGACGTAGAACACGTGCTTCCTGACTGGCCATTATTTTCTTTGAATAGCCGCACTCATCGCTACCTCCGAGATCGCCAAATATACAAAAAGGGCCCACCAAATAAATCTCGTGACTTGTAAGAATCTGGTGGCTTTACCAGTAATCGTTTGATGTGGGTGAAAGTCTGATCACACTCTTCATTCCATCCCGCTCCGGTCGCTTCCTGAGGGGAGGCAAAAATGGCTTAGAGGTCCGTGAACCGGAAATAAACTCTTCTAAGGCAAACAACCGATCGGTTAGCTGTTGTACTCCCTTTTTGGAGCTAGGAGCTGGAGATTCTAAAATAGCTTGAAGCTGAGCAGGGTTGGCCTCTATTCCTCTTTAAGTCATCAAGGAATCCTAAGAATGTAGCCTGCACCGACTCAACGCAGACACTTTGTGGCTGAGTTTCATGTCATATGGTCTGAGGGGGTCAAATGCATGTCATAGAGCGCGTGGTATGATCCGGCGCCCTTGGAGTTTCACTAACATATCATCGATATACACTTCCATAGTTTTTTCGAGCAACGTCAAAACATCTTAGTTACTAGTCTCGATAGGTGGCTCCGCATTCTTTAACCCGAATGGCATTACGCTGTAGCAAAAGAGCCACGTGGGGGGTGATAAAAGATGTTTTCTTTGCATCAAGCGGGTGCATGGAATCATGATACCTCAAAATGCATCGGTGAAGGACATGCCATGCCCCGTTGAGGCGTCGACTATCTCGATCGAAGCGGTAGCGAAAATCGCCCTTAGGACATGCGTCATTAAGATCCATATAATCTAATGATACTTCCATTTGCCCTCTTCTTAGAACCACCACCACGCTGGCTACCATTCCGGTATTTGACTTCTAATAAACCCAACTTTCGTAAGATTATCCACTTTGGGCTGATGATTCGTGGCAACCGGAGTGCTCTTACTCACACCGACAGTCAGCAGATGAGACAACATTTAACTTGTGAGAAGCATGCATAGGACTGACCCGCCATATCCCGAATGGGTCCAGCGAATACGCTAACATTAGCTTGTAGTATTTGCAATTAAGTTCTTCTTCTTCGCCAAAAGGAACTAACATGTGTGTAATACTTACCGAGCTCGCCAATGAGTATGGACTCGCAGGATTCCATCGCAACTCGTTCCCTTATCTTCCATAGTTGTTCAAAGCAGCTAACTGCGATTGCTATTCTGAGGGTTGAACTTCGGGGGGCGAGTCGTTGGAGGTTTCATCTTTTTCACATTCTTACATTGATAACTAGTAACACTAATGAGCGGCTAATCATACCTGAGGTCAACTCATTCGATGCGAAATGATAACCGACAGCTGGCGGATAGGTTGAGGGGATTGCTTTCATAGCACGTAACCATGCCCGACCCACGATAGCATTGTACGGTCCCAAGTCCTTAACCACTGAAATACTTGCTTCGTGGTTATCGGGCCTCCCGCCTTGACGAACAGAACACATCCCACCGCCGCTGTGTGGGCGTCGCATTGAACCCGTGACAAAACTTTGTCACCCGAACTAAGACGGCCGCTGACTTTCATCTCGAAGCGGTCAGAAGATGCAACAAATTAGCTACGTTGCCAGGATCAACAAGAACTCTGTGCACATCAAAATTGTTAAAACACAAAGTAAGTACAAGTGCATCATAATGAGGAGTGATGACCCTGGTCGGGTTTATAAGAGGAAAGGATATGGGGCCGTCAACCTATTGAATTGTTGCGCTGCTCTTAGGGGTACTAATGGTGTTTACCCGGGCTCTAACTAAGGCTGCGCAGAGCATTTTTCTTCTCTATAGTTTGAATTGGTACTGGTCATCGGTCGAGCCTCCCAATATGAAGTTGATGGTGGGCCTGGGTTTAGATGGGTGTTCAACACCAACAATTGCCTTGTCATAAATGAGGTAGTTTTTATTCTCACAATGTGGCTCGACAATCTCCGGTGCCCAAATTGAGATCAATTTTTCTACTCAGAACCTTAGGGCTTTGGAAGTGAAGGTTCCAGGCCATGGTCCCTGCGGTAATCGTACCTAGTGGATCGATTAGTCCGGTTTTCCTCATCAAGTGTGGGCCACTTAAAATCGGGGTGGTCCAGGATGAGAGGTAGTAGTCAGTCATAAGAGATGTTGAGAACGGTGAACGGGGAGGTTTCCACTCTTTTTCTCTCGATCGCTCTGAGTGCTGATTCTCGTCCCGGCTTCCTTTCTCTGCTCGTCAATTTAGTGGCTTCATTGTCCGAAAGTGGGCTTATCATTACTATCCGGGTGCCGCCCGATATTATCCCCGTGGAATACTTGTCTGCTAAGTGGAGGATCCAAGGATAGAGATTGAAATAAAGGGGTGATAGGCCCGAAGCTTCTTCAGAAGTTCTGAAGGACCGCATCCATGCTGTAAATGTCAATTTGTTAGACAGCTTGCCCAAATCTTCGAGTGAAATCCCAGATAGATTCATCTTCTCGCTTGAGGATGGCATGGAGTGAGATGATGTTTCCTTTCTATCATACCGAGCATAAGTACTAGGAGATGAACGCTACCCACAAATCGCCGAATTCAGCCTATAGATCCCCTCTCGTGAGCTCAGGAAACCAGCTGAGCGGGTCCCTTCAGGCTGGCCGGGAATACCTTGCACATGAGATGGTCATTAACTGCGCTAAAAATCATTGTTTGGTTAAAATGTAGCATATGGTCGCATGTGTCAAGAGAGCCATCGTGACATAGAAAATGATAGCATAACAAAGCCGCTTGGGTGGGGGCTCAGAGTTTAGATACGCGGGCCTGTGGTGAGGGACAACATATCCTTTAGCCCCGGGACAACGGGAAAAGAAACCAAATATGGGGCGAAGGCTACCCCGAATGGATGATACATGGGTAAAAACTGAGGAGCCATGCCCCAGGGGCCGGATAGGCATATATTCTAGGGCTAGTTCCGAATGGCACTGCCTCTCGCCTCTTCATACTCCGTCTGCGCACCACCGACGATCGTTGATCGCCTGGCCTCTTTGATTCACCTCACATTGTTCTGTGGCAGGAGCGGGCAAGGAGCTGAGAGTCATGTAAGATAGTTCATCGTCTATTAGGGGATCACTTTCTCCCATGAGGATGGGCGCTTTACCCTTATTTGGCTGAGCTGGGGGTGCAGGATGAATGGGCTTCTTCGAGTTGTCACCCCGATTAGTCTCTAGACGGGTTTGCCCCCGTTCATTCTCCTGTTGCAAGCGACGACGTGGTGGCATTTTGGCCATCTACCCGTCTATTCTTGCTTCGCCGCATCTCGGGGCTACCGAGAACTCGATCCTCGATAGCCGGTTCACCGGATCGTAGACATGGAGATGAACTCCCACTCGCCGGTAAGGGAATGGATCGAATTACCAAAGCTTCTCAGAAACGGAGATCACTGGGATTGGGTGTGCACCCAAGCTCTTGTGTATCGCCTATGACTCTTGTCATGCTTCCCACGCACGGCACCACTGCGGGTCTCCCGAACTTTCGAATCACTAAATCGCTACATGAACCAGCTTAGGCGAATAATTCAAGAAACAAACAAGAAAATGACGATGGTTTGCCCGCCGCATCTCCAATGCTTAAGTTAGATTTGTCTCTCTGGAGAGTGAAAACACTATTCTTTTTAGTATGGAATCCCGTACCTTTTTCTTCCGTTCTTTCCTCATTTTTATCCCCAAGGAAGGCGATCCTCTTTCCATGGAAAGTAGAAGATTTCCTTCCGAAACGGGAAGGGAAGGTGGCTCTTTTCTTGTGCATTATGACATGTTCTTCCTTTTGTATGCCCGCTTGTCTCGCACTTTCCTCGCCCCAAGATATGCTCACCACCCTCATGGTGGTTATGAGCATGACTTATACTTGTTCAAGTTCGAAAAGGTCATCCGGATGCCTTTTTAAAGAGGTTATCTAGCCAAGAGGGACAGAGTCTAAGAGGTATATACCCTACCCAAATGGGGTGTTCGGGACCTCGACCGATAGAGGAAAACATTTGGACCCAGATCAAATACCAACTGCGGGTCCTTAGTCAGGGTCGTATCAAGTAATGGAGTAGTCATTTCGCCTGGTGTCCCACATTTTATGACATTGCTCTTATTAATTTTTCGCTTTGCTTTCCTGCCTCTCTCACAAGACAAAACTTAATGAGACTTACAAGTAATGTGTTGAATATCTCATGATGAATTTGATGATTATGAAAACCTAACTTGCTTTAAATTGTAAATCCTCTAAAACCCATTGTTGAGTTCCAGATAGAGAAAAAGTCCTATGAGGACTGAGAGTATTCAACAATTGTTGTTTGATAATCATGGAGAACGATATGAAGGACTCTATTTATGAAAGCATGCCCAAGATTGAGAAAGCAAAGAATTTCTTGGATGTGTTGGTAAGAAATACACAAAGTTCTCAAAGAATGAGCTTCTGAATACTCTTCACTCCACTTTCTATGATGGAACAAGTGGGGTACAAGAACACATTGATAAAATATTAACTTGTTATAACAAAATTAAGACCATTAGTATGGAGTTTGACTTAGATTATGTTGTTTGGTTGATCATGGAGACTTTGCCTTCGCAATTTAACAATATTAAATCTAGTTATAATACTCAAAATGAGCAATGGACCATTAAAGAGATGACTTCCATCCTTGCTAAAGAGGAGGTGGGCATGAAGAAGGGAAGATCCATGAGTATTTCTATGGTGACTACTTAAGGCAGTGGGGGTCAAATGAGAAAGTATCCTTTATACTAACGCCTTAACGAAGAAGTCCGTCACAGTTAGGTCACCGCCCATAGTAATGGCAAGAATGTGCCTTCCACTTCCAATCCCCTTAAGAATGAGGTCTTTAAGGGAAAATGCAACTATTGCCGCAAGTTTGAGCATAAGAAGACAACTTGTAGGAAGTTGACTACGTTCAAGAAAAAAAAGGTAATCATTGGGTAAATGTTTGTTTTGAATCCAATGTCATTGATGAGCCTTATGATACTTGGTGGTTAGGTGAAAAGCATTATTCACGCTTGCATTTCTATGTAGGCAATGATAAGTAAAAGGAGTCCAACTAGTTAAGAGCAGTACATGTTCATGGGAGATGGCATAAGAGTCCAAGTTGTTTTTTTGGGAGTTATTAGATTGTAGCTTAGTATAGAAAATATTTTAGAATTGCATAATGTGGTGTCTATACCTCCACTAAGAGAAAATTGATATTTGTACCTATTTTAGATAGACTTGATATAGTTTTCTTTGTTTGGAACTTTAAAAAGTTAATTTATACCGAGACTCTTTATTGATTAGCAATGGAACACTTTGTGGAAATCTTTACATATTAGAGTTGTATAATTTGCTTTATATTTCTCCTATTGTTAATACTATTAGTAGTACCAAATGTTTGGGATTGAATGAAAAGTCTTTATTCTTGCACAGAGGCCCAGGTCATATCTAAACAAAGAATAAAGAGATTAATTAAGGATGAGATTCTTCCACATCTTGATTTCTTAGATTTTGATATCTTTGTAGATTACATCAAGGGTAAATCAATCGCTAAGATTTTGAAATGCCAAGGCTAAAGATGTACCGAAGCTGCTTAGGTTACTCATATAGATGTTTGTGGGTCATTTCCACTCTCCCCGCTATAGTGGCTACAAATATTTCATCACTTTCATTGATGATTATTCCTGTTATGGTTTTTTTAAGCTCATTCATGAAAAGTCTAACTCTTTGGAGGCTTTCAAAGCTTTTAAAACTAAAGTTGAGCTCTAACAAGGGAAGAAGATTAAACTGGTTCATTCTGAAAAGGGTGGTGAGAATTATGGTAGATATGATGAGACAGGACACAAACCTAGACCATTTGCAAAGTACCTTCAGTAATGTGGCATTGATGCTCAATGTACAATGTCCGGTACTCCTCAACAGAATGAGATTAAGAAGAGGAGGGATCGCATGTTTCTTGATACGGTGCAATGTATGCTTGTTAATTCCTCACTACCTGAGTTCTTGTGGGGTGAAGCTTTGAAAATTGCAGCATATATTTTGCCTAAGTGCCTAGTAAGTCTGTTTCTAAGACTCCATATGAGCTATGAGCTTCTTCGTCACTTCCATGTTTGGGGCTACAAGGTGGAAGTGATACTGTACAACTCACAATCCAAGAAACTTGATCCAAACACCATCAATGGGTACTTTATTGCTTATTGTAGGACTCAAGATTCCATATTTTATTGCTTGTTACACACCACTAGAGTAATTGATTCAGATCGAACTATCTATTTTGAGGATGATACTGGTACAAGCCAAGGGCTAAGAGAAATTGTGGTCAAAGAACACCCAGTTTTTAGTCATGTGCCTATTGCTTTAGCTTCGATCTCTAGCCTTGTTGTTGACCAGCATCTAGTAGCTACTCCTGATAATAAACCAATTGAGGAAGTAGACCAAGAAGCCTCGAATGTAGTCATGGACATACCCTTGAGGAGGTCAAAGAGCGTCGTAGGCCCGCAATTGCAGATAACTACATTGTTTACTTGCAGGAGCATAAGTATGATGTAAGTGATTTATCGACCGAAGTTCTGCTAAAGAAGACATTGTTATCCTCAATCAAATTTATGGATCAATGAAAGATTAGATGACTTCCATGTCAAAGAATAAAGTGTGGAGTCAATAGTCATTTAACAGCAAATGTGTGCTTAAGACCAAGCATGTTGCCAAGGGACAGGTAGAGAGATATAAAGCAAGATTAGTGGTTAAGGGTTACAGTTAACGAGAAAGTATCAATTTTAAGGGAACATTTTCTCTCGTGTCCACTAAAGACTCTCTATGCATTATTATGGCTATAGTGGCTCATTTTGACATGGAGTTGCATCAAATGGATGTGAGGATAGCTTGAATGAAGACTTAGTTGAGGATGTTTAAAAGTCTCAACCTACTAGTTTTGAGGAAGTTGGTAAGGAACACATGGTGTGTAAACTTCAAAAATCCATTTATGGTCTAAAACAAGCTTTCAGGCAATGGTATCTCAAGTTTGATGAAGATGTCATTATCAATGGTCTTAAGGAGAACATCGTCGATCAATACATATATATGAAGGTCGGTGAGAGCAAATACATATTTTTGGTTTTATATGTGGATGATATTTCTTCCGTGGCCGATACCAATCTTGACTATTGGTTGAGATAAAGCGATTATAGTTTAGCGTTTCGATGTAAGAATCTTGGGAGAAACATGCTTGCGATAGGCGAGTGGCATTTTGAGATTGTCTCAACAAGCGTATATTAAACGCGATACGAAAATGTTCAATATGCAATCATGTTCTTCACGGAAAGCCATCAATTGTAAAGGGTGATAGATTTTCAAAGGCTAATATCCTCCTTAATAATATTAAGAGATCGGATGAAGCGGATACTTATTCTTCGGTTGTGAGCGGCGATGTATAATCAGTGTATGTACATGTCACGATATTCTTTGTTGTTGTCGGCGTGTTGGATATGTATTTGAGTGATCCTAATCAAAGCCATTGGAAAGCGACTAAGAAAGTTCTGAGGTATCTTCAGAGTACTAAGGATCTCATGTTGACATATCGGCGTACTAATACTCTTAAAGTGGGTTTTAGGGATTCCGATTATGCAAGTTGTTTGGATGATAAAAAGTTCGCTTCTAATTATAACTTTATGATGACTGAAGGATTTGTTTCGTGAAAAAGTGTCAAACAAACACTTATAGTTTCTTCTACTATGGAGGTAAAAACTAGATCGAATCGATCGGTCCGACCAATTGAACCGTGGATTTGTAACAAAACCAGTCATTTCAAAGGTTAAAAGCAGTTTTCTTCAGCCAGGTCGAATCTCAGTGATTGAACCAATCAAATCCATTTATAGTGATTTTTATTTTTAATAATATATTAATTATCTATTTATTTATGAGTCACCAATTCGATAGGTCGACTCTCGGTTCAACAGTTAGCGTGAACATGTAGCTTTTCAATTCAATCATTGATTCGGTTTTTAAAAAATATTGGGAAAATATGCAAAACCAGATTTAAAAAATCAACTTGTTTGTTTTTTAAAAAGTGTAAATGAAAGAGAAATAATAAAATAATTTTTATTATATTTGATTGTGTAATAAAAATAAAATTACAACTAAATTATTTAAAATTTATATATTTATAAACTATTTTAATTTATATGATAAATAAAAATTATATTACTAAAATTATTCAAAATTTATATTTTCATAAACTATTTAATTTTATATAAATAAATCAAACTAATTTTAATAAATAATAAAATTATTAAAATTATTTTATTAATTTTGACTATATAATAAGTTATTAACATTTAAATCACAATAATAACAAAAATGAAATATTAAAGGCTTGTGCAAATAATGAATAATTTATAATAAAAGATTAACCAAAAAAATATCAAATATAAAAAATTATGATAAATAATATTTATAAAAATTGATACTAATTTCAATTATTATAATATAAAATTTCCGCATTATAAATCACGTGCACCATTTTTTGAAAGTTAATCGTTTTTGCAATGTAGTAAACTGTCTCTATTAAGACTTGAACCCTTCCCTCCCCATCGTAAAACCTTTAAACGTTGAGCCTTTACAACCAGCTAAGCCCCAGCTTATGGTTATAAATACATAAAAAGTAAGTATTTGTTTTAGTATACACCAATATCTCATCAATTACAAAATATTGGTATTAAAGACGACCTTAGATGTCTGAATAGAGCGGTGAGCTTTCCATCTCGGCAAAGGACATGATGTTTTCCATGTTTGCTAGAAGTGTGGAAGTGATCGAGGAAGGGACGAAAGTGGAGAAAGGAGTCCGCCTTAGTCAGCAAGGGCTACACCAGGAACTGGACCTTGAGGTCCATTATCAACATTTTTATCTATGATTTAATCGGTATTGGTTGGTGGTGGCGATCTGCTCCTCCTCCCGTCAGCAGATAATGAACGCTTTAATCAATTAAGCTAGGCTTGTGGTTATAAATATGCAAAAAAAATAAGTATTCCTTTACCAATATGCACCAATATCTCATCCAATTACGAATATTGATATTAAAGATGAACTTAGATTTCTTAATAAGATTAAAGAATTTAAATCATGCCCATTTTAGTTATTTGTCATGTACAATTTATTATTATTTTGCTATTTTTTTGAAAAAAGAATATAAATTTATTGATTAAGTTAGCAATACCATTGATAGAAACACAATCAAAAAGTGTTAAAATTTTGAAAATAACTTTGCTTATCAGTTAATAAAAGAATCAACTCAAGACCTACACATAAATCAAAATACCTATAATACCTAAGATTCAGATGCTGTAGCATATTGTTGAACAAGATTTGATCTGATGATTGCCAATGTGAAAAACCACAAAAAGTTAATCGTCGACAACACAAGTACACAACTACCCGCTACAATAAGTCGACGACAAAATACGCAACAAAAAATCGGTGATAAAACATATCACAACAAGTCGACGACAAAAACACAAAAACAAAGAAAAAACAAAAACAAGACTAGGTGGTGTAGAATAAACCACTTTATTGGAAAGAAAACACAAACATATGAAAAGAAAACTATGGAATAAGTGATTTGAGCAGGCAAATAAAAAAATACTTATTCTCTAACAAATAAGAGATTCTAAAAGAGTGATACATAGGAGGGGCAACTAAAGGTCTCATAGAAAGAAGAAAGGAAATATATTTTATTGTGCTATGTCTTTTTGCCACCATAGGTGTCCTTAGTTTTTATAAATTTGAAATGGATTAAATATATAACTTTAATTATAAATGCAAAGAGTTTAATGATTTATAATTTTTTAGTTTGTGATTTTTTTTCTTAGCAATCTTGATTTTTATAAAATTATAAATGGATTAATCATATAACTTTATATGTGGGTTTATTTTAGTTTCATGTTGCTAATCTTTTTTTAATTATTGCGGTGTATAAGTATAGAATTCATGATTGAGTATGGCTTATGTAATTTTCATTAAAAATAATTGCATGGAGTTTGATATTTCATTTAATTTTAAACTTTCATATTCTTTAGTTTTATTTTATTTTCAGATTTTTTTTGATAATTTAACACTTTGTTACAATATAGTAACTATTCTTCATTGAGGCGTAAACCTTCTCAGCTGAGATTTTAATATATAAAAATTTGATTCGTATGGATATGAAATCGATTCAAATATCATACACCATCTACGTCTGAGAACATATCACTTAATTTTTTTTTTACAAATATCACTTACTAATATGTAACAATAAGCAAGACAATATGACAATTTACTTAGCGGAACTAAATCCTAAGCTATATAAGAGTATAAACTTCCATGCGGTTGCTTAATAAATTAAAAGGTAAGTGATATAGAAAGAGAGAGGGACGTGACCAAAATAGACTTTGTCAGTAAAAAAATAAAACAATTATAATGGATGCTAATGCTCTGAAGCTAGTAGTATTAGGAACACTTGAATAGTTTGGATAAAGACGTTGTTATCAAAATGCATATGTAAATATTGATCTTTGCTTTGGAGTAGTAGTTTTCGATTACACTCTGAGGTTTCTTGGTTCTTCTTTCTATGCAATCATGGATCTTTCTCTGACAGCTTTGTCTCTTTCCCAAGGGGAAACTGAATTTTTGTCTCTTGAAGGGTGGATGATGTAGGTGGTGAAGATACGTTTGAGCTGAGTTTGGTAGGAAGGTTTCTCATTGATCACTCCATCGACCCGATTTTATCTTGAGGATTCGCTTATCTCATCATGGAGGCCGGGAAGGGTGTATGTATTTGAACTATTATCCAGGAGGGTATATCTTTAGGACGTTTTTCATGTGGTAGATCTCGGGGATTATGGCGGGAGGACCATGGACATGGCAACCCAACCACTTGGTGGGTCTTATTAGTTTCAGCACAGTGAATGCCACTAACGGATTCCATTAGTTGATAGACGCATATGGGTTTCAATTTTTGACCTACCTTCTAGTTATATGTCGGAATCAATCGGCAAACAATTGGGTAATTATATTGGTTTTTTTCTTGAATATGATACCAACAATAACGGGGGAAGTATTAAGGAACATATGAGACTACGTGTGTCCATGGATGTTCGACTTCCATTGAAGCGTGGAAAAGCATTAAGGACACGAAAGGGACGGGTTCTTTGTTTCCTTCATCGAAAAGACTTAGCCTTTTTGTTTCATATGTGGTTGCTTAGGGCATTCAGTGTCGGTTTATCCATATTGTTCCATGATCGAAGAAATTACGTGGTGGGGAGTTTGGCTGGCGTCGATTCATGATTGGGCTAAGAATTCAATCCTTGATTTACACGGAAATCAAGGCCTGATTGGAGGTTGGCGTTTGGAGGGTTTACAACGACTGAAAGGAGAAGGGTTGGAGCGGTGATGGCGAAACTTCGGGCGCTCCACGGTCGGGGCTCAATGAGCCGATTTAGCGGCCAGCCCGGCGGAAGAACATGTATGTATGGATGCAAATTGGATGAGGCGGGAAAATCTTGCGGAGTTCAATGTGGTGGGTGAGGGATGAGAATCTTGATTAATTGCGAGACGAAAAGACGGAAAGGCTGAGCTGGCTTGGAGTATTAAATTAGTGCGACCTTAGCCAAACCCAGCTGTTGTTAATATCGAATGCAGAGACTTCTCCTTTCCAGGCAAACGAGAATCCTTTATTGGCAGGACCTGTTGCACAGGCCTGCCCATCCCAATGATCTGCCTCAGTTGGAATTGCAGGGGTTTGGGTCAGGCCCATGCAGTTCAAGCCTTAAGTGAGTTAGTTCTAGCTCCACGACATAGTACGTTTTTTGTTTGAGACATTGGTTCATAGTACAACAAAATAGTAGAAAGTTTGAGAGGTAAAGTTGGGTTTTAAAATGCTCACAGCGTGGAAAGACGAATAGGTAAAAGAGAAGTGGAATTCTTGTTCTATGATGGAAATACCTGATCATGAGCTTCTCGAACCATCATATCGACTTGAGAGATTGAAGATGAAGTTAGGGGTAAATGGCGTTTGACTGGTTTTTATGGTATGCAGGAGCGAAATCACCGACGAGACTCGTGGAATCTACTACGATCTCTTCACTCCCACTCGTCGCTTCCTTGGTGTGTGATAAGGGATATGAATGATTTACTTGAGAAGTCAGATAAGAAAGGAAATGTCGAGCACCCTGCTTGGCTATTCCGAGGGTTCCGTGATGCTGTGTTTGATTGTGGCTTAACAGATGTACCTCTTGAAGGTTACACATAGGAAAGAAGGAAAGGGGCGTGACATGGGTAGAGGAAAAGCTAGACTGCTGTTTTGCTTCGGATGCTTGGTTTAATCTATTTCGCGGTGGCTTTCTTAATCGGTGCCCCTATGTCGATCCTCTTAATCCTCTTACAAACAGTTGGTGAATTATAAAAATAAGAATTTGAAAATTTCGGTTGAAACGTGGTTGTCTGAACGAGAATTACATCAAATAGTTCCACGAGGCTTGGCTTGAATCGATCGGGTGCAGCAGAGTGAGCAAATTGAACCTCATCATCTTTGTCTCTTTGTTCATTTGGGGAAAGGAATTAGCTCAGTTGAAGGGAAATTGCTCAATTTGCAGAAAAAAATTTAGATTTTTCCGGTTTAAAACTAACGAGGTGTTTATTAAGCATTTCAAAGAGCTAAAAGCTCATTGTCTCATAAAGTTGGACCGACCTTCTATCTTTGAAGGCAAGATCGAAATTTTATTGGTTCAAAGAAGGTGATTTCAACACCAGCACCTTTCTGTATGCAATTGCTTTAGCTCGGAAAAAGAAAAATGAGATTACTGGTTTGATCACTGATAAGGGAGATTGGGTCCAAACAGATGAGGACATTCAACGAGTAGCAGCTGACTATTTTCTTGATCTGTATTTGAATAGTCCTTGTAAGTATGATAAAGTTTTGGAATGTGTTGATGTTAGAATTATGAGAGATGAGAATAATGCGTTGTTGTTACCATTCTCGAAGGAAGAATTTAAGGAGGCTATTATGCAGATGCACCCTGACAAATCGCCAGGGCCCGATGGATTCAATCCTGTGTTTTATCAAAGGTTTTGGGATCTGGTAGGTGATGATGTATATCGGGATATCCTGGAGTGGATGAATAATTTGTGTTTTCCTCCGTCGGTGAACCACACGAATATATGTTTGATTCCGAAACATCAGAATCTAAGAACTATGAAGGATTACAGGCCAATTGCGCTCTGTAATATGAACTATAAAATCCTGGCCAAGGTTTTGGCAAACCGATTGAAGAAATTGTTACCTCGGATCATCTCTCAGGAGCAATCTGCATTTGTTTCAGGAAGATCAATCACAAACAACGTCTTAGTGGCATTTGAAATAATCCATCATATGAAGAGGAAGAATAAAGGTAAACAGGGGGATGTGGCCTTTAAAATTGACATCAGCAAAGCCTATGACAAAATAGACTGGGGTTTCCTCAGAGGGATTATGTTGAAATTGGGTTTTGATAATAGATGGGTGGATCTCATGATGCTATGTGTTTCTACAGTGCGTTATAATGTCCTGGTGAATGGTAGGGAGGTAGGGCCAATTATTCCGAAAAGAGGTTTGCGGCAAGGTGATCCACTATCTCCCTATCTTTTTATCTTATGTGCTGAGGGTTACATCCCTCATTGATCAGGGGCATAATCGGGACTCGCACACTTGCATGGGTGTCGAGGTATTAGAATGGTCCAGTACATTTCTTTTCTTCCGCTTTTTGCGAGACGATGCTTTGTTTTCTTCCGAGCTTCTGAGAGTGAATGTAATGTGATGAAGACACTTCTCCTCTAATACAAAGAAGCTAGTGGGCAAGGGGTAAACTTCACAAAATCTGGCATCATGTTCAGTTCGAATGTTACGTCAACTCTAGTAGCTCCAGGCATCATGTTGGATATATCAAATCCTCGTGCAGCGGGTACTTGGGAGAGGCTCCTCGTTGGAAGAAAGAAGAAGATGGTATTCAATCATATTAAAGAACGTGTGTATAAAGAATCCAAAAATTTGGAAAAATAGACCTATATCGGGAAATTTGGTAGGAAAGTGTGATCGAGCGGTTACTTGCCCAATCCATCCCAGCGTGTTATATGAGTACCTTTATGCCTACCTCTATTCTTTGATGAAATTGAGATGCTAAACTCTTTTTGGTGGGGATCGCGAAAAGATGGAAATGGTGGCATAAAATGGTTGGCATGGGATAAACTAAGTGTGAAGAAAGAAAATGACGGTATGGGGTTTCGTAACATTCATTGCTTCAACATTGCTATTGTAGCGCCCCCAGGCGAGGGTGTCCAGTTGACCCGTCGACCGGAAATCCTAAGTGTCTCGTCGTGAGGCACGTACATGTAATAAACGGCCCAATGGGGCCCACATCCCAACCCAAATATATATTTTATACAAAAGAGATTTCATTTACAATTGTTTTTTTTTTTTTTTTTTTTTACAATTTATACAAAGATGGGTCTTTTGCCCAGAATTTTACAAAAACAGAAAAATACAACCATCTTGGCCGTTTCTTAGCCTCTACAACTCCGGATGCGTCCCATCCCCAAATGGGTCTTCAGTACCTAAAAAAGGGGGTCCCACGACCGGATGAGCAATGCTCAGTAGTGGAATTTCCCTACTTGGGTTACTCCCCACCTAAGTGCAATGCAATGACACACAAACATCCAATACATGCTAATATATCACTCATGCATATATTAACAAAATTAATTCGCATACAACATGTTATTCAATTTATGACAATAACATAGATTAAGCTCCACTATAGGGCTAAGGCACAATCCGGCAGTCCATCTTAGAACTGCCCACAACATCACACAAACATGTTATTTTCTCATGGAAATGCCTGACACCCTACAAATCAAGCAAACCACCTGTGAAAACGATCAGGAATTTGTGCCTCTAGGGATTTCTTAACTCGATTAAAGCTTTTTGGAGCGAAACCACGACCATCCAGGCCTCAACAAATCTATCCATTACATAACCCTTAAGCAAAAAGTAAAGCAAGTAGGAGAAAAACCCCTACCTTTTCGGAGTTTGTCGAAACTCCCCAATTCTGGTACCCACGCGTAGCCCTTGCCGTGGGGAGCAACTTTGCTTCTTGTCTCGCCGGAAGCCGACGGTCCGATCGCCGGGAATTCTAGAGAGAAGGTGGAGCCTCTCTCTCTAAAAACCCTCTCTTTCTCTTTCTCTCTCCGTCTGCTCTCTCTTTCCCTCCCCAAACTGATTTGGGAGACTTGGTCAAGAGGAAAGTCCTCTCTATGCCAAGTGTCCATTTCTCATTGGACCATGGGATTACACCCTTATCCTTATCCATCTAACTTAGATTTCCCTCTAATGGCATCATGCCATGTGTCACATGTGAGCCCTACTTGAGCTCAATGTTTGACTGCATTCGTGACCGGACATCGCATGCGCCTCTGGCCACCAAAACGCGCTAGCGTCGCATCCTCTACGTGCCTCGGAAAACGTGGAATTCGATCGTTCTGACCAACAAATCTCACGGTAGCGACTTCTAAGATCATTCCAACGGTGAGTCCGCTTTGGTCATCCGAAGATCTAGAAAAATTCGGATTTTGACCGAATTACCATTTACCTCCTTCAGGAACTGGATTTTTGTGGTCTCACAGCTTATGTTAGGAAAGATCGTTGAAAGTTTTGTTTTGCTTCCGATACTTTGCTTACAAGATCTTCAAAGCAAATATTTTCCCAAAGGATTTTCAGCGCCACTTTAGTGGTCTGTCCCAAGTTTTACTCAAGTGAGTATCTTCCAAATTTTTCCTATCATTACAGGTATCTGGCGAGAATAGGTAATGGTACACAGATTGATGTTTGGACCGATCCGTGGTTGAGAGATGATTAGAATCTCTTGGTACAAAACAACTCAAGGAGCAGAACTGTATTGGCTTCGAGAGTCGTTGATTTATACCGATTCTTTAGATCGATGGGATGTGGAGCCGCTTCGAGGAACTCTTTGGCGGCTGTAGATGTTGCTGAAACATAATGTATACCTTTATCTCAATCCTTTGTCACAGACGATACGGCGGCACTTTACAAATTCGCAGTACACAAGTGAAAACAGGTGCATCACGATTTACACTATTGGGTGTTCATGGCCAATTTTCCTGTGAAGGAGATCGAGTAACATATATATCAAGGCCCTCCTCAGATCAAAATTTCAGGAGAATGCAGAGGGTTCCTACCAAGCCGCGCAACTCCAATCAAAAAGGTATAGATGTTTCCGCCTCGTCTTTTCAGACGAATGGCCTCAGGAATGCTTTGGCATACATTTATTTCGCCTTTTGGCCATATCCTGTCGTCAAATCGGTGTCTGATTTGATTACTCTATGGCTAACATCAAAGCCTTGCACGGCTTTTTAAACTCGATAAAAACTCAAAACAAGCGAGGCTATAGGAAAATCAAGATCGTGTTTCATTATATGGATCCAAACGTAACAACGGCATCGAACTGCTTCGCGGAACTGCTAGCCGAGAATGGTTTATTTGGCTCTGAATTTTGTTTGATTGGACCCTATTCAAGAGAGCACTAAAATCGCCACCTGCCATACCTTCCCCCTCTTCAAAGAATATCGGGCAACGACTTACCAGTTGTAAAATGCAACATGTATGCTACCGCTCTTTCGATAGGAAGGCAAATCGAGCTGGGGAATTGTGGTTCGTGATTCACAAGGATTATTTCTTCATGCCGCTTCCGGGCAAAGGAATGGCTTATTTCGTTGGTGAGCCGAACTTCGTCATGAAGCATTGTCTTGATCATGCCTGGTTTGAAAGGAAAGGATATTTGAAGCAAGATCACTACAAGTGGTTCAAGTTTGCAACCGAAAGGTTGATTTTGTGTGAGTTTGGGGTGTTTTGATCAAAGATTGTTTATCCTTTGTAAGGAGAACCTTATTTTTCCGTGGGCTTACCAAGAGGCAAAACAACGTTGTCGCCCATATCCTTGCTTAAATGCCATGATAAATGATTTATGGTTTGGAATGACCCCTTTGGTTTATCCAAACCGATTAAGTGTGCATGCTATTAATTCATAATGCCAGATTTTGCCTTGATGTCAAAAAAAAATATATGAATGTAATAAAATAAATTCATAAAATATGTTATAAACTTATAGATGTTTAATCATAATCAGAAATATACTTCTTATTAATGTACATAACAAGACAATAGAATTAAGATTAAATTAAATTAATAATTTTGATTCTAATAAATTTTATTTTCAATAAATTATGATGGTGAATTGTTTTATAAAATATGTTGAATCTATTTAATAATGAATTATATTAAATTTGATATACAAACACTTTAATTTTGAAGAAGAAAAATTAAATTAATTTATTTGGTAACAAGAAAATGGAATGTAAGCTTAGCAGATTGATAGGAGGAAGAGATGAGAGGATTGAATTAGTCATGATCGTAGAATATAGAAAATGTTCAGAGTTGCATTATTTTATGAGACATTAATTCATTTGATAGGAAGGTGAACAAAAGAAAGAGGAAAATTTAAAACAGTTAATAATTTATTATAAAAAATGGTTAATCTATAAAATAAGCTGAAAGTTAAACGCATGTTTAGTCTAGTGGTGTTGAAAACTGCTCTCAAGAATAATTTTTAAAAATAAAAGAACAAAAGAAACTGTTTTCTCAAATTGTTCTTGCCTCTCTAAATTTTAGTGTTTTCTCTATTTTCTGTGTTTTTTAGAGGCCAATAATGGCCACAAATGTTCTCCTTATTTTTTATAATCTTTAAAAGCCAGAATCAAACATGTGTCCTAAGATGCCATCACTCTAGCAATAGAGTAATATATACCAAGGTGTAAGAAACACAAGAAGAATAATAAAGACAATGGAGAAGTTGTTGTTCTAACTAGCTCCTCTGAGGCAGAGTGCACAAACAGCCTATACTATACTTCAAAATCATCTTTTTTGGATTCAATTACAGAACGATAAGAATTGTGTGAGTCATACGCAAAAACTACATATAGTAAGAACTTACACAACATGTATTCATATGAGAAAAAGGCATCTCAGCCAGCAGAACCTATGTTTTATTTTTCATCAAAGAAAGAATCAAGCACAAAAATAATTGACCCCAAAAATAAAATTGATTGACAACCAAATCTGTGTCTTCTTCTAGTGTAAATAAAAAGGGTACTGGAGTTGAGTTTGTGTAATGCCACATCAGGGTAATTTGGCAAGCCAACCCAAGATGCTGCCTGAGCTCGCCTCTGCCTGGTGCTAGAGCTGCTCTGAGGCAGCCTTTGTCTCTGTAGCAGCTCAAGTTCCTTTAGGGTCCCATTGTTTGTAGCTTTGGACAAGTTCTGCTACGGCCCACCTATTCGCTCAACAGTTAACCAGAATATGACTTTTGATATCCCTGCCAGGCACCCCGAGAGGTCGAATGACAAATCAAATTTAACATTACCTTGAAAAATATGTAGCCTCAATTTCCATTTAGTTGCCAAGGAAGAAGGAAAAAAAAAAGGGAAAAGGCCATATACAACATTTTGGATCTACCTATTCATGCATGAGTGCATATTCTAAATATTTTCTTCTTTTCCAGTGTTAAGTAATGCTTTCCTAGTCAATGTAGTCGATCCCCATTGAAGTATGAGCAGAGGCAACTATGAAGGTAATTTTTAACATTGAACAAAACAATTATAACTCTATATAACTATTGAAACACTCTTGTAATATTGTACTAACAATGACAACTCTCTAGTAACTTTTGAAACAGTCTTCCTTTGACAGAAACAACTCCTGATTACAAAATAATAGAGTAATAAATTAAACGATTGAGAAGAAAATGGGCATAGGCACTCCAAAGATTGAGCATATACCTCAAGTTTGAAACATCTTGACTGCTCAGAAGCAAGTTGACCACGTACTGATTGGAGCTCCTGCCACGTAAATACAGAAAAGTTGAGGAGATAACTATTAGAAGGGAAAGCAAGTTTAAAACATTTGAAGAGTATTAGGATCAAGAATCAACATTTGAAGCCAAAGATTTACTAAAAGCTCCAGTGTTTTTTTTTGGAAATGGCTCTCAATTGAACATTAATCTTACAGGTTAGTTTAAAACATTAACACTGCTTAGTCATGCAACTTTTTATGTTAAATCCAGGCTCATCACTTTGATAGAAGTAGTTGTGAAAATCTGGGGCAGCTTTTTATTTTTTATTTTTCAATTCTTTTTCATCTTTTGTCTACCATGACTAGAAGTCCTCCCCTCAAGGAAGTAATCATTTCATATCACATCTAGCAGTTGTAAAGAAAGGAGTCCCTATCATATCTTTCAACATGACAGAATAACCTAAAGGTACAAAGTTGAAAAAATACACACTTCTCTCTGAATATCAATTAAACACCAGAAGAAACTACCTTGTATAGGTCTGAGTTTCGAGTCTCAGCTTCTGCTAACTCTTGCTTTAGATGGTGAGACTGCATCTTCTCCTTGCTGAATGATGATTCTAACTCTTCTTTCTCTGACTTGAGAGTTGCAATAAGACGTTCACTAGTTTCTTCAGTTTTTATCTTCTGCGCAATTTAATCAATTAAAAAAGGAATAAATAACTGTATTGGAAAAGCAATTTAATTCCATTAAAAAAACACCATGTATTTTTATTCTGAAATTTTTGGGACTGATTCAGCACTTCAATGAATGGCTACACCACAGAATTGTTGAGAACATTCAAGAAAATTACATTTACCCACTAAAAAGAAACCATGTATAATTCAAAACATTTTACAGTTGATATAAATTTATGATTGTCACCATTCTTAAGAGAGAATAATTGAATCAGAAGTATATTTTGCCTGCCAACAATATGATGGCTGATTTCTTAGCAGCAGTGTCCAACCACCTATGACAGAAAAAAAAAAAAGAAAATGAAAACAAGCTTTACCATGGGTTCTGAATCAACATTGTCCATAACAATTTCCCTTATTTTTCCTTCTTGACCCGCTTCAAACTCAGACTCGACATCTCTGGTAGCATTAGTAGCATTATGCACAGCAGAAACACTTTCAGGCACAGGCTCCATTATTTTTGTTTGCAGTGTTGATTTATGGCCAGGTTTAAGAACATTGACCTAAGAGCAAGTAAACAATAAATATACGATAATATAAGGAACAAACAGGACTCTGAAAGCCCACAAAATAGTAAATATAGGTCTTAACCTCATTGCTGTACCGCCCATTGTATCCTCCAAAGGATATGAGAACATCTTCTCCATTATGGGAGCCTACAACCAAACTCAAGCCCTGCAATTGCAAACAATCCAATAGCAACTAACTGCTAAATGCCTGGTAATGAAGGCAGTTTCACAGCAACAAAAACACATATAAAAGACTTTGTCACAAGTCCTTATGATTTAGTGCCTACTGCAAGGACCCATTTTACCCTTTTATCAGACCCAAAAATTATAAATTGGACAAAACAAGACAAGGCATGTATGTAAAAGACATAGCAGGTGCAAAGCAAAAGCAAAGTACAAGTTCTACATAATAGTTTGATCAGCATCACCAAAATTGAACCACTCTAACATTTCGGATAAGTGCAGCATATCCAACACATAATTTGCTAAGAAAAACAAACATTTCAGGACAAAGAATCCTTCCCCACAAGAAAATCACAACTAAAAAGAAATGGTAGCTTTTTGCAGAAAGGACTGCTATTGTCATCACCTTCATCAACCCCCGCAAGCCCCACCTCAACATCATGAAGGCGTGAGGTCCTAGCAAAAATAAGTGTTAGAGAGCGCAGATTTGTCCCTCTTATGTACAAATGAGTTGGTCTAACCAAGGAAACAACAAAATAAATATCGGTATCACGGATATCGGTACTTGATTTTACGTTAAATATCGGAAATATCGTGGATATTTTGACAAAATATCGGTGAATGCAAAAATTATCAAAAATACTTTGAAATTCATGGAAATGCTTTGTTGAACTATAAAAAATGCATAAATAAACAAATATACACTTGTTGAAGACGATATTCATTATAATTGTCAAACAATAGAGTTTATGTAGAAAGATTTCAAAGAGATGTATTCTTCTCTAAAACAGAGGCAATATATAGATACAATTACATCCTAAAAATTAGGTCCTAAAAGGGAAAACAAATTGTTTCTATATCTATATACAAGATTGGTCAACTATCATAATTTCTAGGATTAATTACACAAATTGTTTCTATATCTATATACAAGATTGGTCAACTATCATAATTTCTAGGATTAATTACCGAATCAATCTAATATTGCGTACATCTCATGCAGACACTCCCCCTCAAGTTGGTGCATAGATGTCTATCATGCCCAACTTGTCAATTATACCATGAAACACCTTCCTTGAAACTACCTTTGTGAGCATATCAGCCAACTGACTCTCGGATTGAATAAATGGGAATTCTATAATCTTTTCATCGAGGTTCTCCTTGATGAAATGACGATCAACTTCGGCCATGTTTAGTGCGACTCTCTCATGTCGAACAGATTTTCAGGTAATTTGAATGGCTGCCTTATTATCACAATAGAGATTCATAGGTGTAGCATATTCAATCCCCAAGTCCCTCAGTATATTCCTTATCCATAACAATTTGCATACACCATGAGCCATACCTCGAAATTCAGCTTCAGCACTTGATCTTGCTACTACCTTCTGCTTCTTGCTTTTCCAAGTGACAAGATTACCTTCCACAAAAGTAAAGTAACCAGATGTGACCTTCGTTGTTTGATCACCCGCCCAATCAGAATCGCGGCATCCTTCAATGTTAGAGATACCATTTTTAAGAACAACAAACCTTTCCCGGAGCACTTTTTGGGCATCTTAAGATCCGATAGATCGCTTCCATATGTTCTTCACTCGTGCATGCATGAACCGCTCACAACGGGCCACCGTGACATGATAAGTATCCGCCTTGTGTGTGATAAGTAGATTAATCCTCCAACTAACCGCCGATAACGACTTTTGTCTCGGGGCTTGGCCCCAGTAATCTAGCTTATTATTCATTTCCACATGCCTCTACTCGGTTTGCAATCAAGCATTCCGGTTTCTGCTAGAAGATCTAACACATATTTTACCGTGAAAGCAAGACCTGTTTCGATCTTGCTACCTCAATTCCCAAAAATATTTAAGTTGCTCCGAGATCCTTCATTTCAAATTTTGTGGCTAAATACCTTTGTAAAGCTCATTTACTGGTCATCTCCCGTCAAGACCATATCATCAACATACACAATTAAAGTCATTTTCCCTTCTTTGTGTTTTATAAACAAAGTGTGATCTCGAGTTACTTGCTTATAGCCGAACTCCTTCATTGTAGTCGAGAATCTCCCAAACCATGCTTCTAGGTGACTCAAGTTTTTTTCGTAAAATTTACAAATACTTTTTTTAATTTACATTTCACCTTACATAAGAACTATTTTTAATTCGAGTGGTAGTTCCATATAGACCTTTTCTTCCAAATTTCCATTTGAGGAAAGCATTTTTAACATCAATTGTTGCGTAGGCGCCTCTCGATTTGCTGCTATAGATATAAGAATGCGAATTGTATTGATCTTAGCCACTGGTGCAAAAGTATCCTGATAGTCTATCCCATACCTTTGCGCATATCCCTTCGCAACTAGTCGGGCTTTATATCTATCAATACTTCCATCTGGTTTGAGTTTCACCGTGAACACCCATCTGCATCCACCGCTTCATTCCTTAGCAAAGGAACAAGTTCCCCAAGTGGCATTCTTTTGTAGAGCTCATCTCTTCGCTCATCGCCTTTCTCCATTTCTTGATCAGCCAATGCATCCTACACATTACTAGAATAGAAACTCAGGATAATTGAATGATTAACAAAGAATGCATACGATTCACCAATCCCATGAGATGACACATAGTTGTTAATCGGGCATTTGGTCTTGGCTTCGTGGATCGTTCATATCGCTTTTGGAACTCCCTATTCAATCTTTTGCGGGATATCTAAGAGCTGTATTTTCTGCAGGAACATATGTTTCATTAGACTCTCTAAACACAGGATTCATACTTACTTGAGGAGGAACATTCTGGGTTGATTCTTCAGTTAATGGTGCAGATGCGGGCAACATTTGCAGTAGGCAGGGGTTGATTTTCTTCCGACGATGTCATCATAGCTTTCCCCAAAGAATCTTTACGAGGCTTCGAGAAGTCCCACCACTCCAAACTCACAAGCAAATTTTTACGAGGGTGATGTGGGTTTCAGGGAAAAATACGCATACGATGGTTTCTTGCGTGACTTCGGGACTGCTCTCTCTCGATACCACATGTCAAACAACAATAGAGTTTCTGCAGAAAGATTTCAAAGAGATGTATTCTTCTCTAAAACAGAGGCAATATATAGATACAATTACATCCTAAAAATTAGGTCCTAAAAAAGGGAAAAACAAATTGTTTCTATATCTATATACAAGATTGGTCAACTATCATAATTTCTAGGATTAATTACACAAATTGTTTCTATATCTATATACAAGATTGGTCAACTATCATAATTTCTAGGATTAATTACCGAATCAATCTAATATTGAGTACAACTCATGCAGACAATAATTTATCCAAAAATTACATCACAATAGCCATTTAAAACCAAAATGAAGACCGATGTGGCTCCATTACATTATTTGACGAAGGGATCCCATCTTGATGAAGACAATATTCATACCAAGACATGGTGTTGCAATAATATTGATTGTAACTTCGAACATGCCATGCATAAATATGTTGACTCCTACCCACAACCTCTCCATGGATAGGAAATTCGAGGTTCACCCACATACTCGTTTGAAATCCTTCTTGCATTTGATATGGAATTTGGAATGGCATTTGTGGATCATGAGGATCGTTAACCATTCCATATTCTTCACCAATAACCTCGAAGGGATGAAGAAGGCTGACCATAACTCATCAGATAGCGAGGAAATATGTCGCCTCATTCGATGAATCAACGAATTGAGTTCCAATACTCATGGACTCAAAATCGGCGGCAGAACGAATCCTCATCAGATGGTGTCATCCTTCGTTGTCTTCCTCTCTATGGCTTTCTAGTGGCTCCAATACCCGTCCGGCCTCCTAGACCACAAGGGTCTTCATCTTGTGTAGCAGCATGAGGAAATCATCTTCACCTGAATGGGCTCAATGGATATTGACTTTGTCGCGGATTCACAATATCCCCACCATCATTTCCGCATCACTACCATCATCGGGTCCCCTCCTCCCTTCGGAAATATCATAACCTCAGTAGAAGTACCAGCAAAACTCGGGTCTACTACTATGTTCAACACTTGAATCAAAGGAGTGGCCGTGAAGTACAATGTTGAAATGAGTCCATCGTGGCTTTCTGACTAAAACTTTCACTATGAACTTCTTCGCATAAACCCGCTCAACATTAACACCTCCGCTCGAACATGTGCAACACCGTGGATCGATTTCCATCTTCTCATCATCTAAATGGAGAGGTCTAACCCATTGAAATATTGATTCTCTTATTCTTCACCAAACTCGCCTGAAATTTCTAGTAAATCGAGAAAAATTATTTTCTACACTTTATCTGCCTCTCGCTCCATGCATATCATGTATCTTTAGTTCATGTTGTAATAACAAAAACCAATTGTTGGAGCCTAGGATAAGCAAGCCGATTTCTTTGTTTGGTATGAATTAGAGCAAATGTGCTCCAATTTCTTTCACTGTGTTCAAGACGACGCTGCTGAAACAACCTTTAAGGCCAAACTCCTCCTTAATGTCGAGCCGTGATTTCCATACAAAAACCACCATTATATAACTAAAATAATATTATAGTAAATAACTAAGTTTGAAAGATTATATAACTAAAATAACTATTATCTAAATAAAATAATATAATTAATTAACTAAAAATTATATTATCAAATTATAAAACTAAAATAAAACTATAGTATAAAAATATAGATTATAGTATAAAAATGTTTCAAACATTATATAACTAAAATAATATTATAGTAAATAACTAAGTTTGAAAGATTATATAACTAAAATAACTATTATCTAAATAAATAATATAATTAATTAACTAAAATTATATATTATCAAATTATAAAACTAAAATAAAACTATAGATAAAATATAGATTATAAGATAAAAATGAATAAAACATTATATAATCAAAATAATATTATAGTAAATAACTAAGTTTGAAAGATTATATAACTAAATAACTATTATCTAAATAAATAATATAATTAATTAACTAAAAACTATATTATCAAATTATAAAACTAAAATAAAACTATAGTATAAAAAATATAGATTATAGTATAAAAATATTTCAAACATTATAATCCAAATAATATTATAAAGTAAATAACCAAGTTTGAAAGATTTATAAATCAAAACAATTATTATCTCAAAATAAATAAATATAATTAATTAACTAAAATTATATTATCAAATTGCTAAAAAAACTATAGTATAAAAATATATATTATAAACTACTTCAACACCAAAATAAAACTAAATCAAATATGTATAAAAACAAAATTAATGAACAAAGAAACATACCCATCTCAATGATCTTCAAAAAATTAGGATAAAGAACAAATAAAAATTATTTGATAATGGAGCTTTAAATGTGGATGGATGAGTTTGTAATGAAAGTGTATGATTTTAGGGGTATTTATAGAATTTTTTGGAGTCAATATAGCCATTGGATTGTCAAAAGACCAAGGTGATTTATTTCTAACCGCTGATTTGATTTTGGTTCAAATCTGACCATGGATCATCATATATCTCAGAAATCATTTTAGACTCGTTAGATCAAGCTTCGATTTAAATCAACCGCTGAATCACAAAATATCACATTGATTCTTTCAAAAGGCGACGAAATCTGGACCGTTGGATCAAAACTAGGAAAAAATCTGAATGTCAAAATCATCCAGATACCGCCATGAATTTGGCGTATTTTTCAATTTATCACCGATAATCACATTTCCCAGATACAAGGCCCCAGCGCGGTGGTAATAGACGCGAAAATCAACACGACCCGATTTTGCCGAAAAATCAGCATCGGTAACCATTTTCTTCCATCCGATTTTTTCCATGGATATTTCTATCCATTCCCACCGAAAACCGATAAATCGCCAAAAAATCGGCCGAAAAAACCGACTTTTAGTTCCTTGGGTCTAACCATCCATAGATTCAGACAATTAATGAGAACTTCAATAAAATGTGAATAATCTCCAACTGACTAGCTTCTTGTCCATTTGTTTGATCATCCAAAGGCTCATATTCCCATTCTTCTCAGATTTGGAATCACAATTTATACTGTTTCAACTGTTTTAGGAAGACAAGTATCCCAGCTGAAGTATAATTTGCAGTTCTTCCCAGGCCCATCCCTTCATCATCTTGGAAAAGAAAATAACGGAAACTGTAAACAGTATTGCATATTTGGTTCATTGTATTTCCTTATTACACCCTTAAAAACCCAATATTATGTTTGATAATTTAGTGCAAATTTGTTCTTTCAGAGACAGTAAATTCCACATTCTTCTTATTTATCCACACTGGTATAACCTTCCTTCCAAAGCATACCCCCACTGCAGAAGAAGTTATTCTATCAAAACATGCTTAATGTTGAAGAAGCTAATTAAGAATATTGCATTAGTTTCATACTTCATCTGACTGATTAACATGTAGCCAGACCATCCACAATTTCTATAAGTAGCATAAAACTGTTATTCTGGCTAGAAAGGTTCATTTCAGCTTTAACTTTCACTTCATGCTTTCTACATATCATAGTAAGAATACTAACATATCTCGACTTTATATCCTATGTAACTTACAGGTCCGACTGAAATATATGTTATCATTAACCTATTTAAGTAGAATACCTCACTAGCAAGAGGAACACGCCCTTGAACTGTAGTTACAAACCGACCGTTCTAGTGTGACATGTTCAAGACAACAGTTTCAGAAACCCAAATATTATAAGGAAGAAAAAAATTCCAATTAATAAGTGCTTTAATATTTCTGGAAGTTTGATAATATTTTTTCCATTTGTGATTATATTTAATTTCTTCACAAGCAGTCATCTTTCTACCAAAATGCAAAGGAACTTTCTATAAATGCATCCAAGAAGTTAAAAGGAAAAAATTGTGCTTATATTTAATTTCTTCACAAGCAGTCATTTTTCTACCAAAATGCAGAGTAAATTTCTATGAATGCATCTGGGATTTTCAGTCATGAATTCAGGTCAACAAATCTAAAATAGTGTAGTTTATCAGGTGTTGAACTTCATGAGGAAAGTCATCCCCATATTTGCATCAGGATGGTGTTCCAGAAGGACAAGAAATTAGGAAAATTAGGTTGCAGAATGATACAGTCCCTTTTTCTAATTATATCTAATTCAGCTATGAACCTGTCAATACACAAGTTTTTTAAACTTATTTTATAATTCTTTTTTTTGAATCTTTGTTGAGGCTTCATCTGCATGAATGCTAGAAAGCATACTGAGGAGAAACCAACAAGATAAATATAAAGGACTGATCTCATCACATCCTATTAAGTGTTGGATATAGTGAATGAAATGAATGACATTCACTGAATAATTCATTGTTCAGAATTCTATGAATTTCAGTTATATGAAATGATTGACATTTAATGAAGAAATTAATGATATTCAATGAATGAAATTAATGGCATTCATTGAACAATTAATTTTGGAATTTAAGGGTTTAAAAGCCAAGAGGTTTGGTATCTAAAAGGTCAAGTCTCCTTTATATAAAGGTTGTCGAGGTATTTTACATCGAGGGTGTCTCAAAAGGTCACTGAGGCCCAGCCTTCTCCCGCTCTTTGTCGCTTGATAGAGCAAATACATCATCGGGTCACGAGTGGCGGTAAAGTGCTTTGTTTGACCATTCGACACCGCTTTTATCCCCGGAGACGCACTCCCTTGAATCTCAAAGACCAGCGGATAGTATAATTGTCTAAGGAAATTGTGAATTTCACAAGACTAGGTTGTTTTCCAACTGCTTATATTCTCCTCCGTCTTATTGATTTAATTTATTTTGGGCTTTTTCTTGAATAACCAACTATGGTAACATTGTGGATCCGCTAACCAAAGGGTTAAATGGAGAGTTAGTTGAAAAGTCATCAAAGGGAATGATACTAAAGCCCACAAAAGAATAAGTCGATATGGTGTGATACCTAACCTAGTTGACTGGAGATCCCAAGATCTAGGTTCAAAAGGGACAACTAAACTATAAAGACTTGGTTATATCACTATGGGGATCTTCCCTTGTCCATTCCATGACGAAACAAAGGATGCTCATATCTAAGAGGTTGCTTATGCTTTTAATGATCTCTATGTACTGGAAAGAATAACATGAGTCATCTTAATTTAAGATCACCTATGTAAGAGTGAAGTGGGCCGCCTAAAGGGAATTGAATAGGACACAATCTCCTATTAAACTCTTATACAGAACTGTGCATGTCCACAAGCCAAACTGACATAAAAGTGAGAACTGAATGTGTTTGAAGATTCCTCAAGGTGAGATATGTCATCGCCTACAATAAATGGGCGTAATAGTTCAGACATCGTGGTCTACCGTTTAGCTAGTGTAGTAAACATATTTTCACAAGGGTTAGTTCAAGAACACCTACCTCTCCTATGCAAGTTTCAACCGCCGCTTTCTATCACCAAGTTCACTTTTACTTACTATCAATTTCATTCATGTAGGGAATTGTTGGATATAGTGAATGAAATGAATGACATTCACTGAATAATTCATTATTCAGAATTCTATGAATTTCAGTTATATGAAATGATTGATATCTAATGAAGAATACCTGATATTCAATGAATGAAATTAATGACATTCATTGAACAATTATTTCGTAATTTAAGGGTTTGGGAAACCAAGAGGTTTGACATTCCAAAGGTCAAGTCTCTCCTTATATAAAGCGTTGCCTGGGGTATTTCTCGCATAAAGGAGGGAACCTCAAAAGGTCATCGAGTCTCGAAGTTTTCCTCCCTTTCTGCCCTTGTGTCTGATGAGCAAATACATCATCAATACCGAGCGGCAAGTAGAAGTGCTTTTATTGACCTTTCGACACCCGTTTTATCCTAAGAGACAGACGCCTTGGGAATCTCAAAGCACCAGCGGAGAAGGCGAATTTGTCTTAAAGAAATCGTGAATTTCACAAGACTCGGTTGTTTCTCTACTTTGGTTTTATTTCTCCTTCACTCTCTATTACTTAACTTCGGTTATCGTGTTGTTCTAAGCAATCCATCGTTATGTAAAAAGTGTGATTTGTATAACATTAAGTATAAAGTTTAGTAGAGTAATTAGATCTAAATAATTGACGGATGAGAGCAGAAGACCTAGATCATGTCACGGCCAAGCCGCACCCTCACTATACATCTCCAAGAATGGACTCAAATTTCCCAATGCATGTCCCTTTTTTAATCTTGTTCACTCTTAAACCAGATAGTCACAGGAGTGGCACGCCTAGATGCTAATATAATCACTTTTTGAACTAAAGTCGAACATAACCATGAAGAAACAAAGATCATTTGCCTGTGAAAACTAAAGTAAGTGATATTTGATTGCAATAAGTAAAAACTAAACTCTTCCAGTTGTACTTTTGAACCTCATTGTTCCTTTTTTTTATCAATATATTGCTTTGAGTGATTAAAAATATATTTACGTGGTAGTCAAGATGTGAATTCTAATGCATGCAATCGCGAACTCCTATCACACTTCTGTAATGCAAAATGAACATCAGGTATTCACAGGTCCAAATGTTTATTAATACTTATGACCACAAGTTACTCTAAAAATGTGGTGGTCTTCAATAATGACAGTTTTTCTCTAGATAGGCTAAAAAATTCCTTCATCACCTATCTCACTTCTTGAGCAAGCCTTATTTATGATGGGGAGTACTCTATTGTAAACTTGCTAATGTGCATTCTTTAGTACTCTTAGACTTGTTTTCTTTTGTGGTGGTTGTATTTGCTCCGCTTTTTGTTATCTTTTCTTGTGTCAAGCATGATATCTATTAAAACCCAAATTTTACAAGCTTGAGCTTTTAGGAGAGTTAGTCATTTAACATGGTATCAGAGCTTGGTTTGATAGGAAGTCCTAGGTTCGAATCCTCTCCTTGCAATTTAATCTCCATGTTTATTTGATAGTCCATAATGGACTTTGACTCTCCACGTGCGTGGGTATGGGGCCATGTGCACGTGAGGGAGGGTGTTGAAGCATAATATTCATATTAAACCCAAATCCTACAAGCTTGAGCTTTTAGGAGAGTTGGTCATTTAACACTTTGTATGTGTCCTCAGATACTCTAAAGGCTTTTTTGTCCCTGCTTTTGTCAATATATTGTTCGCCATTTATTAAAAAAAAATTCAAGAAAAGTTTAAAGGTCATACAAATAAGAAGTCGATACATTTACTTTATTATCGCCACCACTAACAATAAAACTAATTCTCCCCAACTCAAGTACACCTCCGCATGTCCAAATTCTGCGGAGATGGTATGTCACCCTCAAGCAGCTGTCTAGACCATTCCATCTAAAAATCCAAGAACACATGAATTGGATAGATAATAGTGTCCATAGAGAACAACACAATAATCGAAGGATAGGATAATACATAGTGTTATCTTACGCTTTGCAAATCAAGGACATGCAGATCATTAAAGCAAGTAGCATGTGAACCATACCAAAGATAGTAGGTAACGCTTCTCAGGACAAACAAGTTAAGATGATCGTACTCCTGGAGATGCAGGAGGCACACCCTACAAATAACAAAGAAGAATCAGCCTTAGAATCGAAATTTAAAAAACCTCGATATTAACCTTTAGAAAACATAAAGAATGAGAAAGGGTTCACTTGCTAGAATAGAGATATAGATCACAAACTCAACCAGAAAATAATAATATTTTACTAAATTATTAGAACTCTTCAATGGTTATATGGTCGTACTGAAGAGGAATCACATACAAAGGGTCCTCTCACCATCTCACTACATTATATATTCCAAAACTTCTCAAATTATGCACTGCTTAGTTCATTAAAAGTTTATTCGAGAATACCGCATATCTGTGATAACGATAAAGAAATACTGATCACCATCATTATGCGGTGCCAGAGCACATCGGCATGATAATACATCTTCTTAATTATGGAAATCATAAAGCTGACCTAACACCCAAATATCAGGGCCTAGTTGGAACAAAAGGCGAACAAGGACATCTCATGGAAATTGTCACGTTATCGGTAATTCATTCATTAATGGCTCTCAAATCCTTTTCTTTGATTTCAAAACGAAAGACAATGGAAAAGACAAATAAGCAAGTTATGACATTTAATGGGTAATGAGTCCATACGCCAAGATCTATTTCATCCTGCAGTCATTGTTTCTAGGTCGAAGATGTGTAGATCATCTCAAGAGAGATCTCTTTTCTAGATCCTCCACCAAATACGCACTGTCGGTCCCCAAGGTTACAGATTGACCTCCTCGTGACGCCTGGAAAGCAGAAAGAATAGTCATTACATTGTGACTTACCCCAATAGACACCAATTTTAACTTACCCGCCAGTTAGTCCCCATTACATCAACATCAACCCATGCTAGGAAATATTCAATTCTTCATTGTTGCATATGGAAAAGAATAAATAAATAACAAGGTCTTTATTACAAGTTTTTAAGGTCAACTTATGTACAAGCTTGTAGATCAAATGCCTTCATCGCGGCATGAGGCGCCACAAAATTGATAATCTAGTAATCGAATAAAAATATTGTTGCTTAAAACACAAAGTGCTTTCTTCCAAATTTTAGTAAAATATATGAATATTCCAGCCAATATTTCCAGATAAAAAATGCCACTCGGATATATTGACAAGAAGACAAAACTCCACAAGAAGTCCTTTTTATAATATTCAAGAATTTTAAAATGTAAACTACAAGATACTTTTAATTAAATGGTGTTAGTTGGTTTGGTCTTGAAGAAAATTTGACTTTTTTAAGTTCATATTAAGTAATCCAACCTTGATCATCAACACGGGCGATTAAGAATTTAATTTACCAACCGCTATTAGTTTTAAAAGGTGCAAGGCACGCCAAGGCAAAACTTCGAAGCCTTTGTAGCACAAGGCGACTTAAGACATACTTTTGTAGCGAATGTGACCTTGACAGTATCATTTTATAAAATATGATTCAAAGTATGATTATATTAATAAAAAAGTAAAGATTCCTAACATTTAAAGAAAATTTCTAAGAAAAAAGTAGTGAAATTATATAAATTTCAATATATATAATTAGAAATTTCAAGCATAAAAGTGTTTTAAGAAGAATTAGCCTTAGGAAGGCGCTCCTTAGTAGAAAAGTACTACGTTCGGGAAGGCAAGCAGGTGCTTTAACCAAGGAGTGGTTGTGCCTTGAGCCTAGGTGCTTAAGGCGCACCTTTTAAAACTATGCAACTAAGTAACACTGGTCTGGCCAGAGATGCACACTTCAAATGAAAGTTTGCGAGTGGCTAGAGGGGAATATGGGAGAAAATTAACGTAAGAAGTCCAAAGGATCGCATTAAAGCATACATGGAATACAATAGGATGCCTAAGGGTACAAGATGAGAAAAAAAAAGAAAAAGATCAAAATATCTAACCCACCCTTGTCTATAACCTGCCTAATCCAAAAAATTGATTAAATGTAGAGGTCCTTCTTCTATAAATACCTTAGACCAAGAACATACACTACATAAAAAAGAATTCTTCAATCTTTGAGTAGAAAAATCTTCATTCTCAAAAGCTATTTTATTTTTTTCCTTCCAGATCATTAAATATTGATCCATGAGAATAATGAATGAATTCAAAAAAAAAAAAATTTAAAATTATAAGTCAAAGATAGGATTCTCTTTTTTCAGTTCAAGGGTTGCTAAATGAAATATAGTTAGTTATCTTTGAATTTTCACTTCAAATAATTATTTTTTTTGATAGATCAATTAAACAAACTTCACTTCAAATAATAATGATGATGATAATAATAATAATAATACATTTGACATTCTCATAGTGTTTCCTCAATTTACCTAAAACTTCAAATAAAAGTTTGATAAAAATCAACCAAAACCCGCAAGTGTACGGGTCACAAGTAATATAGTGGCTTTCAAATTAAAAACCTTAGATATCGAACCCACAGAGAAGATATGGCTTAAGTGGGGATTAAGTACCCCGACTACTAGATAATTTTACCATTTAAACGAAATAAACGATTGTGATTGATTGTTAACTGAAAGTGAAACTACGTTAAACTAAAAATCTACTTCCAAAGATTGAAAATGATCGATTAAGTTGTAAGAAAAGTTTCCAAGGAATGACACTAGTGGCCTACTGGTTCCATTGCGCATTTATGGCTTATTCAGTTGAGTAAAGGAATTACAAGAAAATACTCTTATGTTGATTCAAGGAACTCTCAGATGGAAGTTTACTCCTTTCCGAAGTCTCTCCTTAATTTCACACTTTAATCCCTATTCTCCTTTCTATCCATCTAGTCAACAATAGAGATTTGGTTAATAGAAAATCGGTCCTTAAGAAATTTATCGTCACCTTCTGGCCCATGAAGAATTGCCTGGTTATGCCTCGTGATCGGACACCTCTCATCCATACGATCATCACATAAGGTTGAATGATGTCCCTCCTAATAAAATCTCATTCAGTACCGTGGATCTTAATTTCCTGTACTTTGATTAAGTTAAATTGATGACCCCCATCAATTATAAGATAGTATGAATTAGTGTCCATCCTAAGGGTATGCCTGGGGCTGTCACTTTGGAAACCCTTTGAGCTCTAGGTCTCAATCTCACTATCTAGCATGCAACAATTGAATAAAAAGTCAATTCATAAAATTGGCATCCATATGTAACTCAACACAAGATTTTATTCACAAAATCATTCAAGACAACATATAAACCAAACACCAATGTCAACAACCAGCCCTAGAGGAGGATCTAGCAACTCATAGCAGCCTCAAAACCTAACAAAATCATGTTTACACCAAACATAATGCTGAAAGATAAAGAGATATACAAAAGTTTAGATATACAAAACAAATATGAAGCATAAATCCTCCAAAACCTTGCTCTACCACTACGTAAGTCCTTAGTACTGATCTCAACTTAGCTCCAAAAAACAATCTAAAAAACTAAGAAAATCTACAAACCCTAAAAGTATGAGCTTAAAGAGAAACCCTAGAAATGGGAAATGTTCAAGCCTCTAAGCCCTTTTCAAGTTGCCCTAGAAATGTTACAAGTATGGTATTTATATTATAGGGAAGATGGGCCAAAGATTGGGCCAAAAATTGGGGCATTTTTGTCCCAACCAACATCCTTCGCCTTAGTGAAGACAGGTGTCTTCTTTTCTGATTGATTTTCCTTCGCCTTGGCCAAGGTCGTCATTGCACAGCACCGTCGCCTGGCGAACTAGAAACTTCGCACATGCAGACGCCTTCTTTCATACAATTTAGGGTCTTCTTTGTAGCTGAACTGCGTAACCAAGGCAAAAGTTAGCCTTTGCCTTGGTTAACCCGAGGCTAATGTTTCAGGTCTTCGAATTTCATACAGCTGAAAGCTTCTTCTTTGCCTTGCGACTGTTTCACCGCATTTAAGGTGTCCCTTTGCTCGGGTAAATAAATATTTTTCAGTTGAAGTTCATTTTATCTTTTTTTTCCCTTTTCTTTACTTGATTTACTTTCAATACTCACAAATCATGAGACACGAGGGATTAGTGGTGTAATATTTACTTATCAAGGGTGTGAATCTAGTATTTAGGTTATATAAACATACGAGAAACACGCTCTAAATGCTAATACGATTCACCCCTATTACCCCCCCACCCCCCTTTTAGAAACCCTAAAGAAACTCACTTATATACCTGGGAAGACAAAAGGGAACCTCTTGATGCATGCTACTGCAGCCATATGGGGCTCTATAATGTCGCTTTGTACAAAGATAACTTCTAAAACAAATTAGAAAATCCTTTATATAATTTTTCACTTAAACAATGAGACTGGTTGATTAATTTATTAATTAAGTGAACTAAATATAATCATGTTACAATTTTAATTGTGTAATTATGCATGTTATTTAACATTAATCGGTTATGGACCCATGGTTTTATTTTCCTTGTTATAGTCTATCGACTAAAACTCCAATACCTTCTTTCAGTGTTTGGTTATATAAAGAATAGAACCCTAGAATTTTCAAGGGATTTTGTAGAACACGTTTGGAGAGAAGGAAATATTCATCTTCAACCCTAATTTTCTTTGATCTCATCCCTTGCAGATTTGGGAGAGATATGGCAACCAACAATTTTGGATCCATACCAAGTATATATGTTTTCTACACACTACGAATTGATATGCTTCTATGAATAATTAAAGTTTTTTATTTTGTAATATATTTATTGGATACTAATAATCATGATAATTGTTTTTAGCTCAATAAGATTTCTTTGATTTTGCCAAAATCTAGCAATTTATATCGTAAATCACAAAGTTAATTGGCACTGAAGTTTAAATTTTTTTTCAGATTGTGGGTTTATTGTTTTTTGTTTTTAAGTGTTTTTTTTTGTTTTTTGTATTTATTTGTTTCTATTAAAGAGAAAATTGATGAACAGAAAGACAACATTATGGTTTTGGGATTCAGAAATTCAACTTAATTTCAAGGCATATATTTAAAAAAAATGATTGGGTTTGGTTCGACATTAAAGATCTCCCGTTTTTCGGTTTCTTTGTTGTTCCATGTCAATCTTTTGATGGAAACCTTGATTTATTTAGTTCTTCGAATTACCAACCAATGGTGAAGAGAGATGGTAAAAAGAACATTTAAAATAATGTGTCATGACTTTAATGAATGAAAACATGAAGAGAGAAATGGTATTTGAGAATAGTTTTTCTTTTCACGTTTTTCAATAAAAACATGTTTTTTATTGATTACTAGTATATTATGGGCTGTACATGCCATTTTTTTTCCCCATAAAATATTCTAATAATATTTGTATCATAATGACCAACATGGCCATCTTTTTGAGACTTACAAATATTCTAATTTTATTTTTCCATTAATCAAACAATTAAATTAAATTTGGTTTTTGGCATAAAATTAGATTTTACCCAATTTTACAATATTTTACTATTTTCAATTTTCACAATATTTCTTTAGCAATTTATGTTTATGCTATTTATCATTATTTATAGCATCATTTTGAAAATAAAATTATTAGCATTATTGTACTTGGGTGACAATTGAGAAATATTGAATGCTTGTGGACTTGTCTCTCATGAGTCCAAGCATGTCGGATATTTTTAGAATTGATGTAGCAATTGTAATTTCTCTTGTTTCGCATTGATTTTGCTAAGATTCATACAAATAGTGAAGTTGTGTTATTATTAGTACTTTATTATTTGGTATGATGCTTAGTTTTGTGACGAGATTTCACTAAGTGTCATGAACCACACAATTTTACTATCATATTAGTGGGAAATTGATGCATTTGGTTATTACGACTAGTGAATTGCTCTTACCTATATATGAAACTTTTCATATTTTATAGACTTTGGCATTTGGTGACCACTTTTGTGAGTCATTTTGTAAGCCGAGTGATGAAGCAATTTGCATGCCCTTATTTTACGTGCATTTATTGTGGTCTCCTGAACTTTATGAATCACTGAACCGTTGAAGCATGAACCAGCTAGCGAATACCTGCAAAACAAACAAGAAAACGACGGTAATTTGCTCGCCGCCTCTCCGATGCTTAAGTTAGATTCGTCTCTCTAAAGAGTGAAAACGCTATTCTTTTCAGTATGGAATCACATACCTTTTTCTTCCGTTCTTTCCACCTTTTTATCCCCAAGGAAGGCGATCCTCTTTCCATGGAAAGTAAAAGATTTCCTTCCAAAACAGGAGGGGAAGGTGGCATTTTTCTCATGTGTTATGACCTGTTCTTCCTTTTAGATAGCCCAGTCGTCCACACTTTCTACCTCAATAAATGTTTGACCACCCTCAAGGTGGTTATGAGCATGACTTATACTTGTTCAAGTTCGGAGAGGTCATCCGGATGCCTTTTTAAAGAGGTTATCCGACCAGGAGGGATAGCGTCTAAGAGGTATATACCCTACCTGGATGGGGGTGTATGTTTGGACCTGACTGATAGAGCAAAACGGCTGGGCCTGTAAATTGGGCCATCATCTTGTGGTCCTTAGTTGGCCTGGGCCTACTAAGCGGGGCTTGATTGGGCTTGGCCCATAATTTACCTGATGCCCACACATGGGAGGCGGTTATCGTAGGGAAAAAGCGTGTTTGACCAACCTAGCATGGGGAATTAGCGAACAATCAATGTTGGTATGTTCCAATGAATTTTCTTTTTGGATTGCATTTGCTATGGATTGTGAGATACCCTTGAGGTTAGAGTCACATAAAAGGTTTGGAGGGTGGCGGATTCCTTCATGCCACTAGTAATCCCTGGTCTTTCAGCGGAGAAGGTCGGTTAGACGTTGCCAGGAGTCAGACTTGGGGGTTTTCTGAATGAAGGATGATCACGATAGATGGGTTGAACATGATTTCCAAGCATGAAACAGATCGAAGATTGCAAGGATTGAGTGGAGTCGGAATTTAATGTCCTTATTCTAGTTAGTCCTTAGGTGGTTCTAAAACTCGAATGGAAGCCTCTGCATCCAAGGACACCCCCTCTCACAACAACAGGGTTATGTGACACACCGCCCAGCCGGCGGCGTCTGAAACCGCTCCACGAAATCTGACCATTACCTCCTAACGGCTACAGAATGCTGTGAAGCGAGAAGCCGTGTTGCTTGCTTAAACCTCCTATAAAAATTTTCTTTTTATTTATAACAGGATTTGGCAAAATGCTTAGCGGAAAAACCGGCGACATAGGGTGCACATAGTCTAAATCAGATCCTGTATACATCGATTTACTTATATCAAAATATGGCAACCCGACCCATACCAATACATTTCCATCATACTAAACTATGTACATACATATGTCCCATTATACATGTTCAAAGTATGTTCTTACAAAATATAATTAATACTGCAACACTTATACGTGTCGGGACCAATCCTATTATGCTCCAGTATCTTGCGTACTGTACTGGAAAATAGTTTTAAATGGAAACTAATAGGCTACGCAGAGCTCGGTGAGTGTCTTTATAAAAGGTTTTGCTTTTCGGAAAACATCTGCAAAATGTAAAACTCTCTTTTACAATTATTATTTTCGAAGCCTTTCTTTGCTTTGCTTGCTTTAAAAGTTTCAAAACTTTTCTTTGCTTTGCTTTATTTTGCTTTTCTTTAAGCTTGTAAAACTCTTATTTCTTGCTTAGAAGTTTATAAAACTTCATGCTTAAAAAAAAAAAAAAAAAATTTTTTTTTTTTTCCCCGTCTTGCTTGCTTTATCTTGTTTGAAAAGTCTCTTAAAACCTTTCACAAACCTTTGATTCTAAAGTTTCCTCAAAACTTTTCATAAGCAGACTTGGCTCAGCGCATGCTTTGAAAAATAAAGCCCGGGGCTTGGCTCAACGTCGTTTTGAAATCTAAATGGGAGCCTGGGCTCAACCGTTTGCTTTAAAACTCTCCGGAAGACTGGGCGACCGGGAACCAATGGTTGATTTTTAAAACTGCATATCATGCTTATAAAACATCAACTTGATGGGCTATTTTTGCTTATCATGCCCTGGTGAACACGGAACCTATGCTCACCGTCTTGGGGTGAAGGACCTTTGTCCCAGCGTCACCTTTTCATTTTAAGGTGAATATGGTGGAATTGACCTCGGTAATCGCCATCACCATACTTAGTTAGAGCTCATAACCTTATATGCCCACCCGCTGTGCCACGGTCTCCTTTAAATGCATGATGTGGCTCCTAAGTTTGCCGACCAGGCAAAACTACAATACATGTATGAAATCCTAACACCACCGTGCGTGCGGGATACCTCTGACCCAAGTTGCTTTCTTAAACTAAGGGAAGGCCTTGCTCTAACCTTTCATTGCTTGCTTGCTTGCCTCTTTGTAAAATGGTTTTACACTTTGAAACCATTTGCTTGCTACTAGCAGAAAAATGGTTTTTAATTATTTTCAAAACCATTTGCTTAGTTGCCTTTCTTCAAAATGGTTTAACTTTTCAAAAACCATTTGCCTTGCTTGTTTGCTTAGTATGGTTTTACAATTTAAAGCCAATACTTATTTTCAAAAATGGTTTAACTCAAAACCATTTGCTTTCATCTCATTGCTTGGCTTCTTGAAAATGGTTTGCATTAAAAATACCATAAAATACCAGTGTAAAGCAATTTGTAATAATAATAATAATAATACACTAGTATTTGGAAAAATGAGTTTGAACACTCACCTCTTTAGCATGCTTGAAACCTGATTCCACACTATCCCGCCTTTACTTTTAGCCTACACTCAGGCAGATACGGCGACCAAATTAATGTGGCAACGTGCTTCCTAGACTTAGTCACCTCTTCATACTCTTTTAAATTTAAGGTGCTAAGGGTTCTATATTCAACTGGAATTACCCAATTCGAACACGAAACTCAAGTGCGATTCGAAACAACCCGGACTACTTTATGTCAAGCTGATGCGAATTTTTCTTGCGCATGGCCCCACTTTGAATGAATTTTTAGGCCACTTAGGATAAGAATTTGGCAATTCTTACTTCTTAAGTTTTTTTCTCCTTGAAGTCTATTTTACGTAGCCACTTGAATCACTCAAATCGGATAAGAAATGAGGAAGTTATGGCTAAAAATCACGAAAACTGGTCAGAAACGAGGAAAGCCGAACCAAGTCACAGAATCCAAAATACACTAAGGCAAACACATCAAACACATACCCTTGATCTTTATCTTCTCCTCCTCCTTCTTTATATACATGCCCTCTTGGCTCTCTTCTTTTCTCACCTACGGGTTGCTAGGGCAAACTTGAGACCAAATGACATTTTGGTTTTAATTCTCCTTTTATTAAATTCTTTCCATAAATTGCAAATAAACCTCATCTTTTAATTATTGCAATTGTAACTTATTCAATTTGTACTATGGCCCATCTCTAATTTGTTTCTAATTTCCATATCCATTTGCTTAATGACCATTGTACCCTTGGTTTAATACCACAATTTCCGGTTTACCAATTTATCATTTCATTTTAGTCTCAGAAATATTTGGTGTGACTAACCCGAATGCTCTTATACCTTTACTACGGTGTCATGTCACGTAGACTTTACATCCACTCTCGGGTGAGTGTTACATTATGCGCATTCCTTTCCACTTCCATAGGGCCTTTCTTCATGATTTTACTTTTCCTCGTTTCGAAACATGCTCCCATAATTGCTTTGTTTGAGCTGCGTATTTGATCAGAATGGATTATGTAGTCATAGGGTAAGTCGCTATAAAAAAGCTGATGTCGTGTAATTCTGACGTTTTTGGCGAATAATAGATTCATATTTCTTGAAATCTCTGCATACTTGCATATATTGTCTCCGTGCCTTCTTCATTTGCTGGCTAGTGACAATGATTGACTGTCATGGCCGAAGGCTATGGTATTTGGATGCTTTGACTGAAATGGGCCGAGCTTGGGATGACATAGTTGGTCGGCGCCCGTTTAAGATGATACGAGGGCCCATGAGTTTGGCCCACTTTTGTTTACTATGCCCTAACAGGCGAATCGTCGCCATAATTCAAGCATGCGTGGATCTGTGATTGAATCAGCGGTGCGTTTAATGCCTCCATGAGTTTAGGCGTTTGGTATATAGGGAGCCATCATTGAGTTGTGCCTTCTCCCATTTTTGTAGTATTTGTGTCTACTAGCTTTCTTCTGGTTCAAGTTTCTCTGTGGGTACACTGGTGCGATTCTGCGTTTTTTCTCGAACCGGCTTTCCAGACGTTCGCTCATCTTTCATTTTACAGGTAAATCTCGTTTTCCTTTTGTGTTGAATCTTAGTTAGCGACTAGTTTCCAGCCGTAGGAAGTTTTGGGGAGAGGGTATATTTAGAACTTTTTGGTTCGGGTGATCCTTGCTTAGGCTTGGTGACTTTGCATTCTTACCAGTTTGGTATACGAGTTGGGGCTGACTTTTGTTTTCTCGCCCCTCCTTTTAGTCTGCTTGCAGAATGGCGAGCGGTCAGGAAGCATCAGGCGGATCGCGAGAGAAGACTCTGGGGGCCTTCTACAAACATCCTCATCCTCCAGTGAATTGATGGCCCCTCTGCGATTTCCCTACTAACATCGACCTCAAAGTGATGGAGGAGCCGGATGAGTCTACTGGAGTGGAGGAACACAGCGTCTTGTTTTTGCAGGGAGCACCTTCTGGCGGAGCCGCTACCATCTTGCCATTGTTCGCGGTTTGCATTCACCGGTCGCCATGTCCTTATCCATCAACCTGTTCGGATTCTAACCGGATGCAGTGTACTAAACCTCTTATACCAACTTGACCTTTAGTTGGTTGAGATTTGTTCGCTATTTCTTGAGGTAGTGCGAGTGTGGGATGTCATTAATATTTCAGGACCCGGTGCAATTTACGATACGAAATGGACTACTGATTCACCTAAATGGAGCGAAGGGTGTGATCTTGCAGAAATTAGGGGGGCACAGCAGGGGGGATGGTCTAGGTTCCTAGTCTTCCATTTGATGTTAACTAGTCACAATCTTTTCCAGGTTTGTCGTGAGGCGGGTTAGTTCTTGATGTGTGCACGCATATGACTTTATGCATACTTGACTATATCAGTTATTGGTGGGGAAAACCGGAGAGGTAGGTTGGTACCTTTGGGTGAGAAGGCAAGCCGCAGAGAAAATCATTGATGATTTGGAGATTTTTGAGCAGGGAGCGCCATTACGAGTTCTTCGCTCAGAATCCTGGCTAATGTGAGACATATGACTCCTTATTCCCGATTATCACGCCCGTTGCCTTGAAGCATAGTGGACGAAGGAACATTTTATCCTTTGTGACACCGCTAAATTTGCTTATGGGGTAGTGGGTCTTCATCCAGTTCAGGGCGCTAAAACATCGAAGTGCGGAACTGGTGTCCACCGGACCACTATCAGGATGTCAGAGCCCCTGCCAAGCGGGGGTTCCGTTCTGCTCAATTCGCGCCTAGCCTAGGTGAAAAGGGTTACCGCACGGAAAGCGTTCCGTTACCAAAAAAGGGGACCAGTTCTGCCCCCCGGGTACTAAAGACTAAAAAATGAGGGACATCTCAAAGACGGAACGTTCCCGGGGCCCAAGTGAAAGATTTTATTCCTTAGGTTCTTCCCAAATCTAGTTGGCCTGCGGTTTTGGAAGAGGAAGAGGAGGAGGAGGAAGAGATGGCGAGTGCCGCTGGCGCTGCACTGCCGGGAAATGGGGCTTGGGGAGAGTGAGAGGAGGCCGGTGGGCCTAAGGATTGAATCGGCCCTCCACGGATGGGGGTTCGGAGATGCAGGCGATCATCATTAGGGTTAGCGGGGGATGGGGTGGCTGACCAACCAGAGTCGGTGTTGCCCTAGGGAGCCAAGGAGGTCACTCGATCCACCCTCAACGTAGGTGATCCACCCTCACGATCGAGGGGCGGAAGGCTGTTCGGACATGTCCCGAACATGTGCGGCGGAAGCGAGCCGTTGCGCGGATCGGATCTTTGTTGAATTCTTATCTCCCCCCTCGCAGTCCAGATCTTGCAATGGAGGAAGTGACCGTACCCGGGCCCGAAGACATCAAGCATATCATCCACCGTTGGAAGCCTTTAACGAGTAATTCTCTTTGAGTTGATTAATGCGGATGACTTATACGGAACTCGTATGCACATGGCGGAATTGGGTGGGTACGGCGAAGAAGTGATACAGTGCTGTTCTCTTGGCGATCTTTGGAAAGAGGATCTTGGCTGAGATAGTCGAGGATGAGATGAAAATTAGCAATCGGAACTACGTCCAGTCGACTGAGCTGGTAGAGTAGTAGTACTCATAAAAAGTGTTGACGTCATATCCTGTCGTATTCCTAATATGGTTCTTTGCAGGCAATCACCGCCATCCGGAATATGGCCCTCTAGCATCATGAATTCCAACTCCGGTTGAGGGAAGCAGAGAAGCTTCGGTTGTATGTTTAGTAGGGGCTTTCTGACCAGGAGAGCTTGAATGCCTCTTTGAAGGGAGACTTCGATTGAATGCGGCGTGGTACGGAGGCTAAGAAGGTTTGTGGATAAGGCGGCGTGTTTGGCAGAGGGATCAATGCAGCCCGACATGAAGAGGCGGTGGCGCGTTTAGAGGCTGACGCGGTGGGTTGTGCCTAGGCATAGATGTAATCTAAGTTGACCCGGGTCCAGCGTACCTTGCCTACTTCCGAAGGTGTCCGGTTGAAGGCGGAGTCTGAGCTGGACTCTGTTCAGCAAGCCTTGGCTACTGCGATGGAGGCTTGTCGGAAGGCAGAGGAGGAGATATGTTGGCTAACAGATGAGCAATTGTCTCTAATCATGGAGCTCGGGGCTGTAAGGGAACTCGACTTTCGAGCAAAGCAATTTCGGAAGGAGCGATGGAGAAAGAATTTGATGTGAGCAGTGATGTGATCTTTAACTATGGCTTCCTGCGTAGCACTGCGCATGATATATGCGGGAAGCAAACCCATCAGTAGGAATGCCCGATCGTGGTCTTAACACCCAAGAATTTGTATAGGTCTAAGTTAGGGAAAATAATAATGACAGGAATTTTTATCATACGTTATGAAAATAATAATGATAATTCAATTAGTAATTAATTAATTAATTTAATGAAAGGGAGTAAAAAAGGTAATTTTCTAATAGATAACCTAGGTATAAATTAGATGAAAAAATCCTTTCTATTCTTCTTGAATTCTTCTTTGTGGTAGAATTCCCGAGGGCGTCTGAACTTTTCGGATCCCAGGGTTTGAAGAGCAGAATTTCTCTAGAAGTAAGATCTTCCTTATTTTATTTTTCTAGATTTCTTTGATGTAGATTCTTTAATTTTCTTTCAGTTTAGATGAACCCTGAAGAAGCCAGATTTAGATTTCATTCTCGTTCTTTAAAAAAAAAAGAAATAAAATAAGAATTTGTGGTGTCATACTGAATTGTTTTTAGTATGAGAATGAAAAAGTAAAAGAAAAAAAAAACATAAGTGGGACTTGTAGAGATGAACAGTAGTATATGGCAAGTAGGTTGAAAAGTCAAAATGATATATTTGCATGATTTTGATTGGTATAAGTGAAAAGACAAAAGAGGAATGTGGTAAAAAAAAAAACCAAAAAGTTCTTGTTGCAAAATAGTCTTGAAAACTTAGGTATAAGAAATCTAGGAAATTCGATTCATGTGAGGATGCTTGAAAAAAAAAAAAAAAAAGAATAATATTTAGATATTCAAGATTTATTTTAGAAAAAAATATATTTGAGATAATTTTTGAAAGAAAATAATAAACAAATAAGATAAATTTAGAAAAAATTGAATTTTGTATAAATATATGTATTTGATAAGTATTTAAAGATATAAGTATTTTTGTAAGTAAATATTTTATTAAGAGTTGAGAATTTATCAGGAATATGATTAGAATAATTATTTAGCAAATTATAGGAAATAAGATCAGATTAATAATACTTGTTTTCAAGTATGATAATTAGGTAAAGGCTAGATGATGTGTGCAATAATACAATTTGTAAAATATTATTAATTTATTTCTTTCTAGTAAAAGATTTGGTTCTGATTAAGAGCATAAAAAATAAATAAATTATTAAAATAAGATCCAAATAAAAGAACTGTAGTTTTATAAAATTTGTAAAACTACCTAATTCAAATAATTATCATTTTGAGCGATTTATCGATATGTTTGAGGTGAGCAATCGTATTGATAGAATAAACTTTATAAATCACAAATTTTATATTTAAAACCTATTAACTTTTATTATTATGGATTAAAAATTAAAAATAATATCATTGTTAAAAATATCAAATTAAGAAAAGTTTTAAAAATAAATAAGTAATGATAGTTTCTCCACCCATGTTTTAGGAGAAATATTCCATTGAGTGAAATTCTTCGGATTAGCTCTTTCAAAGCTTTTGATCCTCCTTGAGGTAAGGGATATTAATCTGAGATCTTTAAATGAAAATTGTTTGTTTTACTTCATTTTCAGGATGAAATTGTTTGGCAGATTATATATAATCTTGGTTTATGAAAAGTTTTACTTTTTTTATTTATTTGATTATCCATGGATCAAAAAGTAGTTTTGCATGATTGTACTTTTGAGATTTGTTTTGTTTACGAAAGAAAATGTGAAGATATGATGTTTTGTAATTTGAACTTTTGAATTAAATATTTGACTTTGGTTAGTTATTTTTATCAACGGGAATAATAGTTGACCTTTACATTCCTTGGTGGTAAATGTAATTGATTTGAACCCCAACCTCTAGGAGTTTCGGTTAGAGGTTACTAATACTAGTAGTGTTTGGTTCCGTCCACCTTAAAATGAACAATTTGCGGCTAGCCACCCATTTAAAAGTCTCATATGGCTGGACTGGCGATATTTGATGACGAGGAGAAAGTATATTTGAAATGTATTTGATTTTGGACTGGATATGAAAGTGTTTGAATCGAAATTTGATATGAAATTGTTTGAATCACATTTGATATGAAAATGATTTGAATTGGATGTGAGAGTGTTTTGAAGTAAATTTTGTTAATGTTCAAACTTATTTTTGAATCTAAAGTTTGATGAAAAACATCTCTGTTGTTATATGATTGAAAACTTTTTATCCATAGAAAATGTAATGAGTATTTCTTATTCGCTTTAAGCTCACTCCCGTTCGTTGACATATTTTGGGTACTTTTAGTTTTTGCGAGGAGTGGTGGCTAGGTTGGGGATTGATCATCATTAGGATTTGATTAGAACTTTATGTTGGATCATGTTGAACTAATAAGTTCATGTGTATGTGAAATGTTGGGTTTTGAAAGTTAATTGAGAAAGTCAATTGGATGATAACATTCGTTTTTATATTAGTACAAAGTTGGATTTGAGAGATCTCAAATATTGTTATATTCTGAATAGCTTTATGACATGCATAATTGAGATTTGGATATTCCAAGTAATTTTTATCGGCATGAAATTTTGAATTTGGAGAGATTTATGAATTTAGGAAGTTAACGCATTCTACTTTGAACATGTGTTGGTAATTGGACAAAATCGATGCATGAGGAAAGGTTAGTGTCGTTTCACACTTCAAACCTTTGACTGAAGGCTTGAGGGGTGTGAATTGTGATCCTGCCACTAAGGTGGGTTTAGGCGTGGCAGTGGTATCAGAGCTATAGGTTTATGATCTTAATGGGAACTTGTTTAAGTTTGTCTATGGGGATAGTTGAGTGACGTTTTAGTTGATAATTCATTTATGTTTGTGTATTCTTAGCATTCTTTACAAATGTATGTTAGATAATTGATTTCTTGGTGACAAGTTAAAGTTCACTAAACTCATTTGCCTTTGTTTTGTTTGTTGGTTTAGTGAATATACTTTTATCAATATGAATTATGATTTGAATTGTCACTTCTTTGGGACATGTCATTATGGACAATATGGTGGTTTGAAGTTATTTTATAATGATTGGTAAGAAGAATATTGAATTGACTTAATACTCCTTAAACATTAAAGTTTTTGTTTGATTTTGAGGATGAATTAAGACTTACACTTTTATTTGTTGTTTTGGGAAAATGTTGACACTTTCCATATTCTGGTATCTTGAGTTTAGTTGAAGGAATCATGTGGATAAATTGTTACGCATAAGCTAAGTCTTGCAAGGTAGTTATTTGCTTAGAAATGTTGTTAAGTCTTTTAAGTCAATGTGATGAGCGATGAAAACAATTTGAAATTTGAAATGATCTAATATTGTTATTAAAGTTTGAAGTTTCTTGGGATTTATTGATTACTACAAATAAATTATTAAGAGATCTCTAAGATTATCTTATATTTTCAGGTTGATATAGAAAGAAGTTAAAGTTTAGTTGATTACTTATAACTATGATGATAGCTTCACAGAGTTGAAGAGCAAATTAGTAGCAACTCTTATTTTGATTATTTCATTGGGTTCGAAAAGATTTGTTTTGCATAATGATGTCTTTTATTAGGATTTATGTTGTGTTCTTATGCAACATGGAAAAATTGATATATACTTATAGACATTTGAAATTTTAAGATAGAGAAAACTACCTTATTATGATTTGAAGTTAGGGTAAATGATTTTTGCACTTAAGATATGAAGACATTTTTTATTATGATCCCCAATCATAGTTTAGGAGAGTTTGATCTTTGTCTTCTTAAAAATGATTTTAAGCAAGAAATAGAAGATGTTGATACAATTACTTAAGGATTATGATGACATTGTCGATCACGATAAACAATGTAGGGATCTTGTGATTTATGCCTTAAATAGAAAAATCGATTCATGGAAATCATTTAAGGTTGTGTAAGCTTGATTATTATACTGATTTGAGATGTTTACAAGTCTATGTTATACCTTTGGATTTTAGAGTTCTTATGTTGAGCATTATAGTGCAACTAAATTTGTTTGGAGAATTAAGATTTTATAAGGAATTATTTGAAACTAGTTGAACTTTTGGAACAATTGATTGTGTTTAATAAGATAATAAGATCTTGAAATTTGGGATTAGACTTAGGTGGTGTTTGTTTTTTTTACTTAATGCTGAATAGAACTTTTTTTGAGCTTAATGCTGAATAGCACTTAATAGCATTAAGTATTAAGTTGTTTGTTTTTTAACATTAGGTAGTGAGTAGGGATGACAACGGGACGGATTATTTTGGGTTCCCGTCCCGTCTCGCTCTTAATGCCACATGTTTAATTTAATTTTAATCGGGTTTTTAACGGGCTTGAGTTTATTTTTTCAAATCCGACACGGGTTCAAGTATTGTTACTTTCTGTAAAACCTGAGAAAATTAGAAATTTTCAAAAATGGTAAAATGTTAATAAAAATAATAAATTGTCATAAGGGTTCAGGGAAGCTTATAAAATTCTCTAGATCTCGGATGACGAAACGGACTGCGCCGTTAAATTCTTCTCGTGAAATCTAGTGACCTAGAAAGTTTCGTAGATTCTAAAATGACGGAAATTTTTCGATTTTAAGTGATAAGTTGTCAGTGACTCCAGTGACAAGATTTTTTACGAAAATCTCTAGAAAGTAGGAAATAAACCCAGGCCTAAGTTAATTTAAAATAAAGTGAACTGAAAAGGAAATAAATTGTTTGAGGGTATAAACGAACTAGAATGAAGAAATATGAACCATATATATAAAATAATAATAATAAGCCCGCCTCGATTATATTTAAAAAATAATTTTTATTATTTTATTTTATACTTTAATATAAATAATAATTATTATTATAATGTTTTTTTTAAATAAATAATATACATAAAATTCATAATATTTTATTTTATGAAAAATATTAATTTTAATATAATAAAAATAAAAAAGCAAATATAAAAAATTAAAATTAAAAATAAAAACAAAGAAATAAAATATAAACAGAATTGAATTTGGGAATTGCACCATGCTTACGCCCCATCTGACTAATTTTTAAATGAGACAAGTTTGAGAATTGAAAAAAATAAACGAGCCGGGTCGGGATGGGATCGCCCAGTCCCAAACCCTCCCGTTGTCATCCATAGTAGTGTATATTGCTAGTTATTCTTTTTGTTGGGCAATGATTGAGTTTTTCTTATTTTTATGGAAAATGACTTTTTCTGAATAGAAAAAGCCAAATATTTTCACTTTTTCTATTCAGAACTTTTAAAAAAATCAGTAATAAGTCGTGAAAATTTAAAAAAACAAACGACTTAATCTTTGGCCCTATTCGGCTCCATTAAGTCAAAACAAATACCTTAATGTCTTAAATAATGGAGACATAAAGAAACTGACTTTTGAAGGAGTTTATTACTTTAAGTTTATGATCTACCCTAAAATGATGCAAAAGTATAAATATTTAAGACATAATTTTGATGGGCATATATGAAGTAAGGTATTACATTATCTGTGACTTTGGGTTTAGTGTGATCGTATATGGAGGTTTACATCAAAGACCTAATAGTACTTTGCAACTACTTTATATTTCTGAATGAGTGTGAAAACTTATTACCATAGTTTTGTGATAGGGTTACGGGAACCTTAGTTGATGACAATGTTTCATTATGATAGTTTGTTTATGGATAAAGTCTAATAATTTTTCTATCAGACTAGCTTCTCGATATCAAAGAGATTTTGATAATGTATGAAATATTTGATTCTATGGTATGTAATAAGAATTCTTAATTTACTTTTAGATTTTGACTTCATCAAAAAATAAATAAATAAATCGAAGTACTAAGTTAGTTTTGATAGTAGCTTTCATACTTAGACTAATGACTAATTGAGGAAAGTAATCGCAAGTTGGAAATATTTGTTGAGATATATTGTTTTAGACTTGTAATCAGAATGATTCACCTTTGGTTAAATTTTCTTATTAGAATAGTTTTTTAAGCTAGCAATGAGATTATATCTTCGAAAGGTTTATGGTAAGTTGATGATCCCCTATGTGTTATGATCATGTGGAGAAAAAAATGGAAATAATTAACACACATGAACTAAGTGTAGTGACTACTGAAAGGATAATCCCGATTGAAGAGAATTTGGAAGAAAATCAAGGTACACACAAATGTTATATTGATAATCCCAAGCAATATTCGGTATTTGAATTTGGTGATTATGTTATCTTAAAGTTTGCTTATTGAGTTAAATTGAGATATTTGGAAGTTTGAAAATCTGTTGAGAAAAGGAAAACTCAGTCCTCGATTTGTGGGCCTGTTTGAAATATTAGAGAGAGTAGGTACCTTGGCATATAAAGTAGCCTTGCCCCCGAACTGTCTAAGATTCATAATGTGTTTCATGTTTCGACCTTGAGGAAATATGTTTTTGATGCTTCTCATGTTGTGGAGTTGGAGCTTTGTTCAGTTGAGGACTTGACCTATGAAGAGGTGCCCCGTTCAAGTTGTAGTGTGATGGATAAGGTTACACACTACATCTGTTGTCAAGTTGGTAAAAAGTCCAATGGAGCAATCATAGTATCAGAAGGCCACTTGGGAGATTAGAAGATGAGATGAAAAGCATCCTCAATTATTTCCAAGACACAAAGTATGTCAAGTTTGAAGGACTAACGTTTATAAGGAGAGGAGAATGTAACATCGAGGAATTTGTATAGGTCCCAGTTAGGAAAATAATAATATGACGGGAGTACATAGGCATACGTTATGAAATAATGATAATTCAATTAGTAATTAATTAATTAATTTAATGAAAGAGGGGTAAAAAGGTCATTTTCCTAATAGATACCCTAGGTATTAATTGGAGTAAGAAAAGAAAATCTTTTCTATTCTTATTTGAATTTCTTTCTGGCTGGTAGAATTCCAGAGGATGTACGGCTTTCAGATATAGGGTTTGAAGAACAAATTTCTCTAGGTAAGATCTTCTTTATTTTATTTTTCTAGATTTTTTTGATGTAGATTATTTAATTTTCTTTCAGTTTAGATGAACCTTGAAGAAGCCAGATTTAGATTTCACTCTCGTTCTTTAAAAAAAAAAAGAAGAAATAAAATAAGAATTGGTGAATAATAAATCTTTGAATTGCTTTGAGTATAGAGAATGAAAAGTAAAAGAAAAAAAAACATAATTAGAATTGTGAAATGAATAATGAAGTATATGGCAAGTAGGTTGTGAAAGTCAAAATGATATATTTGCATGATTTTGATTGGTATAAGTGAAAAGACAAAGAATTAATGGTAAAAACCAAAAGTTATTGTTATGAAATAAGTCTTGAAAACTTAGGTATAAGAAATCTGGAAATTAGTTCATGGATGCTTGAAAAAAAATAATGTTAGATATTCAAGATTTATTTTAGAAAATTAATAGTTATTTGAAAATAACAATAAATAAAATAGATTATGTTATTGAAGAAGTGAATTTTTTGTATAAATATATGTATTTGATAAGTATTTAAAGATATATGTATTTAGGTAAGTAAATATTTTATTAAGTTGAGAATTTTATAAGGAGCTATGATTAGAATAACTATTTAGCAATTATAGGAAATAGATCAAGTTAATATTACTTGTTGTCAAGTATGATAATTGTTAGATAAAAAGGCTAGATGAGTATTGTGTAATAATACAATTTGTAAAATATTATTAATATTATTTCTTTCTAGTAAAAGATTTAGTTCGGATTAAGAGCATAGAAAATAAATAAATTATTAAAATAAGATAAAAAAAAGGAATATAGGTTTATAAAATTTGTATTACCTAATTGAAATAGTTATCATTTGAGCAGTTTGTCGATATGTTTGGAATTTGGAGCAAAGAGAAAGGAAATCCATATTTATAAAATAAACATAAATCAAAATTTTATAAAATATTTAGAAACCCATTAACTTTTATTATTATGGATTAAAAAATTAAAAATAATATCATTGTTAAAAATATCAAATTAGGAAATTTTTAAGAATAAATAAGTAATGATGATAGTTTTCCCTTATTATTTTGGAGAAATATTCCATTGAGGTGAAATTCTTGGATTAGCTCTTTCAAAGCTTTGAGTACTCCTTCGGTAAGGGATAATGTCTGAGATCTTTGAAATGAAAATTGTTTGTTTTTACTTCATTTGAGGATGAAAATTGTTTTAAGCGAATTATATATAATCTTGGTTTATGAAAGTTTTACTTTTTTGTTATTTGATTATCATGGATCGAAAAGAAGTAGTTTTGTATGATTGTACTTTTGAGATTTGCTTTGTTTACGAAAGAAAATGTGGAGATATGATGTTTTGTAATTTGAACTTTTGAATGACATATTTGACTTTGGTTAGTTCGGCTCTGTCAATGGGAATAATAGTTGACACTATTCGGTCCTTGTCAATGGGAATAACAGTTGACCTTTACATTCCTTGGTGGCGAATGTAATTGATTTGAACCCCAACCTCTAGGGGTTTCGGTTAGAGGTTACTAGTACTAGTAATGTTTGGTTCCGTCCACCTTAAAAGGAACAATTTGCTCCTAGCCACCCATTTGAAAGTCCCACATGGCTGGGCACCATTTGATATTTGATGACCAGAGAAAAATATATTTGAAATGTATTTGATTTTGAACTAGATATGAAAGTGTTTAAATCGAAATTTGATATGAAATTGTTGAATCACATTTGATATGAAGCTGGATTTGAATTGGATGTGAGTGTTTTGAAGTAAATTTTGTTAATGTTCCAACTTATTTTGAATCTAAAGTTTGATGAAAAACATCTCCTGTTTGTTATATGATTGAAAACTTTTTGATCCATGAAAATGTATTAGTATTTCTTATTCGACTTTAAGCTCACTCCCGTTCATTGACTTATTTTCGGTGCTTTTAGTTTATGCGGTGATGAAATAGGTTGGGGATTCGTCATCATTAGGATTTGATTAGAACTTTATGTTGGATCATGTTGAACTAATAAGTTCATGTGTATGTGAAATGTGGGGTTTTGAAAGTTAATTGAGAAAGTCACTTGGATGATAACATTCGTTTTTATATTAGTACAAGTTGGTTGAGATCCCAAATATTGTTATAATACGAGCAGTTGTATATGACATGCTGTGGTGAGATTTGGATATTTAGAAGTAATTTTTGTCGGCATGAAATTTTGAATTTGGAGAATTTATGAATTTAGGAAGTTGCACATTTACTTTGAACATGTGTTGGTAATTGGACAAAAATCCAGTTACAAGGAAGGTTAGTATCGTTTCACACTTCAAACCTTCATATTTGAAAGGAAGGCTTAAGTGTAGTGTGATCGCACTAGGGTGGGTTTGGGGTGGCAGTCAAGGCGATCCTCGAGTTTTTATGTCCTCAGTGCCCCGAGTGTTCTTGGGCCAGCCCAGGCTACCACTCTCTGTGGGGAGGAACCTCGGCCGAGTCAGCTATTGCATTTGTTGATGGGACGGATATGCCCTTTGGAGCCTCAGGGCTAGAGCGGATGATTGAATCGTTGCGGCCAATGGCTAGGGTTTAAACCTTGCTATTTCGCCAGTAGAAGGCCTTTTTTTCTTTTACTGTATTTTGATATTCAATACCTCTTAATTTCAGTTTTTACGAAATGTACCGAACTTAGTGGTGGATGAAATAGTTTTTTCTTATTTAGCCGAATGGCATATGTGGAACACCAACTAGGCTTTGTAGAATAGGCTATTAATCAAATGTCGCGTTATCAGGAGCTTTTAGTGTTGTCAATTAGATGTTATACCTTCCGGAGCCGGATAGGTCATTCTTGCGCCATCAGGAGCTTTTAAGTTGTCCAGTTAGATGTTCTCTATACTGGGCCGGATAGGTCATTTACTACGCCATCCGAGCTTTTAAGTTGACCCGGTTAGATGACCTCTCTTGCGAGTCGAGACGAGAGTCATTCTTTAAATCATCCGGCCTTTTAATGTGGGCGAGTTAGTCTTTATACATCTTTGGCCGAGCAGATCATTCTTCAACGTCATCAAAGACTTTTTAATGTTGTGATTAGATGTATCTATCTTTGGGCGGGACGAAGTCATTCTTATATCGGGCTTTTAATGTGACAGTTAGATGCTGATCTATCTTGGGCGAGACACTGTGTTTGCGCCCGTCAGAGCTTTTAATGTTGACCCGGGTTAAGATGTTATCTATCTTTGGGCAGACGAGGTCATTTGCGCACCATACGAGGCTTTGTATTGACCTTGTACAATGAGAAAAATGGACAAAAACATGTGTAAATATTGAATCATCCTTTATTGATAATACCTTTTAAGATGCATGGCATTCCACATTCTAGGTATAGGGGTTCCGTCAAGCTTGTCTAAAGCGTAAGATCCGGATTCACCAGCTCGTGTTACGAGATATGGTCCCTTGATTAGAGTGAGCACCATTTGTAGGGTCGGCGGTATTTTCGAATACCTTTGCGGACTAAAGTCTCGGTTGAACATCAAGAGGCTTCACCCGTTTGTTGTAAGGTACTTGGCTGGCGTGGTAGGGCGCTATCTGGGGCTAACTGATCGCGGTTCATCGGCCGTGTCGAGTCCTTGATCACCAACTACGCATTTTCTGCCAGGCATATCACTCCTAGATGGTAGGCATTCAATTTCAATAGGGATTATAGCTTCCATCCCATAAATGCATCATAAAGGGGATATGCGGTAGTCTCTGACGTAGTTCACATGACCAAACACCCTCGGGAGTTCATCCACCATTGCAACTGGCGAATCAACCACTTTTGATGATCAACGGGTTTTGTTAGAGGCTTTTGCTAGTCCATTGCTCTGAATCTTGCAGGGGGTAGAGTCAAATTTTTATTTCAGTTCACAAGGAAGAAGTTTCGATAGACCCGGCTGTCGAATTGGGGGCCGTTGTCGGATACGATTGATCTGGGGATGCGGCGATAAACAATACATTTTCCATGTGACCGATAACATCTGTCCTTGATGGATGAAGGCCTCAAACTACCATTCTTGAAATAGTAAGTTGCCACCAACAACAATTTCTTGGCGAGGTGTGATATCATTCTCATTGATGAAAGGCTAGGCTTGAGATAAAGATCGGATCTTACCTTTGTTGATTTCGGGGGATGGGAGCTAGCCGTTGGCATGATCCATTTTTAAGTGTAATTATGACGTCGATTTCATAGTGACCAATAGTGCCATGATTGACCCTAATATTGCCAAAGTATTGTCGCCTGGATGGTTTCCACATATTCCCTCATGTAATTAAGCCAGCATGTGTTGTTGGGGCGTCAAACGTTTAATCTGAACATGAGGATCTTTTAAATAATGCCCGTAGTCGGAAAATCGGCTGACTTGACTTACTGTGTGGGCCTTATCATTCGCTCAGGGTTCTGATCGCGATACTGTGTGCTGAGGATCCATCATGAGGAGGTTATCTCTACCTTGATTATGGGAGGAAGAGATGAGAGAAAGCGGTGGTAGGAGATGGTGAATATTGTTTTGGCTATTGGCGGGAAGTGGCCACTTGGCCCGAGCATCTGCTTTGTATCATTCTTAGATCTGAGTCGCATTGAGTTCGGATCGAAGAAAATGCCCAGCATCGTTTTACAGGGTTATATTTGGCGGCATTGAAGTCAGGTCAAATTCTTGATTGGCTCAGCGACTAACTAAGATCACTTTGAATCAGAACCTTGGCGAGATCCCAATGTTAGCTAGTTGATTTCGGATAGAAGGCTGTTTGGATTATTCATTGAAGTGGTTATTTCATGGATTACTTGCTCAGATTCTCCCGAGTTGGTGATTTCAGCTGCGTTATTCCACTCCGTTTGCCTTGATACCTGTCACATTAAGTGTCCACAGTCTCAGTTCATAGTGTGTTTTTAAACAAGAGATTTGGCTAATAGAAATTGGCTGCCTTTGCACTTTTATAGCCTTGGTTTGTCTTTGGATCTTAATTCAACCAGTTTATTACTTACTTGGAACCATTCTGGGAGAGTCAGGGCTTATGAGTGTGCTCCCAGGAGAAAGATCAGTTAGTGTAAATGGGATGTGCTCGAAACCTCGGCCCGGAGCCTTCTTAGTTGCTATTCGGAGGCTAAAGTACCTTGCTCAAGGTGACTATACCCGGGTTTTGAGGCCGTTGGCTAGGGGATTTTTCGACATAGAACACGGGGCTTAGACTTAAATGGCTATTTTCTTTTTGAATAAGGGTACAGACTTGCTCACCTCCCAAGGCACGCGAATGTCTGAAGTGTCCGCGGCGTCCGGACTAGTAGAGGTGCAGCTGCAAATGGCTGGTGTGGTTGGCCGATCCTCTTCATTCCATCACCTTGATTGGCTTCCTTGAGGGAGGAAGCGGCTTTAGGCGGTTAAGGCGGAAATAAACCTCCACAATTGTGACACAAATTCATTTGTTGTACTCCTTTTTGGAGCTAGAATTTGGAGATTCTAAATAAGCTTTGGGTGAGCGGGTTGGCCTCTATTCCTCTTTAAGTCATCATGAATCCCAAGAACAGGCCTGCTGACCCCGAATGCACACTTTGTAGGGGTTGGAGTTTCATCATATACTTTGGGAGCTCGAATGCATGCGAGATGTGGTTTGATCCGGGCGCTCCTTGGACTTCACTAACATATCATCGATATACACTTCCATAGTTTTTCCGAGCAACGGCCGAAACATCTTAGTTACTAGTCTCTGATAGGTGGCTCCTGCATTCTTTAACCCGAATAGCATTACGTTGTAGCAAAAGAGCCCGTGGGGGTGGGGGGTGATAAAAGATGTTTTCTCTGCATCAGGAGGGTGCATGGGAATCTGATGATACCCTAAAAATGCATCGAGAAAGGACAACATGCCATGCCTGTAAGACCCAAGAAATTCCAATTTCTGGAAAAATGGCAAAATCGTAATTTCGGTCAAAAATCCGAAATTTATTCTCTAGATCTCGGATGACAAGCAGTTTCAACCCCGTTGGAATCGTCTCAGAATCTAGCTATCATGTCGAATTTTTGAATTTCGAGGCGGTCGAGATTTACCGTTTTTGAGGCATCGGAGTTTGGTGCCGTAAAACATGTGTCGTGTGAGAGTCACATATAAAGGCCTCATATTTACTTATGTTGCATAGTAGAGAAATGATAAATGGGCCAGTAGATGGTGCCAAATGTGAAAATCCAAGCTTAGGGACATAATGGTCATTATTTAAATTCTTAAATGAGGAAAAGACAAAACAGCTACAGTGACCATCTCATACCTTAGAAAAGCCAAGAGAAAACATGGGAGAGGAGGAAGGAACTTACAGTAGGTTTCAAATTTCATTTTTTAGAGTGAGAAGGTGTACCTTTTCTCTAAAATACAGGGAGATCCGACCGTCGAAATTCTTCGGAGCAAGAAGGAAAGCTGCTCTACGCATCGAGACCTACGTGTGGGCACCGGATTTAAGGAGTTTCAACAAACTCTGTGAGGTAGGGGCGGATGAGACAACATTTAACTTGTGAGAAGCATGCATAGGACCGATTCCTATCTTATCTGAATGGGTCCAGGCGAATACGTTAGCATTAGCTTGTAGTATTTGGTGTAATTGTGCCCCTTTCATATTGTCAAGGAACTAACATGAGTGTACTGCAGACTGTAATGGTATGGACTCGGAGGATCCTCTTTACTTATTTATTCTCTGTCTTCCACGGCCGACGTATCTGTGATTGCTATTACGAGGAGTTGAACCCAGGGGGGCTAGTCGTTGGAGGTTTGATCTTTATCACGTTCCTACACTGATAACTAGTAACACTGACGAGCGGCTAATTGGCTACCACAGGTAAACTGCTGGATGCGATCGGATATTGACGGTTGTTTGTCGGTTGGGGATTGCTTTCATAAGCGGTAACCATGCGACCCATGATAGCATTGTCTGAGTCCGAAATCCCTCGCCTCACGAAAACAATACTTGCTATGTTACCAATACGTCTTGTGGAAGAACAATATCGCCGTCAGTGTAGTGGCCAGATTGAACCCGACAAAACTTTGCCAGTAAGCTAAGACGGTTAAGCGGGACTTTCATCTATTTGGAAGGAATTTGGAAGATGCAACTCATCTTGAATTTACTTATTTGCCGGGATAAGCAAAACTCTGTGCACATCAAAATTGTTAATACACAAAAGTAAGTCACAAGTGCATCATAATGAGGAGTGATGACCGCAGTGGGTTTATAAGAGGGAAAGGATGTAAATTAAGTAAATCGATTGAATTGTTATATACTCTTAGGGAATTACTAATGGTGTTTACCTAGGCTCTAACTTCAGTGCCTTGGAGCATTTTCTTCTTTGTAGTTTGGATTAATTAACGGTCATCGGTCGAGCCTCCCCAATATGAAGTTGATCTTTGGGCACGAGTTGAATGGGTGTTCGGCACTAACAATTGCCACATCGGTAGCGGGGCGGTTTCTATTCAAGTTTGGCTCCCGAATGTAACCACGAGGTGTGACTCGTATCAATTTTTCTACCAGGAACTTTAGGCTTTGGCAGTGGTTGGTTTCATGGCCATGGTCCCTATGGTAATCGCACCTTAGGGATCGATTGCGTTAGTTCGGGTTTTCCCTCATTGGTGGGGGCCACTTAAAATCGGGGTGGTCCCGGATGAGAGGTAGTAGCCGGTCATAAGAGATGTTGAGAAGGGTGAATTGGGGAGGCTCCCTCTTTTTTTCTGACTGCTCTTGGGAGCGCTTTTGATTCTTGTTGTGGCTTCCTTTCTGTTTGGGTTAACCGCCCAGTATGGCTATGCTGGTTGAGAGTTATCATTACTATCAGTGGCGGATATTATCCTCATTCTTCGAATGCTATACTCGCGATCTGATTCTTCCATTGTTGTGGGAGGATCCGAGGATAGAATTTGAAACAAAGGGGTGAAGTAGGCAGAAGCTCAGTTAAGGGTGTCCATCTTTGTAAATATCCAATTTGTTAGGCGAGCACTTTGAAATCTTTGGGTGAAATCCCGGATAGATTCATTTTCTCGCTTGAGGATGACCTGGAGTGAGCTAATGTTTCCTTTCTATCATATCGAGCATAAGTACTGGGAGATGAACGCTGCTCATAGATCGCTGAATGAGTTTATAGATCCTCTAGGGAGTTTGTGGAACCAAGCTAGAGCGGGTCTCTTCAGGCTGGCCGGGAATACCTTGCACATGAGACGATCATTACCTACGCTAAGAATCATTGTTTGGTTAAAATGTAGCATATGGTCGTACGGGTCAGTAGAGCCATCGTAAATAGAAAATGACGGCATAACGAAGCCGCAGGGGGGCTCATAGATTAGGATATGTTGGCCTAGGGGTGAGGACAACATATCCTCTAGCCCCGGGACAGCGGGAAAAGAAACCAAATGCGGGGCGAAGGCTACCCCGAATGGATGATACATGGGCGGCGAGGCCATGCCGGGGCGGATAAGGCATATATTCTAGAGTTGGATTGAATGGCGTCTGTCTGTGGCCTCTCTTAGTACCGTGATCTGCGCGCCAGCGCCAGTCGGTTGGATCGGTGCAGGGCCTCTTTGGTTAGCCTCCCGTTGTTTAGGGTGGTGGCGGGCAGGCGGAGAACTACCAGAAGATAGTTCATCGTTTGTTGGGGGATCACTTTCTCCCGTAGGGGATGGGCTCTTTACCCATATTTGGGTTGTTTGGGGTGTAGGATGAATGGGCCTGGGGTTGTCACTTGGGCCAGTCTCAGACGGTTCGCGACGTTCATTCTCTCTGCTGCCCAAGCGGTTCAAATAGTCCTGGTAGTATACTGGCTATTCTTCCTTTGCTTCGCCTCCGTCTCTCTTGGCGCCAGGCGAGAGGCGATACTCGATAGGCTGGTTCGCTGGATTGCTAGACACGGCGATAAACTCCGACGGTTCGGTGGAATGATCGGGAATTACCAAAGCTTCAGGAAACGAGAGATCACTTGGGATTGGGCGTACCCTAGCTCTCGTGTATTGCCTATGAGACTTCTTTCTTAGCGTTTCCCACGGATAGCCTGAATTATGGTCTCTGAACTTTTCACGAATGCTGAATCGTTGAAGCATAGACATTCGTGAGCCTACAAAACAAACAAGAAAATGACGATGGTTTGCCCGCCGCATCTCCGATGCTTAAGTTAGATTCGTCTCCATGGAGAGTGAAACACTCTTCTTTTCAGTATGGAATCACGTACCTTTTTCTTCCGTTCTTTCCTCATTTTTATCCCCAAGGAAGACGATCCTCTTTCCATGGAAAGTAGAAGATTTCCTTAAGCGGGAGAAGGTGGCTCTTTTCTCGTGCGGGTATGACTGTTCTTCCTTTTGAAATAGCCGATCGTCTACGCTACGCCTCAAAATGTTTGACCACCTCGAAGTGGTTATAAGCATGACTTTTACTTGTTCAAGTTCGGAGAGGTCATCCGGATGCCTTTTTAAAGAGGTTATTTGGCCAGGAGGGACAGCGTCTAAGAGGTATATACCCTACCCGGATGGGGGTATATGTTTGGACCTGACTGATAGAGGAAAACGGTTGGACCCGTAGATTGGGCCATCATCTTGTGGTCCTTAGTTGGTCAGGGCCTGCTAGCGGGAGCAGTTGGGCTTCGGCCCATGGTACCCACATTTATGACATTGCTCTCTTATTAATTTTTTAGCTTTGAGCTTTCCTCGGTTCTCTGTCAACACAAAACTTAATGAGACTTACAAGTAATGTGTTGAATCTCTCATGATGAATTTGATGATTATGAAACTGAACTTGGCTTTGAAAATTGTAGCTCCTCTAAAACCCATTGTTAGGAGTTCTGCAAAGGAGAAAAAGTCCTATGAGCACTGAGAGTATTCAACAATTGTTGTTTGATAATCATGGAGAATGATATGAAGGACTCTATTTATGAAAGCATGTCGAAGATTAAGAAAGCAAATAATTTCTTGGATGTGTTAGTAAGAAATACACAAATTTCTCAAAGAATGAGCTTCTGAATACTCTTGACACTCTGTAGTGGAGCAAGTGGAGTACAAGAATTACATTGATAAAATGTGCTTATTTATAACAAAATTAAGACCATTAGTATGGAGTTTGACTCAAATTATGTTGTTTGGTTGATCATGGAGACTTTGCCTTCGCAATTTAACAATATTAAATCTAGTTATAATACTCAAAATGAGTAATGGACCATTAAAGAGATTACTTCCATCCTTGCTAAAGAGGAGGAGGACATGAAGAAGGGAAGATCCATGAGTATTTCTATGGTGACTACCCTAGGCCGGTGGGGGTCAAATGAGAAAGTATCCTTTATACTAACGCTTCCAATGAGGAAGAGTGCATCAGAAGTGAATACCGATTAAATGGTATTAGCAAGAATGTGCCTTCAACACCAGTCCCCTTAAGAATGAGTCTTTAAGGAAAATGCAACTATTGCCGCAAGTTTGAGCATAAGAAGAAAACTCGTAGGAAGTTGACGGTCGTTCAAGAAAAAAAAGGTAATCATTGGGTAAATGTTTGTTTTGAATCCAATGTCATTGATGAGCTTTATGATACTTGGTGATTAGGTAGTAGTGTTATTATTCACGCTTGCAATTCTATGTAGGCAATGATAAGTAAAGGAGTCCGGTACAGTTGGGAGCGTACATGTTCTATGGGAGGCGGCCTGAGAGTCAAGTTGTTTTGGGAGTTGTTAGATTGTATCTTAGTATAGAAAATATTTTAGAATTGCATAATGTGGTGTTCATACCCTCCGCTAAGAAAATTGATATTATTACCTATTTTAGATAGACTTGGATATAGTTTCTTGTTGGAACTTTAAAAGTTAATTTATCTTGAGACTCTTTATTGATTAGCAATGGAACACTTTGGTAAATCTTTATATTAGAGTTGTATAATTTGCTTTATATTTCTCCCCTCTTGCTAATACAATTAGTAGTACTGAATGTTTGGGATTGAATGAAAAGTCTTTTATTCTTTGTACAAGAGCCTGGAGTCATATTTCCAAACAAAGAATGAAGAGATTAATTAAGGATGAGATTCTTCCACATCTTGATTTCTTAGATTTTGATATCTTTATAGATTGCATCAAAGGTAAATTGACCGCTAAGATTAGGAATGCCAAGGCTAAAAGATGTACCGAGTTGCTTAGGGTTACTCATATAGATATTTGCGGAGGTCACCCTCACACTATGGGTGGCTGGAAATATTCATCACTTTCATTGATGATTATTCCGTTATGGTTTTAAACAATTAGTGAAATGTCCAACTCTTTGGAGGCTTTCAAAGCTTTCAAAACTAAAGTTGAGCTCTAACAAGGGAAGAAGATTAAAGTGGTTCATTCTGACAAGGGTTGTGAGAATTATGGTAGATATGATGAGATAGGACATAAACCTGGACCATTTGCAAAGTACCTTCAGTAATGTGGCATTGATGCTCAATGTACAATGTCTGGTACTCCTCAACAGAATGAGATTAAGAAGAGGAGGGATCGCATGTTTCTTGATACGGTGCAATGTATGCTTGTTAATTCCTCACTACCTGAGTTCTTATGGGGTGAAGCTTTGAAAATTGCAGCTTATATTTTGCCTAAGTGCCTAGTAAGTCTGTTTCTAAGACTCCATATGAGCTATGGTCATAGAAGAAGCCTAGTCTTCATCACTTCCATGCTTGGGGCTACAAGGTGGAAGTGATACCGTATAACTCACAATCCAAGAAACTTGATCCAAAGACCATCGATGGTACTTTGTGGATTGTGTGGGATCGAGAGTTCCATATTTTATTGCTTGTTACCGCTAAGAGTAATTGAATTCGAGGATCGAACTATCTATTTTGGTTAATCTTGAGGTACAGAAGCCAAGGGGCTAAAGAGAGAGGTGTGTTCAAAAAGAACACCTAGTTTTAGTCATGTGCCCTGTGCTTTCGTTTCGATCTCTAGCCTTGTTGTTAACCAGCATCTAGTAGCTACTCCTGATAATGAACCAATTGAGGAAGTAGACCAAGAAGCCTCGAATGTAGTCATGGACATACCCTTGAGGAGGTCAAAGAGCGTCATAGGCCTACAATTTCATATGACTACATTGTTTACTTGTAGGAGCATAAGTATGATGTGAGTGATTTATCAGGTCCGAGTTCTTACAAAGAAGACATTGTTAGTCCTCAATCAAATTTATGGATCAATGCAATGAAAGATGAGATGACTTCCATGTCAAAGAATAAAGTCTAGAGTTGGTTGAGTTGCCTAATGGGTGCAAATGTGTGCTCAAGACCAAGCATAATGCCAAGGGACAGGAGAGATACTAAAGCAGGTCATTGGATTTAAGGAGTTCTGATTAACGAGAAAGTATCAATTTTAAGGGAACATTTTCTCTCGTGTCCACTAAAGACTCTCTATGCATTATTATGGCTATAGTGGCTCATTTTGACATGGAGTTGCATCAAATGGATGTGAGGACAGCTTTCTTGAATGAAGACTTAGTTGAGGATGTTTAAATGTCTCAACCTACTAGTTTTGAGGAAGTTGGTAAGGAACACATGGTGTGTAAACTTGAAAATCCATTTATGGTCTAAAACAAAGCACCAGGGCGGTGGTATCTCAAGTTTGATGAAGATGTCTTTATCAATGGTGTAAGGAGAACATTGTCGATCAATGCATATATATGAAGGTCAGTGAGAGCAAATACATATTTTTGGTTTTATATGTGGATGATATTTTGCTCATAGCCAATGATACTGACCTATTGGTTGAGACAAAGCAGTTATTGTTTAGCCATTTTGATGTAAAGAATCTTAGGGAAGCATCTTCGCGATAGGCCAAGTGGCATTTTGAGATTGTCTCAACAAACGTATATTAAACGCATTCTGAAAATGTTCAATATGCAATCATGTTCTTCTGGAAAGCCATCAATTGTAAAGGGTGATAGATTTTCCAAAGGCTAATATCCTCATAATAATATTAAGAGATCGGATAAACTGATCCATGTTCTTAGGTTGTAGGCAACGTGTATAATCAATTATGTACACGTCCTGATATTGCTTTTGTTGTCGACGTGTTGGGTAGGTATTTGAGTGATCCTAATCAAAGCCATTGGAAAGCGACTAAGAAAGTTACGAGTATCTTCGAGGAGTACTAAGGATCTCATGTTGACTATCGAGTACTAATACTCTTAGGTAGTTGGTTTTTTAAGCCATTAGATTATGCAAGTTGTGTGGATGATAAAAGATTAAGCCATTTGATTATATCTTTATGATGGCCGGAAAAGTTTGTTTCGTGAAAAAGTGTCAAACAGACACTTACAGTTTCTTCTACTATGGAGGTAAAAACTAGATCGAATCTATCGGTCCAACCAATTGGACAGTGGATTTGTAACAAAACCAGTCATTTCAAATGTTAAAACCATTTTTATTTAAACTGGTCGAATCGGCGATTGAACCAATCAAATCCGACATAAATGATTTTTTATTTTTAATAATATATTAATTTATCTATTTGTAGAGTCACCGATTCGTGGAGATTCGAGCTCTCAATTCAACTGATTAGCGTGAGCAGGTAACTTTTCAATTCGATCATTAGTTAGTTTTAAAATATTGGGAAAATATGCAAAACCAAGATTTAAAAAATCAACATTTGTCTTTAAAAGTGTAAATGGAAGAAAAATGTAAAAATAATTTTATTATATTTGATTGTGTAAAAATAAAAAATTATATAACTAAAATTATTTAAAAGGTATATATTTATAAACTATTTAATTTTATATAGATAAATAAAAAATTATATTACTAAAATTATTCAAAATTTATATTTTCATAAACTATTTATTTAATTTTATATAGATAAATAAAACTAATTTTAATAAACTAATAAAATTAGCTAAAGTATTTTATTAATTACAAACTATATAATAAGTTATTAACATTTAAATCACAATGATAACAAAAATTAAATATTAAAGGCTTGTGCAAATAATGAATAATTTATAATAAAAGATTAACCATAAAAATATCAAATAAAAAAATATAAACAATTATGATAAATAATATTTATAAAAATTGATACTAATTTCAATTATTATAATATAAAATTTCACGTGCATAGTACGTGCACACTTTTTTTTTTTTGAAAGTTAATCACTTTTTAATATAATGTAGTAAAAATTTGTCTCTATTAAGACAGACCCTCCCCTCCCCATGTCCAGCCTTTAAACGTTGAGCATACAATCAGAATTAAGCTAGGCTTGTGGTTATAAATATTTAAAGTAAGTATTCCTTTTAGTATACACGATATCATCAATTACAAAATATTGATATTAAAGATGACCTTAGATTTCTTAATAAGATTAAAGAATTTTAATCATGCCCATTTTAGTTATTTGTCATGCAATTTATTATTATTTTTTGCTATTTGATAGGGTTTGAAAAATGGGCTCGCAGGCCCACTCACTAAACCCCAAAGGAGAGGCATGCCCGTTGAAGCATTCAGGCCTTTTGACGCCAGCCCAGGATGAAGGCCCAATCCGCTAGGCATGCCCATTGAAGCATTCAGGCCTTTTGGCGCCAGCCCAGAATGAAGGCGAAATCAAGCTCAGATCAAGGTCGATTATGGGTGAGTCAAGAAGCCCTTATCCTATAAATCAAGTCCAAATCCATAGATAAGGAAATAGAATAATCCCGATAATATATATTATCTTGCAAATCTAACTAAATCTTTGATTAGGAAAGTGAGATAATTCACAATAACTACCAGCTCATCAAACGGGATCCACAATGGAGAAATAATTCATAGAATTTTTGCATTTCTATATCCATAATCAAATCCGATATCAAAAAAATATCCCATCCAATGGGGAAGAATCTAATCACCATCCAACTAGTAAAACATCTACTATAAATACAAGTCCACCCCATCGATGAAAGGTACGCAAACATATGCAACACATTCGCCCTCCAAGCAGTCCATCTTTTCTCTCAGGAAAGAACTTACTTAAGCATCGGAGCGGCTACGGGCAAAGCCCTCGTCGACCCCCCTTCTTCCTTGTTTTTGCAGAGGAGTGCCACGTCCAGAGCCTGTAGACCAGCACTGCAGCAATCCTAAACAACAAGGCTTGATCCGGAGCTGCGGATCAGCCTGCCCCGACCCAGTCGCAGAACCCGGCCAGCGACCCGTCACGCTCTAGCCCAGTCCGGTTGAAAAAACGCATCATCACTATTATTTTTTTGAAAAAATAATATAAATTTATTGATTTAGGTTAGCATACAATCGATAGAAACACATAATCAAAAGTGTTAAAATTTTTAGAAAATAACACCAACATCGGGTTAATAAAAGAGATAAACTCAAGACCTGCACATAAAATCCAAAAATACCTAGAATACCTAAGATTCGGATACGCAGCATTGTTGAACAGATTTGATACGATGATTGCTTAATGTGAAAAACCACAAAAGTTGTCGTCGACAACCTGAGAGTACACAACTACCCTTCTGGCAGTAGACGAAAAATCGCAACAACAAATCGGCGATAAAGCATATCGCAACAAGTCGATGACAAAAACACAAAAACAAAGAAAAAACAAAAACAAAATCAGATTGGTGTAGAATAAACCACTTTATTGGAAAGGAAAACACAAACATATGAAATAAAACTATGGAATAAGTGATTTCAAACCAAGAATGATCAAAAAATCACCCCTTCTCTCTAACAAATAAGGGTCTAAAAGAGAGTACATAGGAGGGGCGACTAGGATTCTCATAGAAGAAGAAGAATGTATTTTGTTTGATACTATGTCTTTTTGCCACCACCATTGTCCTTAGTTTTATAAAATTGAAATGGATTAAATATATAACTTTAATTATAAATACAAAGAGTTTAATGATTTATAATTTTTTAGTTTGTGATTTTTTTTCTTAGCAATCTTGATTTTTATAAAATTATAAATGGATTAATCATATAACTTTATATGTGGAGTTTATTTTAGTTTCATGTTGCTAATCCTTTTTTAATTATTGCGATGGTATATAAGTATAGAACTCATGATTGATGTAAACATGTATTTTATTTAAAAATAATTACATGGAGTTTTGATATTTCATTTTAATTTTAAACTTTTTCATATTATTTCGTTTTTATTTATTTTCAGATTTTTTGTTGTTGATAATTTAACACTTTGTTACAATATAGTAAACCGTTCTAATTGAGATGTAGGACCCTCTCCAATGAGATTATAATTTATAAAATTTGATTCATATGGATATGAAATCGATTCAAATATCATCTACCATCTACGTACAAAACATATCACTTAATTTTATTTTATTTTATTTTTTTACAAATATCACTTACTAATATGTAACAATAAGCAAAAAACAAATAATATATGGAACAAATCCTAGTACACATATAAGAGTATAAACTTCCGTAGTTGTAATAGAATTAAAGGAGTAGAAGTGATACAGAAAGAGAGAGGGACGTGACCAAAATAGACTTTGTCAGTAAAAAAATAAAATAATTATAATGGATGCCTAATTCTCTAAGAAACTAGTATTCTTGGGAACACATGAATAGTTTGGATAAAGACGTTGTTCATCAAATACTTGTAAGTAAAATATTCAAGATATATAAAGACAACGTTAAAATTGTTCAATATATAATGTGTTAAAATACATTCAATATAAAATATGTTATAAACTTATAGATGTTTAATCATAATCGTAAAATATACTCTTATTAAATGTACATAAACAAGACAAATAGAATTAAGATTAAAATTAAATTAATAATTTTGATCTCATATTAGAATTATTTTCTAATAAATTATGATGAATTAGTGTTTTATAAAATATGTTGAATTTATTTAATAATGATCATTAAATTGATATGCAAACACTCTTTAATTTGAAGAAAAATGAAATTAATTATTTGGTAACAAGAAAATGAATGTAAGCATAGCAGATTGATAGGAGGAAGAGATGAGAGATTGAATGGTTTCATGGATCAGAGAAGAAGAAAATGTTCAGGAGTTGCATTATTTTATGAGACATTAATTCATTTGATAGGAAGGTGAACAAAAGAAAGAGGAAAAATTAAAACAGTTAATAATTTATTATAAAAATGAGTTAATTCATAAAACAAGTTGAAAGTTAAACGCATGTTTAGTTCATGGTGTTGAAAACTGTTCTCAAGAATAAAAAGAACAAAGAAAACTGTTTTCTGAAATTGTTCTTGTTATCTGGTTAGTAATTTTCTCTATTTTCTTTGTTTTAGAAAATAATAATAATAATAATAATAAATGTTCCTCATATTTTTGATAACTTTTAAAAACTACGTAACCAAACATGTCTAAGATACCTCACTAGTAGTAGTAAATAGTAATATATACCAAGGGTGGTAAGAAACACAAGAAGAATAATAAAGACAATGGAGAAGTTGTTCAAATCATTCTCTCAGGGCAGAGTACAAATTGTAAGCCTATACTATACTTCAAAATCATATTTTTTGGATTCAATTACAGAACGATAAGAATTGTGTGAGTCATATGCAAAAACCACCCCAATGTGGACATGTTCAAGACAACAGTTCCAGAAACCCCTGCAAGAAGTTAAAAGGAAGAAAAAAATTCCAATTAATAAGTGCTTTAATATTTCTGGAAGTTTGATAATATTTTTTCCATTTGTGATTATATTTAATTTCTTCACAAGCAGTCATCTTTCTACCAAAATGCAAAGGAACTTTCTATAAATGCATCAAGAAGTTAAAATGAAAAAATTCCAACTAATAAGTGCTTTAATATTTCTGGAAGTTTGATGATCTTTTTCAATTTTGTGCTATATTTAATTTCTTCACAAGCAGTCATTTTTCTACCAAAATGCAGAGTAAATTTCTATGAATGCATCTGGGATTTTCAGTCATGAATTCCGGTCAACCAATCTAAAATAGTGTAGTTTATCAGGTGTTGAACTTCATGAGGAAAGTCATCCCCCATATTTTGCATCGTGATGGTGTTCCACGAAGGACAAGAAATTAGGAAAAATTAGGGTTGCAGAATGATACAGTCCCTTTTTCTAATTATATCTGACCAGTTATGAGCCTGTCAATACACAAGTTTTTTTTAAACTTATTTTATAATTCTTTTGAACCCCTTGTTGAGGCTTCTCATCTGCATGAATGCTAGAAAGCATAATGAGGAGAAACCAACAAGATAAATATAAAGGACTGATCTCATCACATCCTATTAAGTGTTGGATATAGTGAATGAAATGAATGATATTCACTGAATAATTCATTGTTCAAAATTCTATGAATTTCAGTTATATGAAATGATTGACATTCAATGAAGAAATTAATGATATTCAATGAATGAAATTAATGGCATTCATTGAACAATTAATTTTGGAATTCTAAGGGTTTGGGAAGCCAAGAGGTTTGGCATTCCAAAAGGTCAAGTCTCTCCTTTATACTAAGGTTGGCCGGGAGTGGCTTCGAGGCCGGTGACAGGTGTCTCAAAAAGGTCATCGAGTCTCGAGTTTTCCTCCCTTTCGTCCTTTTGTCGGTGATAGAGCAAATACATCATCGGTTGTCGGAATTAGGCGACAAGTGCTTTTTATCGACCATTCGACTTTGTTTTATCTGGGAGACCGGGCGCCCTTGGAAGTCTCAAAGCACCGGCCAGGAGAAATGAATTGTCTTAAGAAATTGAATTTCACAAGATTGGTTGTTTCTCCAACTTTGTTATATTCTCCTCCATTCTTATTGATTTAATTTATTTTAGTTTTTCTTGAATAACCAAACTAAGGTAACATTGTGGATCCGCTAACCAAAGGGCTAAATGGAGAGTTAGTTGAAAAGTCATCAGTAGGGAGATAATCTTAAAAACGCAAAGAATAAGTCGATATGGTGTGATACCTAACCTAGTTGACGGAGATCCCCGAAGATCTAGGATTTCAAAGACAACTAAACCTATAGGGTGGTTATATCACTATGGGGACCTTCCTTGTCCATTCCTATGATGAAGCAATTGATGCTCATCACAGTAGGTTAAACATGCTTTTAATGATCTCTATGCATTTGGAAGAGTAACATAGGCTACTCTTAATTTAAAGAATCACCTATGTAGAGTGAAGTGGGGCCGCTTGAAAGGGTGAATAGGGCACGAGTTCTATTAAACTCTTAGGAACCAGGCGTAATACATGGCCAAGGCCCCGGACATAAAAGTGAGAATTGAAATGTGTTTGGAAGATTCCTGTGTGAGATATGTCATCGTCTACACAAATGGCAGAATAGTTCAAGGACATCGTGTCTACTGTTAGCTAATAGAGTAAACATATTTTCCGCGAGGGAAGGTTCAAGGGAGTAACACCTACCTCTCTATACAAGTTTCAGCAGATTTGCTTCTATCACCAAATCATGCAAGCGCTAGTCATCAATTTCATTCATGTGAAATTGACAGTTATAGTAGATAAATGAATGACATTCACTGAATAATTCATTGTTCAGAATTCTATGAATTTCAGTTATATGAAATGATTGACATTCAATGAAGAAATTAATGATATTCAATGAATGAAATTAATGACAATCATTGAACAATTAATTTCGGAATTCTAAGGGTTTGGGAAGCCAAGAGGTTTGACATTCAAAATTGAATCTACCGGCTATATAAAGGTTGTCGGGGTATTTCAGACAGTGAAGGTGTCTCAAAAAGGTCATCGAGTCTCGAGTTTTCCTCCCTTGCTCGCTTGTGTCGGTGATAGAGCAAATACATCATCGGTTAAACAGTGGTGGCAAAGTGCTTTGCTCGACCATTAAACACCGTTTTATCTGAAGGCAGACGCCTTGGGAATCTCAAAGCACCAGTAGAGAAGGCAAATTTGTCTTAAGGAAATTGTGAATTTCACAAGACTCGGTTGTTTCTCTACTTTGGTTTTATTTCTCCTTCACTCTCTATTACTTAACTTCTGGTTATTGGTGTTGTTCGGGCTAACCATAGTTATGCAGGTGCAGATTTGTATAACATTAAGTATAAAGTTTAGTAGAGTAATTAGATCTAAATAATTGACGGATGAGAGCAGAGGAGCCTAAGAATCCGTATCCGCGGTTGCTGCGGTCCCTCCTATACATCTCAAGAATGGAATCAAACTTTCCCCAATGCATGTCCTTTTTTAATCTTGTTCACTCTTAAACCGGATAGTCACGGGAGTGTACGCTACAGATGCTAATATAATCACTTTTTGAACTAAAGTCGAACATAACCATGAAGAAACAGCATCATCTGCCTTTGGTGAAAACTAAAGGAAGATATTTACTTGGTAGTTGGCGAAAAACTAAACTCTTCCAATGTACCTCTTGGAACCTCATGGTTCTCTTTTTTTTATCAATATATTGCTTTTGAGTGATTAAAAACAATATATTTACGTGGTAGTTAGCATGTGAATTCTAACCGGGGTCACGAGTGCAGCTCCTATCACACTTACGGAATGCTTTGAACATCATTGTGGTATTCAATAGGTCAAATGTTGTATTACCACTTGACCACAGTTAATTTCAAAATGATGTGGTCTTCAATAATATCTTAGGTTTTTTCTACAGATGGTGAAAAGATTCCTTCATACTTTATCTCGAAACTGAAGCCCCGAGCCTTATTTATGATGGGGAGTACTCTATTGTAAACTTGCTAATGTGCATTCTTTAGTACTCTTAGACTTGTTTTCTTTAGGGTGGTTGGTATTTGCTCCTCTGCCTTTTTTGTTATCTTTTATTTGTGTTGAAGCATGATATTCATATTAAACCCAAATTCTACAAGCTTGAGCTTTTAGGAGAGTTAGTCATTTAACATGGTATTAGAGCTTGGTTTGACAGGTAGTCCTGGGTTCGAATCCTCTCCTTGCAATTTAATCTCAATGTTTCTTTGAAAGTCCATAATGGACTTTGACTCTCCACGTGCGTGGGTATGGGGCCATGTGCACGTGAGGGAGGGTGTTGAAGCATAATATTCATATTAAATCCAAATCCTATAAGCTTGACCTTTTAGGAGAGTTGGTCATTTAACACTTTGTATACATCCTGTATACTCTAGTGCTTGTCCCTGTTTTGTCAATATATTGTTCAGTTTACTTATTAAAAAAAAAAATTCAAGAAAAGTTTAAAGGTTGGCTAGCGGTCAGAAGCGACCACCTTTGCCACCCATTGCCATACCACAACAATAAACCAGACCTACAGTGGCACTTTTTGCATATTCCGACCCGTGGAAGATGGTATGTCACCTTATTTATTGTCGTTAAAATAATTCCACTCTAAAATCCAGAACACATGAATTGGATGATAATAGTGTCCCATTATATAACAACACAAATGCGAGGATAGATGTACATAAGTTATCTTATATTCCATAGCCTTGCAACCGCTGACATGCGTGATCATTAAAGCAAGTAGCATGTGAACCACCACCAAGATAGTAGGTAACGTCTCGCATGTACCGGCAGCCAGCATGATCGCATTCCCAGACGGAGGCACACCCCTACAAAATAAAAAAGCAAAGAATCACTCTTAGAATCAAATTTAAACCTGATATTAACCTTTAGATAACATAACAATTGGAAGAAAGGGTTCACTTGCTAATGAGGATAGATCACAAACTCAACCTATGAAAATAATAATATTTTACTAAATTATTAGAACTTCAATGGTTATATGGCTGCGCTGGAAGAGGAACTACATACAAGGTCCTCTCACCATCTGCCACATTATATATTCCAAAAACTTCCTCAAATTATGCAAACTGCTAGTTCATTAAAAGTTTATTTGAGAATGCATATCTGTGATAATCGGATAAAGAAATAGCCGGGATCACCATCATTATGTGCAGGCGCTAGAGAACTACCGCATGATAATACATCTTCTTAATTATGGAAATCATAAAGCTAATCGAACAACTCAAATATTGTGGCCTAGTTAAAATGTGCATAAGAAACAAGGACATCTCGCGGAAATTGTCGCCATTATTGAGCAATCGATTCGCTTAAGGGCTCCTCAGAATCCTTCGTATTTCAAAACCAAGACAATGGAAAAGACAATAAGCAAGTTATGACATTTGCAGAAAAGCAACTTACACAAAGATCTATTTCATCCCGTGTCATTGTTTCTAGCCAAGATGTAGATCATTCAAGAGAGATCTCTATGCATCTTGTCCACCAAATATGACCAAGCTGGTCCCAACAAGGGTTACAGATTGACCTCCTCGTGACGCCTGGAAAGCAGAAAGAAGAGTCATTACATTGTGACTTACCCCAATATACACTAATTTTAACTTCTACCTACAGTTGTCCCAATTACATCAACATCAACCTATGCTAGAAATATGTTAATTAACTATTTCATTGTTGCATATGGAAAAAATAAATAAATACCTAAGGCCTTGCCGAAGTTTCCTTAAGGTTGACCATGTACAAGCTCAGATCAAATGCCTCACCGGGTGAAGAGAAACAACAAAATTGATAAGCTTATAATCGAAGAAAATATTGTCATTTAAAACACAAAGTGCTTTCCAAATTTTAGTAAAATATATGAATATTCGCCATTATTTCCTATAAAATCACTTGACATATTGACAAGAAGACAAAACTGAACAAGAAGTCCTTTTATAATCTTCTAAGAATTTTAAAATGTAAACTACAAGATACTTTTAATTTGAATAAGGTTGTTTATTTGGCTCGAAGAAAATTCGATCTCTTCAAGTCTATATTAAGCAATCCGACCTTGATCATCAACATGGGTGCATTTTACAATTCTAATTTACCAACTAAGCATAGTTTTAAAAGGTGCAAGGCACGTCAAGGCGCAAAAACCTCTTGAAGCCTTGTAGCACAAGGCGCACTTAAGACACATACTTTTGTGAAGTGAAATGTGACCTTGGATGCATATCAATTTTATAAAATATGATTCAAAGTATGATTATATTAATAAAAAAGTAAAGATTCCTAACATTTAAAGAAAATTTAAAAGAAAAAAGGAGTGAAATTATATAAATTTCAATATATATAATTAAAAATTTCAAGCCTAAAAGTGTTTTAAAAAGAAATTATATAGCCTGTAAGGCGCGCCTTTTTAGTAGGCACATGTTTGGAAGGCGAGGCGCTTTAACCAAGGAGTGGTTGTGCCTCGAGCCTAGGTGCTTAAGGCGCATCTTTTAAAACTATGCAACTGGCAACACTATCCGCTTGGTAGATGCACACTTCCTAAATGAAAGTTCAAGAGTGGCTGAGTGGGAATATGGGAGAAAAATTAAAAGAAGAAGTCCAAACGACTGCACAAAGCATACATGGGGAATACAATAGATGCCTAAGGGTACAAGAGAAAAAAAAGAAGGAAAAGATCAAAATATCTAACCCACCCTCGTATAGAACCTGCCTAATCCAAAAAATTGATTAAATGTAGAGGTCCTTCTTCTATAAATACCTTAGACCAAGAACATACACTACATAAAAAAGAATTCTTCAATCTTTGAGTAGAAAAATCTTCATTCTCAAAAGCTATTCTATTATTTTCTTTCCAGATCATTAAATATTGCACCATGAGGATAATGAATGAATTCAAAAAAAAAAAAATTAAATATAAGTCAAACATAGGATCTCTTTTAGTTCAAGGGTCGCAAATGAAATATAGTTAGTTATCTCGAATTTTCACTTCAAATAATTATTTTTTATAGATCAATTAAAACAAACTTCACTTCAAATAATAATGACAATAATTTTTTTTTTTTTGATAAGTAATAATGATGATGATAATAATAATAATAATACATTTGACACTCTCATAGTGTTTCCTCAATTTACCTAAAACTTCAAATAAAAGTTTGATAAAAATCAACCAAACCCGCGCAAGTGTACGGCCACAAGTAATATAGTGGCTTTCAAATTAAAAACTGATATCGAACCCACGCAGAAGAGATGGCTTAAGGGGGATTAAGTACACCAACTACTAGAGAATTTTACTATTTAAACGAAATAAACGATTGTGATTGATTGTTAACTGAAAGTGAAACTACGTTAAACTAAAAATCTACTCTAAAAGATTAGCAAATGATTGGATTAAGTTGCATGTAAGAAAGTCAAGAATGACACTGTGGCATTTGTCTCCATCGGGTGCATTTATGGCTTTTGTCCATTAAGTGCTAATAAAGTGAAAATAATTTTACAAGTACCCAAGGAACTCTCAGACAGGTTTACTTTCATGTCTCTCCATTTCTCACACACGTAATCCCTATTCTCCTTCGGTCCATCTAGTCAAACAATGTGATGTTTGTTCTAAGGAAAATCGGTCCTTAAAATTTTTATTGGTCACCCTCAATCCATACAATGAAATTGCCTGGGTTATGCTCAGATCGATCACCTCTTAGTCCATACGATCATCACATAAGGTTAAATGATGACCCTCCTAATAAAATCCATCTAGTACCAGGCATTCCTAATTTCCTAGACTTCTTTGATTAAGTTAAATTGATTTTATCAATTATAAGATAGTAGGAATGAAAATAAAGTCCTAAAGGTATGCCTTCAGTTGTCACTTTGGAAACCCTTTGAGCTCTAGGTCTCAATCTGACTATCTAGCATGCAACAATTGAATAAAAAGCTGGGAATTCATAAAACCACATCCATAAAACTCCTCAACACAAGATTCTATTCACAAAATCATTCACACAACATATAAACCAAACACCAATGTCAACAACCAGCCCAGAGGAGGATCTAGCAAACTCAAAGCAGTTCAAAACCTAATAAAATCATGTTTACACTAAACATATGTTGAAAGATAAAGAGATATATAAAATTTAGATATACAAACAAATATGAAGTAGAAATCCTCCAAAACCTTGCTCCACCACTACAAGAAGTCCTTTAGCAGTTGGATCTTGCAACTTAGCTCCAAAAACAAGCTAAAAAATTAAGAAAATCTACAAACCCTAAAAGTATGAGCTTAAAGAGAAACCCTAGAAATGGGAAATGTTCAAGCCTCTAAGCCCTTTTCAAGTTTCCCTAGAAATGTTACAAGTATGGTATATATATTATAGGGAAGATGGGCCAAAGATTAGGCTAAAAATTAGGGCATTTGTTTCCCAGCCAACATCCTTCGCCTTAGCAAAGACAGGTGTCTTCTTTTCTGATTGATTTTCCTTCGCTCAAGGTTAGTCGCTATTGCGACGTAAGGCCCCGTTTCGCCTGGCGAACTAGAAACTTCATGTATGCAGGATGCTCCTTCTTTGCTGCAGCAAGGGTCTTTCGTAGCTTTCAACCCAGCACCAAGGCGAAGGTTACTGGGCCTTGGCGGCAACTTGAAGGAATGTTTCAGTGTCTTTAGCTTACAAAGAAGAAAGCTTTCTTTGCTCTTGGTGAATCGCTTTTCACGCTACGAAGGTGTCCTTTTTAGTTTCTGGGCGAACAAAGGTTTTGGCTCGCAGGTCTCCGCCCTTCATCTTGCCTTTCTTTACTTGATTTACTTTCAATACCTACAAAACTCACACATATGAGGGATTAGTGTAATATTTACGAATAAGGGTGTGAATCTAGCATTTAGGTTACATATACATACGAGAAACACGCTCTAAATGCTAATAATGACCACCCTTATTAATTCCCCTTTTAGAAACCCTAAAGAAACTCACTTATATACCTAAAGACAAAAGGAACCCCTTTGACAGCTGCCACTGCGCCCATATGAGGGCTCTATAATGTTGTTATGTACAAAGATAACTTCTAAAAAACAAATTAGAAAATCCTTATATAATTTTTCTTTTCACTTAAAACAAATTAATTGTTGGATTAATTTATTAATTATGAACTAAATCTAATCATGTTGGGCAATTTTAATTGTGTAATTATGCATGTTATTTAACATTAACTAGTTATGGACCAATGGTTTTATTTTCTCCCTTGCTTTGGTAAGCCCATTGGACTAAAACTCAATTGTTCCTTCATGCTCTATTTATATAAGTTAATAGAACCCTACAATTTTCAAGAGATTTTGTAGAACACATTTGGAGAGAAGGAAATATTCATCTTCAACCTTAATTTTTCTTTGATCTCATCCCTTGCAGATTTGGGAGACATATGGCAACCAACAATTTTGGATCCATGCCAAGTATATATGTTTTCTACACACTACTAATTGATATGCTTGAACAATTAAAGTTTTTTATTTTGTAATATATTTAATTATTGGGTACTAATAATTGTTGATAAATTGTTTTTAGGCTCAATAAATACTCTTGATTTTACAAAATCTAGCAATTTATATCAGAACCAGGTTAATTGGCATCGAAGCTATTAAATTTTTTTTTTCTGTATTTGTGGGTTTGTTTTTTTTGTTTTTTTGTATTTTATTTGTTTCTATTAAAGAGAAAATTGATGAACAGAAAGACAACATTATGGTTTTGGGATTCAGAAATTCAACTTAATTTCAAGGCATATATTTAAAAATGATCGCTTGGGTTCGACATTAAGATCTCCCGTTTTTTCTAAACCTGAGCAAAGGCAGAAAAGGAAGGTTATGCATAGAATGATGTCAATCTTTGATGGAAACCTTGATTTATTTTGGGGTTCTTCTTTGAATTACCAACCAATGGTGAAGAGAGAGATGGTAAAAGAACATTTAAAATAATGTGCTCATGACTTTAATGAATGAAAACATGAAGAGAGAAATGGTATTTGAGAATAGTTTTTCTTTTCACGTTTTTCAATAAAAACATGTTTTTTATTGATTACTAGTATATTATGGGCTGTACATGCCATTTTTTTTCCCCCATAAATATTCTAATAATATTTGTATCATAATGACCAACATGGCCATCTTTTTGAGACTTACAAATATCTCTAATTTTATTTCTTTTTTTCATTAATCAAACAATTAAATTAAATTTGGTTTTGGCATAAATTGAATTTTACCCAATTTTACAATATTTTTACTATTTCAATTTTCACAATATTTCTTTAGCAATTTATGTTTATGCTATTTATCATTATTTATAGCATCATATTGAAAATAAAAATTATTAGCATTATCAGACCAGCGACAATCGAAATATTGAATGCTTGTGGACTTGTCTCTCGTGAGTCCGAGCATGTCGGATATTTTTAGAATTGATGTTGCAATTGTAATTTATCTTGTTTTATGCATTGATTTTGCTAAGATTCATACAAATAGTGAAGTTGTGTTATTAATTACTTTATTATTTGGTAATACGCTTTAGTTTTGTGACGAGATTTCACTATGTCATGAACCATAATTTTACTATCATATCGCGGGAAATTTATGCACGGTTACGAATGTGGATCAAGCTTTACCTATATATAAGACTTTTCATATTTTATAGACTTTGGCATTTGGTGACCACTTTTGTGAGTCATTTGGTAAGCCGAATGATGAAGCAATTTGCATGCCCTTATTTTACGTGCATTTATTGTGGTCTCTTGAACTTTCTAAATCACTAAACAAATAAGCATGAACCAATACCTAGCGACACCGCAAAACAAACAAGAAAACGACGGTAATTGGCTTCACGCCTCGATGCTTAGTTAGATTCGTCTCTCTAAAGAGTGAAAACGCTATTCTTTTCAGTATGGAATTACGTACCTTTTTCTTTCGTTCTTTCCTCCTTTTTATCCCCAAGGAAGGCGATCCTCTTTTCATGGAAAGTAGAAGATTTCCTTCCGAAACAGGAAGGAAGGTATTTTTCTCACGCTATAACTTGTTCTTCCTTGTGATAAATTCTAATCGGGCCCACACTTTCGCCACAAATGCTCGAATGCACCCTCAAGGTGGTTATGAGCATGACTTATACTTGTTCAAGTTCGAGAGGTCATCCGAATGCCTTTAAAGAGGTTATCCTACTGTGAGGAATAGCTGCCTAAGAGGTATATACCCACCCTTACGGGGGTGTATGTTCGACCGCATTGATGGGAGGAAAACTACTGGCCCGTAGGATCGGGCCATCCCGTGGTCCTTAGTCACGGGGCCTACTAGCTAGGAGTGCTTGACTTTGGGCCCATGGTACTCCATACACGCCCCTTTTTTTCCCGCTGTGGGAGGGCAGTTTATCCCCGGCAGAAAGAAAACGGCTCGACCAACCTAGCACACGGAATCACGACAATCAATGTCGTATGTTCTAAAGAGAATTTTCTAACTTTTAGATTCGCATTGCTATGGTCGCCAGATACCCTAATCAAGGTCCCTATAAAAAGGTTTTGAGGGTGGCGGATTCCTTCATGCCACTAGTAATCCATGGTCTTTCAGCGGAGAAGGTCAGTTAGACGTTGTTGGGAGTCAAACTGGGTTTGTCAACGGCGATGATCACGATACGCTGGAACGCGGATTTCCAAGCATGAAATGGGACGTAAGATCGCAAGGACGAGTGGAGTTTCACCAATGTCCTTATTCTA
>JAEQBH010003854.1:0-336194 GCA_016808115.1 Tetrastigma voinierianum | reverse complement strand
GTCTTAGAGCCTCAAGCAGCTCTAACATGGCCGGTCACCTCTTTTTCCAAATCGGGAATCCTAGACTCGACCTGTGCTTTGGAGTACAAGTCTCGAGCTTCGTCCCACAAGTAAGAGAGCCGGTTGAGTTGGTGTTGTTAGACGTCACAATACTTGCCCATGCAGGCCCCAAACACGCTCATCTGCATGATAATCCATAAGTAAAAGGGAAGCAGTCCATAAGTAAAAGGGAAGAATAAGGAGAAAAGAAGGATTGTATACAAGGACAAGGAATTACCTCGGCAGCCACTTGAAATGGTGTGGAGTCCTTCAGAAGATCCATAACCTTCTTTATCAGTGGGGCCCCGTACATCGAGCCCAAGGCAATCATGACCTCCTCTTCAGGGTCTATCAAGAGTGGCTCCTTGAATAGAGTTGGATCCGCCATCAAGGCCTCCATAGGAGGGAGGGATGGGGTGTCTACTTCGGGTAGGGTTGGGGCGGGCCCCAAAGCGGCCTTCCCCTTACCCTTGCCCAACACATTCAAAGCACGGGGAGGTCAGATCTCGCGACCTTCCTTGATCGTTATTCCCCCTCTAAAGCATTGTTCCTCAGGAGGCCCGTGGGCCAGGTTAGTGTAAGGGGCCAAGGGGGCGTTGGAGGACTCCTTCAGCCAGAGGGGTGCCCGAGAATCCTCCCTCTCTCAAGGGACAATTTGGTTGTCTCCAGACGCGGAAGGCCGAGCTCAATGATTGGATTCGATCGGAGAGTCAGAAGAAGATTCCCTAGGCCTCTTTCGCCTCTTATGAGGGTTGCAATGAGGAGGAGGAGCGAGTGGGAAGTCGTCGCCCACGATCATTTCTTATGCTTGTTCGTACTCCCGAGCCTTGACAGCGGTCGTAATTCGGGTAAGAAGTAGGTTCAAAACATGCTCCTTAGCGCAAGCGTTCCTCGAGCCTTCGAAATGAAAACGAGGCACCGACGGGATGACAAAGTCCTTGGGCTCAATGACCACCTCCTGGAGATTGGAGGGGGTCAATAGGTATTTGAAGTCCCTCTCTGAGCTTGAAAGGTTAAGGACTTTGGCTAGAGCGTTGAATTGGGTGGCACTCAGATTGTCCACTGGTTTTCCTCGGCCTAAGGTCGGAGAGCATCGGAGAAGAAGGGAAGCGGAGAGGCCAAAAGCATAACAGAGACGAACCAAAGTGAGGAAGAAAGCAAAAGAACCCTCGGTAAACAAAAAGGCGAGATTATATGCTTGCAAATCCAATGGCGTGGGCAGGAATCCTAAGAAAAACATTTGTTGGATTGGATGTGTGGGGAGACACGCTAAAACCATGAGCGAATATGGTGTTGGTACCTGTGAGCGGCAAATTGTAGTAATAACCACGCTCGGTGCTCAAGGCGCTGGAGCAAATGATTTGGCATCAGGCTGCGCGTAGGAAAATCAAAATATTATCGTCCTTCCAAACCCCAAGGGGATGGAATGGCGCTAGAGGGGGGAACCTGCGTGTGTATGATCGGGGGAACCATTCAAACGACCCGACCCGAATCCAGCCATGCAGGGAAGGGCCTAGGATAGCAACCCCACCTTGGCAACCACGGACAACTAGTAGGGTGGGCTCGATCATAAGAGAAGAAAAAGCACCTCAATCAGGAGAGAAAGAAGCAAGCGAAGAAGGCGTAACAGACCACAGGAGCACACGTTATAAGGAAATTTATGGTAGAATATTAATATGATAGTGAACATATTACGTAAGGGAGTAAAATAAATGTCTGCTATTAATAACATATCTTCCCCATTGGGTATATGGTAAAGTCTATGCTCATTCTTCCATTTAGAAGTTAGTGGACCATTAATGTCTATGCTCATTCTTCCATTTTTCTTATCATTTCTTGGAAAAAAGATGATGAATAGTTAATAATCTCCATCATCATTGTTGTGTACTCAGGACTCAGTATTATTTTTGGATCTGAATCTAATTCATAACCATGGCCTGAAGAAAAGCTTGGTCAACGAGGGACACTATTCTCAACCTTTATGATCATTTTTCCAGGCTTCTCATGGATAGTGGAACCATACAATTACTTCATAAATAAAGAAATGCCCCCCTATAAGCAACAAGAAAGCTAAAAAGCTGAGCCTGATTCAGAAGTATATAGCATATACCCACTTGATTCAACACAAATGTATGATGATATCAGTCCCTAATGACATAGCCATCAATCTCAGTGACTAAGAAGGGTAGAAGCCCTTCTTTTTTTGGGTGTATCACTAACCCATTGTTCTATTTGATAGATAGACCTCCTATTACATACATCAATATAAAGTTTATAAGAATGATGCACGTATAATAGTGGAGAAGCTGGAGTTTGTATATACGGATATGAGTTATAGCCTAAGTGGAATCATTAGGTTTCCAGATACTTGTTATAATCAGGCCGCATAGCTCTGCTAGTGAGAGAAGGTCTCATTGTCACAATGGCGGAGTTGTTGGCCCCGGCTCTTAGTGCAGCCTTTCCGGCTTCCAGAAACCTTCTCACTGCATCCTCTGCATACCGGTTGGCTTCACCCACAGTCATGGTTGTGCCGATATGCGGGTAGGTTTTCAGGACATAATCACCATTTAGCTGGGATGCAAGCTGGATAAGTTCGACTTGGAATTCAGAGAGGCTCAAATCTTCCCTTGGTCCCCGTGGCCGAAGCGGTGTTGTTATCTCCGGGAGTGTTTCTATACAATTAGCCAGTTAACAGAGTTGGTCTTGAATCTTTTGATGATATAAATTAAAAGAAAAGAAAACAGAACTATGTTACAAAATAATATCAAATCATTTGCAGCATGGGATATTTTATCCTTCCAAATCTATTATTTGGCCTTTGAGAGATCAATAACCACCAACTTCTGGTGAAAAAGATAACCAGTGTGACCTTAGGTTTTAACTCAAATATTATTCAAGCAAAAGATTCAGGATATAGTTGCAGGTGACATTGGTGAAGAATAACTATTATAACAATACAGATGTGTCACCATCATCTATAATAGGGCACTAAGGTATATATCGTGAAGCCTAAGCTAACAAACTAATATGGAAATTTTTTATAGTCCGTGAACAATATGCAAATCATTAAGTGTTTATTGAGGGAATTGATACGAACCTGGGCAATCATCACGCGGAGTGTCACGGAAGTAGAAATACTTCTCAAAAGTTCCAGCCCATGCATCCCTCTTAGTCAGGAAATTTGACTTCAGATTAAAAAGCCTTTTTACAGTTGCAGGTATGGAAGAGTGTTCAAACTGTGAATGTGGGGTTGGCCCAGTTGGCTCATGAATCACTGCACCAAACATTAGAGTCAATCTGCAATTGGGGGGACTCGAATCCAGGAAAAAAATAACAGAAGGTACAAGTAGAACAGTTCTGAAGTTACTAGTTGAAGTATTTATCAGAATGTAGAAATATGCATCTCTCTGCAAGTTTTAACACTTTTAATAGTATAGCAATATCTCAACGGAAATGTTAATGCGTGATCCTTAATCTCCAATACCATGCAACTAACGGGTTACCAAATTTAAGAAACAAATACAATGTATGTTCCATAAGGATAGCATGATGACTCATTTACAGTCCTTCACAACTAAACCAGATAATAATAAACCATTTGTCCCAAGTGATCAAAGCTAAACTACAAATTGATACTAAGCGTTTCTAATTGGCTATTTGTTTGTGCTGTATACATTGTGCATTCTTTTCTTCTTTTTTTGGAAAATTGACAGTGTCCATCGTTACAGATGTGCCGGAACATTTCTAGCTCATCTGTTCCATTTAGACCCCTACATGTTATATCGAATCAGTGGCAAATTCCTATAAAAAAATATTATAGCTTACTTAAAGCTACTTTGTTATTACTTTCATAACAACCATTTTTTCTAGAAATTTAAGTTTGTAGAATTTGAGCCCATGATTTATATCATGCACTCTAACACTCTCCATCTACATGTGGGCTTAATAAATTAAGGAAGTGAAGTAGCCTTGTTTAGGCTTAATTAAAAAACTTAATTACTTCTCTTTTCCATCTCTTGCTTGCCTTTGAGCCTACTTTGTGTACTTTGTATGTATTTTATAGTGCCTTTTCGCGAGTGCCATACTATATGCTGAGGAAATAAAGTAGCCTTGTTCAGGCTTAATAAATTGAAAAGACATATAGTGACATTCAGACATATGACTTCTTGTTAAACTATTGCTCTGATTATCTAATAATGTATTCAATAAACAATCTTCCCAAAATTTTAAGTTTGCAGGATTTGAGCCTATCATGTATATTAAGCACTATAACAAACTTCAAAGTCAAAGTAGATCAATTCCTAGTTGATGCAAGAAGCATAATAGGCAATTCCAAATTAGGGAAGGAATCATGGCAACTGGCAACCAACAACCCATCGATTGAAGGAAAGGGACATGCCAGACATGGATTTTTTTTTTTTTTTCACCAAGACTCTCATCTCAGCAAATTAGCCTTGAACCCCTTTATAAAGTTGTGAGAACAAACTGCAAATGGTGCTCACTGCTCAATACAAATAAGTATGGCCAGGATTTTACTAAGATAACTACTTGAAGCTTGTGTCACACTTCTTCAACCTATTTCCATACCATCATATACTCCACCCTTTTTATGCTTACAAATAAATAAATAAACAAAAACAAAACAAAACAAAACAAAAACAGAACAAAACAAAAAGATACTCAACCCTGTAGGACATGGGGTTCCACCTACTCAGAGGAGAGTACAATTAAATCCAAATCTCAATGTCAACACATGCAAGTCACTCTCTCAACAATTTTATACTTAATATATCTCGGTTCCCTACTTCATATGGGACATCCATATGACATTAGCATTCCATTACGTCTAATGGAAACTAGATATTGCTGGCACATCACCATACAAGATTGTCCATGCTGTTCAAATGTAAAGGACAAGCAAACCACTTTTTCTCATGGCTTTGCACAACAAGCATAATTCTTTGGCGTTTTCTAAAGTGTATGAGTCTGCTATCAAGCAGATGAACCACCCTGAAATTGTTGATCCTTAACATGCATATAAAGGGACCAACTGGAAGTTACTAGAAATACCCCTAGGAAAATATGGTTACCATGACATTAAGAAAGAGGTTGGTCTCTTTTGTTATTCCTCCACTGGTTTCTACAGTCATCTCTCTCCCCACAGCCGCAAAATAAGGCTGCCCCGTTTCTACCATATCAAATCCCATTTCGCAGCCTATACTTGGGACATCCAAAGAAGCCATTCAATTTAACTAACACCTTCAGCTAATATTGAATCAAACAAGCACAAGGCCTGCAATAAGTACCAAGAACCTCGCATCCATGAGAAAACTATAATTCTAGAATAAATTACCATTTTCTACTAAAAAAATTGCCATCAAATACTCAATGAGAAATAATATTACCAGGCAAATCACCAAAATTGCAGCTACACAAGTTTAAACCACAATCAAGAAAATAAACCAATAATCAAGAAGCATTCCAAAGAAAAAGAAACTCACCAGTGCCCTTCTCAATCCATGGTGAGACAAGTATGGTGGGAACCCGAACACCCAATCGATCAAACCGAAAATAAAAAGGATCAGGCCCAATGATCCCATCTGGGTTTGGGACACCAGTTACAGGGGTAGGCACATGATCATAGAACCCACCATGCTCATCATAAGTAATCAACAATGCCATCTCCTTCCACTGTGGGCTAGCACGCAGAATCTCATAAACCTCCTTCACAAATTTCTGTCCCAACGCCACATCGTGTGATGGATGATCATCATTAGCCGGAAACAACTTCACATCGAAGTACCGCTGCTCTATCACCACATAATTCGGAAGCTTACCCATCTCAGCATGCATTTTGAACTTTAAACTATAATCATGAAATCTAATGACGTGCTTCAGCTTCCTCAAGCTCTTGAAGAACAGTGTTGCAGGGATGTTTTGGTAATAAATCCCAAAGGTGAGATCATTTTCGTCCAACGAATCGAAAATCGTCCTCTGTGGAAACCCATGGACGAGGTCCTTCCGAACATTGCTCGTCGCACCGTGCGACGTCGCGGAGTGGACATAGAACCGGTTCGGCTGAGTCGATGCCGGAACCGACGCGAACCAGCGGTCGATCACCGCGAACTCGTTCGCCAGCGCAGTGTAAACCGGCAGAACCGCCGGCTTGAACCCGCTCATCACGGTTTTCGACATACCTTCACTCATGTTCGTCGCCTGCTGCGCGAACCCGCTCATCGGAGCCGGGTTCTGGAACCAATCCTCCGTGCCGAACACCTGCTCACGAATCGCCTGAAACGAGTGACCCGGGTCGGAATCCACGAATAGAGCATCATCGGAGACCCCAATTTCTCGCGAGTTTGGGTCGGAGGCGTTAATCCGATTTGACTCTCTCCCCGTCAGACCATCGATTTCCGGTCGAGACGATTTGAGCCAGCCAAGCACATGGTCGAAGGAGCGATTCTCCATGACCAGTACCACAAGGGTTTTGATGGGACCATCGATTTTGTATTTTCCATGTCCGGTGAAGTCGAGAGACTGAGAAGAAAAAACCAGGTAGAGGAGGACGACGGCAGCTAAGAGCACCCGCCGGAAGGCCATGAAGAGAGACCAGTGGAAGGAGAACGGAATATAGTTCCGTAGACGACAAGAAATCAAGAATATGCCGCCACCTACCGCCTGCCCATTAGGTCTCTTGATATTTTTAAACCTCCATTACTGTACGTGGCATTTCTTGTAACCTTAAAATATGAATCACTATTCCTAGTGAGTTCAGAGCCATTCCTTTGTTTTTAATTTATTTGTTCCTTAAATCCCCTTTTAATGTGTTTTTTTGAGATGAAGAAGTTCCTTGTATTATATCTATTTGCTTCAATATTAAATTAAAAAGAATTATTAATTAATCTAAAAGCAACAATTGGAAAAAAGTCAACCATCTACTACCTTTCCAAAAAAAAATGTCACGACCACCACTTGTGTCTTAGTGAAAGATGAAGGATATCTCAGTTATTAAGAGGGAGAGAGAATTTGATATTAATTTTGATAATAAGTTTGAAATGATTGGGTTTTAGGTGATAATTTTGTAGGCATAAAAGGCCATTTGACTCCAAATCAAAGTTCCTTCTGATTAGACCCTTTGATAAACAAGATGGGTTCATGTTCATAAAGAACGGTAACAAAAACGTGTTCCTCAATTTAAGATTAAGACTTCATCATCAAGGATTTGCTCAAACAACAAAAAGAGCAAGCCAAGCTAAGAAGTTGGATCAAAGAGTAGAGTAGACTGCATCAGGAAGGAGGATCTGTTTAATCTGGACGCCATAATCCTTAGAAAAGATGAACAGACCTCTTCAGCTTGTCCTGTCGCCATTTGGGAAGTTTGTAGAATGCTGTTTTTGTCATCCCAAATACCTTCTGGAACTCCTTTTCTGATAAATATGCCTGCAGACAACAAAGCCGGAGATTCGGCTTTGTAAACAGGTGAGCTAGAATCTGGGAATTTGTATGGATGGTGAAAGCTACTGCATTCATTCATATGATATGTCTACAGTTTTCAGATACTTGTGATGGTGGTTTTTTAAGAACAGGCAAAGAATTCAGAAGGCTAACATGGAGCAAATATGCTTTTGAAAGTTTGTTCAGAAGGTTGAATTGTCTATATATGAACACAGGAAAGGGTACCTCTCTTTTGGTTACGTCTATGCCTGTTGTTACTGGATCATCAGCCACGACTTTTAACCGTTCATAGGGAAAGATTAGCGAGTTTACTTCAATCTCAACTCCATTAATCTGATCAGGCCTGCATTCTCAGAAGAGGCTTGGCATCACTGCAAAAGAGGCCCTGTGGATGGTTGAAGTAATAAAGGGAAAAAGGAAAGGAAAATAAAACACCCACGAAAAATGAAAATGGCATACAAACAGAAAATGGGTCATCCTCAAAACGATAGAGTTATAAGCTCAAGAACCATACCATCTCCATCTCCTCCTTGACCCCTAAATCCAGTTCATTCTAACAAGGCAAACATGCAACATCCACAATTGACTCAGCTTAGTTTCAGGAAATAATGAACAATATTTTTCTGAGCACCAGATTCAAAAGATGCAAACTTCTCAAATGTTTGAAATCTTCCTATTTGAACTACTTTAGGACGTCAACTATATACTAGAATTGTAAGGATGCTTGTACCAGCTTTCTAGTGACATAAATTGATTTCCAGGATCCAACCATTAATTTTCACATAATTCTAGAGCATGCTCACGAAAGAAACTAGAAGATGAACATAGGTAATTTCATTGGTTCAAGGATATGTTCCATTACCAGTACTGTCATGATCAGGATGAGATCCTGAAAATAACGACCTTGCAATTGGAGATACACTTGAAATTCGTTGGTGGTCCGAAGATCTCAAGTGAGCCAAGAAACATTGGAGACAAGAAGATACACTTCTTTGCATCCCATTAAGACGGCAGCCCTACTTCTTGAACTATCTGAGGTATTCTCTCATGAGGCATGCTCCATGAATTTCTTGAAGGTACCTGGATAAAGGATCATTTACAAGAATTGTAAGCAGAACAAATGTTTAATTGCAGTAAAATGGGGGAAGAAAAGATCCAACGGCTATATCAGTCTAAAATATCTAAGATTTTGAGAACATTGGTCCCTCTTTTCATATGAGATGGCTATATTGATTCAGTTTATGAATCTTAGGACCCCATGTGTTGAAAGGATACCAAACAACGTGCATAGGTAAGCTTATGTATGAGGCAACGCTGTTCTTTTCTTCCTTTTCATGTGCTGGGTGGTTAAATGTGGTCACAATGATATTAACCTGTTGAACTTATTTGGCCTCTCTTTAAACGGCACCTCTAATCATTTTAGCTTACTCTAACTATTCCAAATGTCTCAACGCCTTTTCCAGAGTTAAGTGAAGCAGGTGAAGCCTAAACCCCCTTGAGGGCGTTTTCCAGTGAGAGAATTTTAGGAAGAAGCTTGCCCATAGTTCAGAACTGAAACTATCAGTGTCAACATTCTTGAGCTATTTTGGTGCTTATAATGTGAGTTTCATTATTAAGTATGGCATAATGTAACAGACTAGCTTCAGCAGTTCAGCTGAAGAAATCATGAAAGATGAACCTCGGAAAATTTTCCCAGATACAGCTTTTAAGGGGAAAAACCAAGGAAAGTAACTTACTTGTATCTTTTGCATTGTTCCCTTCAAAATAGCCAGCTTCCGCTCAAATGAGTTACCATGCATCTACAAGGGAAGAAAATTAGGTCTGTCGTTCTCTAGAAAAAGCTTCTTACTGCATATGTATTTTCAATGATCCAATCAATCAGATTTTAAGATGGAAAACATGATTATTTTTTTACTCTTCTACACCCTAATGTAGATTACAAAACCTATGTAAGATATAACATATCTAAAATGGTACTGAACTTCTTCAAAATATCTATAGAAAAGAGTGTTAAACGACCAACTCTCCTAAAAGCTCAAGCTTGTAGGATTTGGGTTTAATATGAACATTATGCCTTTAACAACCTCCCTCACGTGTAGCCCCATACCCGCATGTGAAGAGTCAAATAAACCAAATAGAGTCTTCCATGAACTTTCAAATCAACAAATGAGAAATAAATGGCAGGGAGGTGGTTCAAACCCAAGACCTCCTGCCAAACCAAGATCTGATATCATGTTAAATGACCAACTCTCTCAAAAGCTCAAGCTTGTAAGATTTGGGTATAATATGAATGTCTTGCCTTTAACACAGAGGAATAGATTAATCAAGTAGCTGTAAGGAGTTCCTAACAAACTTCATTTCTTTCCTGTCGTGCTTGTTGGTTCTGTTTTCCAACAGCGGTGTCCCAACCCAGGCATAAGCATACTCATCTTATATCATGTCTGATAAAAAAAACATGACAGGAGTGTCCATGTAACAGAGTCTAGAATGACGGGAAAATTAAACACCAAACAAAGATATTTATCAGGTTCAAAGGACGTACTCAGAGGTGCAATTTCATGATAGAAAATTATCCACTTACATTTGCCTTGGAGGAATCCCATTCAAAGAAACGAGTGAAGAATGGTGGCTCATGACCTTCGCTAATGACATATATAGGAGTCTCCAGGGAAAGTTCTTCGACCAGAATGTCTATCTCAAGAAATCTCTGCCAGTTCAAGGGTAAAACTTTAGGACATGGACAACGCTGCAAAGCATCTAATACACAAAATGCCAAACTACATGTGGGTCTTACATTTCTAGATGATCTCATCCAAGGATATTATGTATTAGTTCCTACAATATCCATATGGAACACAAAGCATTAAAAATATTTGAATGTGGGACTTTGTAGAGGCCAAATCTTTGGGACATAATGACTGTTAAACTAAGCAACTTGGATGCTAAATGTATATGAAAAAGACCGTTAAAATGCTTGCATACAATTTGAATCAGTTGAAGAGCACTTTTAAGGCATATTTATGGAATGGCTCATCTTTGAAATAAACTAAATCAAACATGGGTGTCAAGAGTGCATCTTTGGGCCTCACACAGTATACATGTGAGTATTTGTCTGTATTCATGAATGCAAAAAAACCTTTTGTCTAAATAATATATATTTTAAGAGAGTTGAAGAATGAAAAATTCAAGATGATGGTTATTACAGACCAATCTCAAGAGCTTGTTTCTTTGATCTAACATTTGAATGGGAGCCACACCAAACATAAATTTCTCTGTAGCAATCTAGTATTAACACGTCTTCTGTAGTCAAATCATCCTGTGTGAAGTTGAATATCTCCTTCACCTGAATATTTTTAACAGCACATACAAAAGTTTTTATTTCAGGAAGAATTATCAGCCAAATTTCATGAGGAAAAAAGAGTAACCAGTAAGTTTGTCCATGATGGTACAATTTCTTAGACTAAAGAAGAAATGCCAATAATTATTGCGACCTTTAGTGCCTTGGAATGCTAGAATTTTTTTACTGGTCGGACTAGTAAGACATGCTAAGTAAAGGATTTGATTTGATAATGAGCCAAGCAGTAATTGCAGAAAGCATTCAGTTGGACAAAGTTAGGGGGGAAAATAAAGCCTCTCTCTCCATTTTTTTTCCTGCCAAATTTCCATTTTTTTTGGTTCGATTATAATATAACTAGGCTTTACTTTATTTTTCACTATTATTTTCATTTGTATGCCATTTTAATTCATATAATAAAATTCCTCAGTTAAGTCTCCATTGCATATTTCTGTTTCCAGTTCATAATGGCAATTTGGCAGAACAGCCTAAAGTGTATAGATATGATTTACTAAATCGTCTGGTGAATGGTGTGAAATTGGGCCAATGATAGAGCCTTAGGAAAAAAAAATCCATGGAAGAATCCACTATTCTGGTCAATGATCTGCAATTTCCATAATCACACCTCAAGTATACGCCTAAAAGCACAGGCTAGACACACAAATACCACATGGTTTGGGCATGGAGACGGGGCACGTTTTTTCTGGTTCTTGCCCCAATGGTTCTTGCCCCACTAATGGGATGGGAATCAGATTAATATAATCAGTTTTTAACGGGTTTGAGGTTTTTTTCCCCCAAACCCGAGGCGGGTTCGAGTATTGTTTAGTCTCGCCCCGCCCCAATTATATAAAAATGATTTTATTTTATTTCTTAATATACAATAATAAAAAATATTTTTAAATAAAATAAGTTATAAATATAATATTTTATTTATTTATAAGTTCTATTAATTTTAATATAACAAAAATAAATAAAAATCTTCAAGCTAAATAAAAATAAAATAAAAGCTAAAAGGGCCCCGATATAGGAATTCCTCAACCCATCAAACCTGACCAACCTTGACCCGTCACGTTTAATTTTTTAAGCGGGATGGAAATGGGAAATAATTTAAACAAAAGGGGCGGGGTTGGGATAGGGCTGCCCCGTTGCCCTTCCTAATATGGTTCATGCCTCAAACTATGAATCTTACGTATTTCAAACATATCAATTTAATTTCTCTTAGACCATTTAACATGTCCATACAACTTAGTGTATTTATGCACAGAGTTTCCTAAAATGCACTGAAGACTGTATTTCACATAAAGCAGCTACCAATGTTTGAAGAGATAAGAAGACAGCCACCTGGTCAAACCATGGTTGCTTATGTCTTCTTTGCAAATGTTCACCAACAAACATTAAGCTTCTAGTATGAAATGATGACTAGATTTGAGTTTTCTTTCCAAATTTACACAAGAAAAGTTAAATCAATTAAATTTTTGTAAGTTTGATTTTATGTACAAGGTGAAGAAGCAAAAAAAGTGTTGGGAAGAACAACTACCACAAAACTATCTTGGGGAGTTCATAATGCATATCTAAGGTGCCAGCTATTGAAATGCATGGATGCCTACAAAAGTGTTTGGGGAAGAGTACCTTAAGATCACCTGAGAGCAAAAGCGGACCAGTGGCAAAAGAAACACAACCCGCCATTAGATATGTTTTTACAGCCATTTACAGCTGGCATATTTCTGAACCAAGACAGATGAACATTATCTTTTGAGACAAAAAAATTCAAGGAAAGGGTATTTAGCTTACCATCAGTAAAGGAACATGTAAACAAATGTGGGTCTTCTAAATATCCCTTAATCTCCTTTTCCCTCGAATACTCTGCCTTTCCACCAAGTGCTTTCCAGAAAACATCAGGTTCACTACCTTCCCTCACTGATATAGGTTGCAATGTTGGCTATAAATGGTATAAAAATATAAACTCAAGTACAAAAAGCATAAGCACAACAGGAACTTTCCACAGGACGAAACAAAAATAGCCAAGTCCACTTTTGAAAGGACAGAATCACACACATTGACTAGATCCAGCATTCTGTCAAGAAGATCATGATCCCTAGCTGAGGAGAGATTCCCAACCCAAGTGAAGATGGATGTTTCAGTTTGCAGGATGAAACAATAGGATGAGTTCAGGGAACTTGAAATACACAATGGTTAATACATAATTAGTACTACCAAGATCATAGAGGCCTATGTGATTTTAGACAAGAACCACTAGCTAGAAAGAAAAAGAAGCAGCAGTAGCTTGTGATACTAAATTCCAGAACAGATTATGTGGCATTCCATTTTTCTGAATCATGAAAAGAGCACAATTACAGACAACTTCATTCTTAAATACTCACCTCAACTCCTAAACAAACAAGATTAGGTATCATAAATAAATAAATAGGAAGAGAGTGAGAGAGAGAGAGAGAAGAGAGAGAGAGACTACAGACTGAAAATCTAGTTTGAAAGTCAAGAAAATCTGAAACATCATTTTAGAATACATACCCTTTGAGTCAACAGTTTAAATAACCCATAAAATGGGAATCACATTGATCATTTATCTGAAAGGACAGATACAAAATGTGGTTTGGTTGTTACCAATTCTATTGGATTGTAGGATGACTAATTTGCATAAATCAGGCATGTACTTTGATGCCCATCATTTAAATTCAATACATGGCATACTTTTTAATGGTTAGGGTACATCCATAAGTGATGCTTTGAGAAGAAAGTACCAATGAAAGGTGTCTTTTCCTTTCTTATAGCACTTGTTTTCCTACAACTGGAAAGAAAGTATGTCAACTAAGTGTTAAGAATGCAGACACTCACTTTCTAAGAATTCTGATTTCTAGTTCCCAACTTACTTGATCAACTTGGATGGCTTGCATGTTATTTGGACTCGTCCCTTGAACTCGAAAAAGAGCTGTCTTTTTTTCATCATAAGTGTCATCTGCAATACCTTTTTCTGTTATATATCTTTTGTAACGTGTGCTCAGACCTCCCTGCATGAATGTCAAAACAAAACAAGAAGAAGAATGCCATAATAAAACCAGAAGAAGAATGCTCCACATTTAGTAACAATATAAAATGAAGAGAAATGTACTTGACAGGCAAAAGGAAACAAGCTAGCGAGGAAGGTGGATGAGGTACAAACCTTGAAAACAATCAATGTTTGAAAAATTAAGAAAAATTCAGCAGGCTCCTTTTCCTCAATAACTTGAGCCTGAAAAATAAAAGAAGATAAATTAAAACTATTAAATCATGCAGTTCTGTTGAATTGACTCCCGAGAAGTCACAAGCTCTTTTTCTTAAGTTCCACATGAGCTTTGATGTCATTTTGATTATTTCTATTCAACAGCTAACGACTTCAAAAAAGAAACGATATGGAAATCAGGAAAATGTTGCTTCTTGCTGGAAATCTTTATTTTGGCTTATGGAAGTTTTTTCATGTTTAATAAAACGTTTACAATACCAATACTGCAATTTAAAAATTGTGAGGTACAGGCTTCAACATCATGTTTAGCCAAAACCAAAAACAAAAGCGATCTCGGTCAACTTAGAAGCGTAAATGTTTGTAAGTGGCAAAAAAATTCATTAATCCATCGTGACTTGATTTCAGGTGCATGAACCTTCAAAAAAGCTGTGAAAGATGTAGGTGGTAAAAGATGTTTCTCTTGAACGCATGCAAAGTACAATACTTTCTTTTCTCTGCTTATGAATTGCTAGAAGTTTGCAATCCACATCTGTGTTTTAGGCCAAGTGCTTGCTTTGGTCATTCTGCAAGAGCAGAATTCTGAAGCAAACAGACTTGAGTGTAAAGGTTGTTGTGGCAGGTATCTTGATGAGCCATTATTAGGTTTTTCTGAAACCTTGGGATTTCTGGCCTGAGACTTAGGAGATTAAGACCAGTTGTTGTTAGGCTTTAACCCAAGTACCATAAATCTGATTCATTCGTAATAGTGGAATTGTCCCCCCTCCCTATAATATACCTTGGGCCTTCTGGGGAACACATATTATTACTTGTTATCCTGATAAAGAGCAATGATACATAATCAGACAAGAAAATATGTGGATGCTTTTGTTTGGGGTCTCATGGTGATGGATACTGTTGTTTGGGCTTGCACTGCCAATGGTCATTGGCATTGAGATGCAACGCTGTGTTAAGCAAATTACAGACAGTTGCAGCCTTAAAACAAATAATCTGAATCTTAACCAATTTGATCTGTGAAAGTGAAACATCATTTCAAATTTTATTTTTCTTTTCCCTACTTCTACCCAATGCTTATAATTTTATCCATTGGGATTTACTGCCATGGGTTTAAAAATAGGATATAACCGAGCATTTAAACAAATTTAGATCATTGAACAAATTTAGCTGGGAATAAAGTTTCATCAAATTGATCCATACTGGCATGACATTGTCCAGGAGTAAAGAAAAAATATTTTTATGACATTTCCTGATTCAAGTAAACTCATTCTGAGAGATCAGTAAAGGGAAGGAAGCCAACACATTGATCATATGGACTGGAAAATTCTCATGGTGTAAAATATGGAGATTAAATTTCTCCAATTGAGGTAGTCTATAGTCTTAGTGCAAGAACACACAGTGCTTAGGGTTACAATTGTACACAGAGAAATTATGATATGCATGTTAAGGGAAAAAAATAATATCTAAAGAGAGACACTCATATGATCAAGAATTCTAGGATCAACATGGAGGGGTTTCACTAACATATTGATTCAGCGCATAACTAAATCAGCATGCAACCCCGCTGTTCTAGAAAAGAGAAAATGGAAAGTGCTTATTCCACATGCTGGAGAACAGATGTCAAATCTAGTGTTCAAGGAAAGGTCCCTCATCCTTAATGCTTTAGTATTCTGATTAAATAAAACCATTTGCATTTTCATGAAAAGGAATGTCAATGAACCAAGCACTAGGAACCAAATATTCAGGACATATAAATAATCATTCAAGATATGCTTGGCCAACATACATTCACCATTAGGTAAACAAAAGTAGTAACTAACATTCCTAATATGTTTCAGTAGATGGTATATTTCAGAATGCAAAGAGAAAACTAACCAAAACTGAATCTCCCTTCATTGAATCAACAATAGTATTCATACAGGAGATAGCATCAACTCTATCTTCCTGCAAGCAGAGAAACTAATGAACAAAGAGAAAAACAACATGATAACAGAAAAGGAGAAATCTGTTCATCAATTCCCATTAGTAAATACACCATGCTCACCAGTACAGCCCCACGACCAAGCCATGCATAAAATAAATATTCATCTCTTCCATTTCCAGGATATTTGTACTGCACAACATAGCAGTCACCACTGAAAAGCTTTGTTTGATCAGCAACAGGGACAAGGAACAGCTCATCATCATTTACACGCCAGACCTAGAATGTTCAGATTGCAGCAACACAGCATAAGTATCATAAAAATCTTACAAGCATAATTTCAAGGAACTAGCAATTTTTTACTAAGAAGTTACTTTTAGAGTGCCACTGCAGTCTATAAACAAATCACAATCTTCTTCAGGAAGCTCCTTCACATCATAACCTTGCTGCTTGAACATTGCTAAAAATGATATAGAGTAGGAATACAAAATTAATTCAAAGAAGCAGAAGGCATTAAAATAGATCCTGCTAATACTGCAATGGAAAAAAAGAAAAATCACAAATGTTGTTGCAAAAGTTATTAAACCTGCTACTTTCCCTCGACCTTCTTCATACAGTCTCAGCTCGGCAAATTGAGGCCAAACATCAAAATATGACCTAAATATGGCAGTTTCTGACCCTTCGGTCAGGAAAGTTAAATGGCTTCTCATTGACCTGTCCTGAGATTTGAGGAAATCCTAAAAAAGAAAAAATAACAATACTTGAGTCAGCAACAATGCAGCAGATAAAACATGCAGAAAAGCCTGAATAGCCGCATTCTTACAGTAAATATAACGTTTATGTACAATAGTCGTCTTGCATGCAAATGAACTTCTCGATTCTTTATGACTTCACATTTCCTCGTGATAAAAATATTTAATCTCTAACTCCTTTTAATTTGATTCTTTATTAAGCAGCAAAGTTCTTTAGAGACAAGGCAGCAAATTTAAGAGAGATGTGCTTCTCACTATGGATGTTGATGACAAACACAGAAGGAACTCTGCAGGCCCTTGTGTACAAAACCATGTAATGACTTCCAAATAAATAGAAATATACCAGATTATTTTGAATATCAATTTTTAAAAGTACGTTTCCTCACTGATACAGCCTCAGCACCAAACCATAGGGTAACTATATAAGTGTAGCTATAAGTTCATAACTAGCATATCTCATTAGTGTTTAAAGTATTGTTCAGCATTAATCAATTCATTAAGATAAACCATATTGCAAGGTACATTAAGTTAAATCAATAGCCATTCTAATTAAGAAATGTAGCGATAAAAGCTACAATTAAGATGATGAAAAATAGTAAATATCAAAGTACATCTTCTAAATATTAAGGTCAGCAACACAGACAATGTTATGCAATTTACACAATGAAGAGCTAACATTGGTGAATCCATCCCATCATTAAATTTTATCACCTTGATGAGCTTACCGGTGTTTCATGAAGGATCAGTGACAAATTCACTCATATGATAATGTCATAGATGTAAATTCATAAATACCATTTACACATGTACATGAAGAAGAATATACAAATAGAAAAAAAAGTGCATGCGTTTCTTGGTGTGAAAGGGGAAGGGAAGAGTAAATTCTTACTTCTGCAGCTGAGATTGAAGTTTTTCGTTCTGTGATTGAGGTATTTCTTCCCATCAGACAAAATCTCATTGTCACAGTCCAACATGCGCACTTGTTTGATTCAAGCATTTCTTTGTTCATCGTATTACACACAGTTTGGGATAGTTTTCCTTGAGTAGTTATCCTGTTGATAAGAGAACCTTGAAGCATTCTTAGAGAAAGAAAGGCATCCTGTAAGTTTTAAAAGAAAAAGACTCTTTCTTTGTTGGAAGAAGGAAGTGGATTCCTCCTGAAAAGCAGATCAATCTGACTCAGTAAAACAATATTTTCAGAAAAACCCAGGAATCTGAACAGCACAAGCATTTCAATTTTTATGAAGCTACAGGAAGATAGCATCCTTTGGCAAACCAATAAGGATAAACTTATATAATGAATAAATTTGACACCTGGGAATCTGTTTAGAATGACCTGAATTCCATCCCAGTCCCAGAAGTAAAATAATTGGTTCTATGAATGATGATATGAAAGGAAAGCAATATCCAGGAGCAGGAATAAGACAAAACTAGCAAAGATGTGCATCTGGCCCTCAAGGTGAAACTCACCAGAAGAGTTTTGCATTTGGAATATCAGGTTGTTTCTGAAGGGAAGGAGGTACATCTCGAGGAATAGGAGCATAACCACCAAATAAGCTCCAGAATTCCCCAACATCAGGATCACCAACGAATTTTCCATCCTCTGCAACAAGCAATGATAAATATTTGTCAAATTTGTTTCTTACCAAAAGGAAAGTAGAAAGAAAGAATATATTCCAACCTATAGTTGCAACATAAGCGCCTCCCATTATGCTTATTCTCTTTGATATACTGAACAACCTCCAGAGCTTTAGCTCTTTCTTGTATGCTGGAGTTACATCCGCTAAAGAGGAAAATTTTTGATGCTGTATCAAGTACGAATACATTATTGTGGTTCAAGGATGACCGAGAAAAAGGAACCTGGTGAGCATGAAAAACCACCACTCAGATCATGGCCCCAATGTAGCTAAGCAAGTAAAACAGAACCACCTGGAGGTATTATAAAGAGAGTTGTAGCAGCTGAAGGCAGAAAACTCATACTCAGAATTTACTGCTGTATGAAAAATGAGTAATGCAAATTCACTCCCTGGCATCCATCATAAACAATACGTGTACAGTTTATTGAGCAACCTCTCAAAAATTCATCTTAATAAGTGGAACATAAAAATTGCTCGACTTTTCCATGTTATAGTTGACTAAATTAATTTATAGAACTACAATGTGATAGTTATATCACTTCCGGAAAACTTACTTCTTTAACATGAACAACATGATCCCCCTTGCATGTAAACAGGCTGATTTGGTACTCGCAATTTAATTCTCCTGGTCAGAAGAAAATACGCCTTCTATGGGAATAATACAAGGTTTAAAGTATGACAAAAACTTCTCAGTTTCCAGACCCTGAACTTCCCTAAATTGCACAGCTTTGGACCCTAGGGCTGCATCTAATTCAAGGGCTTTGTCTGATGCCAGAGTTGAATCCACCTGCCAACAGAAGGAGCAAATAAAACTCTCCAGTGAAATAAATTATCAAATATCAAATTTACCTTCAAATTTTTGTAAACACTAGTTCTACTTTGAATATAATAATGTGCATGAAGGTGGGTTGGATCTGTTACACCCTAACATTGATCATGAGAAAACAAGCCTCAGGGTTGGCACCTTACCCATGAGGGCTGGCATGTCAAGAGGTTTTTGGTGTGGTAGTTGGATTGATGCTACTAAGGCTTATTTTGGTGTTGGTAGTGACTCCGGATGGATTCCATTCGTTGCTAGTTTGAGAAAGGTGTGCAGTAAGAGGAATTTTCTTGAACATTTAGCAGACATGAACCAGGGTGCAACATGAAGAGAAATCTTGGACAGCGATGGTGTGCAATGCCATGACACAGCCTAAGGATGAAACCAAGGATATACGTGCATCAGCATGGTGGATGGCCTTGGCATGGATAGAGAAGCTCTAATAATGCACGACAACATGTGTTGCACACACAACCATGGCCCTTCAATATGAACTGGCAATACATTAGCATGCCCACACACATGCCACTGTACAGCACACGGCAGGCAACAGTGACATCAAGGTGGGGTGTGGGTTGTCCTCAAGATAGCTTCCAAAGTTTACAAATGATGAGGTCACAAGCATGTCAAGACACACCAGGGACATCCTTCAATGGTTGGTTGAAGCACAATAACACTCACTTACACATGATATAGGCACAAATGTAATCCTTGTGGTGCACCTAGTGGATCACCTTGATTGAAGTGAGACAAATTTTCGTAGTTGGGCATGGCGAGGCACACTAGAGATTGCATCAGTTCTGGGACATACAAGCCAGGTGTGAGGCTTTATACATGGCATACCCCATGTTAGCAAAAAGCATGTGACATTAGAGTGGTAGACAAGTGTTGTTGATGTTGTGCAAATGACAAGCAACCAACTGGAATATGGGACTTAAGGCAAGCATCAGCTAAGGGTTTGTCTAATGAGCAATTGAAGATGGTTTGGGAGGTTGGAAACCCCGCATAACTATCATACTAGTGACATCTCTGATTGGCTTATATGAAATAAAAAAATTACATAACTGTAGGCTACATGGCATTCTAGACCACACTTGATCATGACAGGATTTGATGTTAATAAGACTTGATCAGGGGTCTAGGATATATTTTCTGTATTCTCTTTGACAAAACAACATTTTGGGGTTACACCTCACAGTCGTGGTGGTGTCCCCAAGATTTCAAAGCCTTTGTTCAAGCGTTGGATGTTGAATAAGTGGGGACTTGAGTCTACCAAGAAAGAGATATATTTTGGATTTAGAACTTCCTCATGACAGTACCCAGGAGTTTCTACCCAAAACGCAAGGACAAAATCACTCAATGACGCAACTATTAATGTGAAAATCATGATACCTTCTAGTCATCCCATCTTACCACTACAAAAACCCCCACCCCAGTAGAAAAGAACAGTTTAAACAATTAACCATTGAAAATTTAAACAATTTCCGTACCAACAGAGGCTACTTAGTCAGGCTTGTAGTTTATTGATTGGTGCATTATAACTGTTATCTTGTATGCACATTGTTAATGATCATATTTTAGAAGCCAATGACAGTTCCTCTGCTTTTCGAGTTGTAACCACACTTTTGAGTTTCAAATCATAAAATAGGAGAGTAAAACCTCTTTTCACATCATTTCCCAGCCAATAATGTATATCATGTTGAGGAGAGCTGCTTTTGAGCAAGACTGTCTGTCACATATAAAACAGAAGCAAAAGTCAAGTCCATCGCCAAAAAAAAAAGGAAAAGGAAAAGGAAACAAATAACTTCCTGATTTAGACTCTCAACATTCAGGATCAAAGTCACATTACTAATGAAATAACTTTCTACCAAATAAATATGAAATTAATTTTCTTCAGAAACTTAAGAATCCCCAGACATTAAGTAGAAATTAAGCATCTGAGATTGTCAATGACCTGTTAAATAACTTAATTGGAAATTTAAGAGCTCTGAACCCGCCAACGACTTACATTCAGAATTATATATGCACTCCCACTGAAGAATTTCCCATATGAAGATTTTGGGACAGGAACCAACCGCAAGTTCTCAATGCACCAGATTTCTAAACCACTAAACAAATGAAGGGTTAAGGGTAAAATAATAACTTTAAATGCCAAAATGCATAAACAGGAAACCAATGATTACCACTTCTTAGAACAAAATAGCATGTGAATTCAACAACTTGGTAAATTACTACAAGGTAAGATCCGTAATAATCAATCAAATGCACAATTATTGTCCAGTTTAATAGAACTTTTAACTTAATTGACTGTCAAACAACAAAATGCTTTTTCTCGGTTGATTTTTTTATTTGCTTCCACAAAACATGTTTTCAGAATAGAAATATCTACCAACATGTAACGTAACATCAGTATTGATACAGTAGGAAAAAACACAAAGCCCTATTAGTTGAGCAAGTCTTTTCACTTGTCTATATTAGGGTTTTAGGCATGTAGTCAACATCTTCCATATCAAGATCTAGAAAAACAACAGCACACCCAACCAAAAAATGTAAATTTAAAAAAATGAAAAATTAAGATAGAAAACAGCAGATTAATTTACAGTGGTAGCCAGAAAAACAAATTCTTCAGTAAGGATACGTAACTCCGCTCCCTGAAATATTGGATCAATTTCATCTCCTCTTATGCATTTGAAAACCCACAACACATCCCTCGGAACTTGCAATAGCCCCTGCAGTATATGAATCAACAATAATCACTGTCGGTTTAAAATGAAGACCCATTATGCATCAGGAAAAACACTACACTCTGATTGTGATAAGAATCATTCTGAGAAGTTGTGAAAATACTTTACGACGAAAACATACAAATAATCAGAAAATTCCAAATGAAAAAGGCAAAAAATAACTATGACCCACATACTAAAAAGAGCAAAGCATAAGACATAGCATAACCCAGTAAGAAAAACTCACCTCTCCCTTGTGAGATTTGATGATTCAACGGTTATGGGGCTCAACTGAAGCTTGTATGGAGACGTGGAACAGAACCCTACTCAGAACATTTCAGAATATTCCCAGTTCCTCTGACCTTGTAACGGGAACTCTTGAAAAATAATTTTAAAAAACTATATCAAAGGGCAATGGATAACTTTCAAGAAGAATAAAGAAAGCAGGCAAAGTTGGGACCTAAAGAGAATTAGAAAGGAAGAAAGAGAGAGGAGTTTGGGTTAGTGGGGGGACCCAGCAAGCCTTTTTCTTGCTTGATGAAGGAAAAGAAGGAAAAGAAGCGTGCCAGTTGTGCCCCCTTCTGTTCAGGCCGTGACCTTCCACGCCATGTGAGGTGTTTCTCTCTGTACATGGATTTCCACATTTTCAGACGTCTTCATACTTGATAATGATTAATCACCTTGGAAAATAGGTTATCAGATAGTTTCCAAATCTTTCTATGTTTGATTCGAATACCATAAGAAAATACCTTTCTTAAATAAAAATATATTTTTGAATCGATTTTGTAGTTTGCTCCTTGTTCTTTGTCATTTGAATATCCCAATCATGACATTTCAATGTTGATGCTCCGTTTCATTTCATGCATTTTGATTTTGTTTCATTTTTTGATATTTTCTTCAAAGCTCCACTTGTTACTTGTGTAATAACTATTGTCCATGCTCGAACACATCTCATTAAGCACAAACCTCAAACAAAGTAGAATAAAAAAAACAAAGTTTGACTTTTATTTTGTTCATAACGATCAGCTTAGTTACGAGATCCTAAATTTAACGGTCTAATAAAACCTCTCAAAGACCTGAACTAAAAACTATGATTCTAATATAGTGTAACGATTCGATCCGATCATGTAGATATTATCCGCTTCATGCCTAAAGGGCCCTCACGGCTTTAAAGCGTATCTCTTAGGTTGAAGGGTACCATCTTATATAATGTCGAAATTTACTCGCATGCTCCAGATGGGATGGCAATAAACACCCTACATGCAAGCAGCAGCGTCGCCGTTGTGTCACGATGGATGCGGGGCCAAACTCATGAGACCCCCACATCGAGTGAGAATCGACTATGATACCATTTCTCGATTTGTGCGTGTCATCCTTGCGCAGAGGTCATGCTAATAATGACAGGAATTTGTATAGGTATAAGTTAGGGAAAATAATAATGACAAAAATTTATATAGGTATAAATTAGGGAAAATAATAATGACATGAATTTTTATAGGCATAAGTTAGGAAAATAATAATGATAATTCAATTAGCTAATTAATTAATGAAAGATGGGTAAAAATGTAATTTTCCTAATAAATACCCTAGGTATAAATTGGAATAAGAAAAGAAAATTCTTTCTATTAAATGCTTTGAATTCTTTATAATTGGTAAGTGGATGACGTGCGAAACTTTTTTAGATGTAGGGTTTGAAGAACAAATTTATACTAGGTAAGATATTCGCTATTTTATTTTTAGATTTTTTTGATGTATATTCTTTAGTTTTCTTTCAGTTTAGATCAACCATGAAAAAGTCAGATTTAGATTACACTTTCGTTCTTTAAAAATAAAATAAAATAAGGATTGGTGGTGTCATACTAAATTACTTTGGGTATAAGAATGAAAAAATATTTAAGGATAATTTTTGAAAGAAAATAATAATAAACAAATAAGATAAATTTGAAAATCACTTTGAATTTTGTATAATATATGTATTTAATAGAGTATGTGAATGCACGTTTTTTGGGCATTATGTGTTCCCACTTAAAGGCGAGACTCGTTTTTATTTTGAAAAACCATTTTTTAGAAAACGGTTTAGAGTTGCCATTTATTTTTGTTTTATTTTAAAAGGGAAAACAAAATAAGAAGAAAAACTCATGTGAGCTCACGATAAGAAGGCGGTGCAGAGGCAAGTCTGGGTCAGGGGTCGGGTTCTTATCGGGAGTGCGATGGAAGCGTAGCACTCTAAGCCCCTAAAGTCAGTCTTTACTAAACAAATTAAAGGAAAATATGGTTTTTGACTAGTCAGTAATAAATCTAGAAGATAAGCAATAACAATACAAACGTGCATGACATATAAATAAATAATCAAACAAAGTCGGATAAGAGAAGAGTGTGTACACAGACGGTATGTTAGAGCTACCGATTGGGGAAACGATGTTAGTGCGATATGACGTAAAATATTCACACTTTATTGGAAATTGACTACAGATTAGAAGTCAAATTAGTTGTTAAAAGGATACATAAGATGTCGGGTCCCACCCAAACCCATTTATATGTCACACAAATTAACTCCACAAGATCCCATTTTATAGGAACTATAGAATTAATCAAGTGTTTGGAATTTTTGAAAGCCCGATTTAGAGTGAAATTTGAAGTTGGTAGTTTGAAATGTGGAAATTAAAATTACGAAATGAATTTGAAGGCAGAATTTTGAATTGAGATTTGGAAATTAGAGATTTGAAGTAAAGCTTAATTTTATAAATTTGAGGTTTAGGTTAGAAATTTGAAATTAAATTTGGAGATTGAATTTAAAGGAAATTGTGACCTTTGGATTTTGAAGTGGGAAATTGTAAATTTGAAATTGAAAACTAAAAAAATGAAATTGAAAAATGAAACCCAGTGAATTTTAAAATTGAAAACTTGAAAAAGAAAGAGAAAAATAAAATAATAAATAAATAAATAAAATAAAATAATAATATTAAATAAATAAATAAAATACATGAAATTGACTTTAGAAATTAGATTACTTGAATTTTTGAGAAATTTAAAAAAATATTATTTTGAAATTAAGCATAAAAAAATGAAATTGAAAATTTAAAAAAAATAAAATTTAAAGTGATTTTGAAGACTTTATTTTTTTAAAATGATAAATTAATGAATAAATTAAGAGTGAAGTTGACCAATTTAAAGAACTGTCCAGGAATGCATTATTGCAGAGTCTTTGGTCGAATGAACTAACGATCGGTAAGTGCTTGCAATGGGTTGGAGATATTATGTTGAAGCCCTAAATATGTGGCTTAATTTAATAAATTGGACTTAATATGAGCGTCTAAGTATAAAGATGTGTGTCACAAGTGGGTTGGACATAAACTAACATATTGGGCCTAAATGGATGGGCCTGATTGGATCTAATTGGATGAGCTTCTAAATATGAGATGGCTAAGTTAATCATTTTTAAGGTAAATGGGTTGGGCTGCAGGAAGTGAAATTTGTGGTCTAATAGATTCGGGTTGGGCCTTTAAGTATAGGTGGAGTCTAATTTAATGACCTAAACTAATAGATAAGTTCTCCCTTGTCATAAGTCTACAACTACAGAATTACTAATCAATATATAGACAAATTTATAAATTTTAATAACAAACAAAAAATTATAACAATTAACAAGTCCAATTTGAATATTTGTTATTTAACTCTAATTCAAATAAAATTAGAACATTTAAATAACGATTACTTCAGTACTTAATTCAAAAATGATAACTTAGTATGAATCCAAATATTACAAAATTTAATTTTCTTGAGACCAATTTCACACATTAAAGTCTAAATTACATCTAAAAAAACTTATAATTTAATATTTGACAACCAAAAAAAAAAATCAGAATCAGGAGAACCATAATCCATATTGAATTGAGGAACCCAGATTTGTACAATAACTAAACCCTATGAGACAACTAGATTCAAACCTAAGACAACAACTAAAACCTGGCAAAATAAATAAATGAATAAGCCCAGACTACACAAAACAATTGGATTTAATCCTGAAATGGCAACCTAAATTTGGCGAGAAGCGTGTTAAACTCGACGAGACCAAAATTAAATAAAGAAAATAATAACTAAATCCATATTAGAAACAACTAAATTCAACCAATCTTAAGCAGCTGGAGACAAAATAATCATCCAAGACCCATTTAAATGAAGCACTCGAGAACCATACAAAACCCCAGATAAAGCAGTACGCACAAAACCCCGAGTTAGATAGCAAGGGATGTGACGAAACCACCCGGCTCTGAGACTCTCCTCCTCTCTTATTCCCCTGTTTTTACGCTCCTCTCTCTCTGCGTTTTTTTCTCTCTTCCTCCAGAAACCCTCCTCCCTTTCTCTCATTCTCCTCCTCCTTTTCTCTCCGGAAATCCTCGGTCCTCTCTGTTTCAGAACTCCTCTTCAACCTCCAAAAATCAAAACCCAATTGAGATAGAAAATATTATCCAACAACTCGATCACATGACTCAAAAGTCAAAGCAATCATAATTCACAAAACAAAAAAAAAACAATATAAATGACACAAGTAAACATTCAAAAATAAAATAAAATAAAATAAGCAGATCTCCCATAGAAAGGAAAAAAAAAAAAAACCGAATCCATTCGAAAATACAGGCGATCAAACAACAAATAGCCTTGAAAATGGTCATCTCCTTAAATCTTCACGTGATCACGATAAATGACAAGGAAGAAACATTAAGTCTCGACTATCGACCGTTCCCTAATCATTGCTCGATTTCCCCCAGAACATGAAGCAAATAAAAAAAAAAACAAAGTAAAAGATAAAACATCACACGCTCAACATTTTCCTTTCCTTTTTCATATTTTCTCTGTTCCTTCTTTAGATTTCTCCACCAAACATAATGAAAGAAAAAACAAAAAAAAAATAAATAAATCCCATGGATGATTCTGATATGAAAGAACAAAGATAGCGAAAATGGCTCCCAATCCAGTCTCATAAATTGGGTTAAATGCTTATATGTGAGTTCAAAATAACCTTTAGAGCATAACAAGTACTTGACAACCAAGAAAACCAGGAGGAACAACTATCAATGATCTTTGACAAATCCATGAGAGAATCACAAACAAATAAATCGATACATTGATATTCATGTTTGCCATCGATAAATAAAGATTCATAGACATAATAAATGAAAAAAGGTAAATGATGATTAAAAAGAAAAAAAAAAAAATGAGTTACAACAATGTACCTAAATAAAGTTCTATGGGTCTCAAAATCTGGATACCCTACTCTGTCTTTCTTTCCCAATCACCCCGTTCTTCTTAAAAAAAAACGCTATATATTCCTTCAAACCCTTAGCTTCCTCCTAAAAAAAACCTCCTCCTAAAAACCCTAGGCGCACTTAAAACCCTAGGTTCCCCCTTTATACTAGAGATAAAAAAGAGAACCCCTTTTGATGGCTGCCATGTGTCAACCATCTGGGGGCTCTACAAATATGCCCCTCTTTGATAGAGTTCATAAGTGTAGTGAACATGAACACTGGAGTGAAGCGAATGTGTGAAAAGTGAGTGAAATGAGATGAACTCTATCAAAGAAAAAAAAAAAAAAAAAAAGGAGGCCAACAAAGTCATGATATAGATTTGAGCTCCCTCGGAGAAGGTCCTCTCAAAGGTGAAACCCGCATTGAAATCTAAAGCAAGTGGGAGTCGGCTTGCCCATGGGTGTTATAATGGTCGTGTGCACTAAAATAATGATAAACACAAGTTGAGACATAAATCTGACATACGAGATATCGGCACCGAGTGGAAAAGAAAGGCTTTGACTATCAACATTGAAGCAAACAACACTGACATCGAACTAAAAGAAATGGCTCTCAACACCAAACTAAAGAAAAATGGCTCTGAGCGTAGAAAGCGAAGAAAATGGCTCACGAGCAGCCAAGGCCCGAAGAAAACAACGACTCACGAACGTAAACTAAAGAAAATGCTCTGAGCATGGCTTGAAGAAAACACTTGACTCTGAGCATGGCGAAGAAATGGCTCTGAGCATCGCGAAAAGCTCATGACTACGAGCATGAAACTAAGAAAATGGCTCACGAATGCTAAAGCGAAGAAAATGGCTCACGAATATGTTGCTTGGAAAAACAACGGCTCGAGCATGGCGAAAGAAAATGGCTCTAAACGCTAAGCGAAGAAAATGGCTCACGAGCATGAAAGCGAAGAATGGCCCTGAACTAAATTGAAGAAAACAACGACTCACGAACGCCAAACTAAAGAAGATGGCTCACGAGCATGGCGGAAGCAGCTACGAGCAAGCGGCACATGGCTATAGGCAGCGAAACTAAAGGAATAGCTCTGAACACCAAACTAAAGAAAGTAATACGAACGCCAAACTAAAAGAAAACCATGACTCACGAGCAGCCAAACTAAAGGAAACAAATGACTCACGAGCGCCAAACTAAAGGAAATGGCTCACGAGCATGGCTGAAAGAAAATAGCTCACGAGCATGGCTGGAAGAAACAACGGCTCTGCCAAACTAAAGGGAATGGCTCACGAGCTTGTAAACTAAAGAAAATGGCTACGAGCGGCAAACTAAAGAAAACAGCGGCTCTGAGCATCCAAACTAAAAATGGCTCTGAATGCCCAGCGAAAACAATGACTCACGAGCATAAACTAAAGGAAATGGCTCTGAACGCCAAACTAAAGAAAATGGCTACGAGCATCAAACTAAAGAAAATATGACTGCCTTGAACTAATGAAAATGGCTCAGGCATACATATGTGAACTCGCATGGCTGACAAGATCCCTTCAAATCGTATCTGAAGCAAAGAAACGTCTCAATGAAGATCATACAATAAAAACCATCTACATATCTCGAAGACTATATAACCTTAGTAGGAAGAAGTACACTCGAGGGTGGCATACGCGAGAAGTGTCTAGCGACCTCATCCTCTCAATGAAAATTGTTCATACTATCCTGACCCACTTGAACTGATCTAGATAACTAGGGTGGTATGCTGATGTAGCATCAGCCAAAAAAGCATGATGAAACCCGAGTATCAAAGCATGACCCATCATCTCGAAAAGGGCGGTCTACACCGAACCAAACAAACTCCAAATGGTCCTAATAACTAGGGGGATATGCCTCAGTATGGCATCTGACAAAAACATGATGAAACCCCATAGTATCAAAGCATGACCCATCATCTCGACAAGGGCGGTCTACACCGAACCAAACAAACTCCAAATGGTCCTAATAAGCCCCGAGGATATGCGGTATGGCATCATTAAAGCATGATGAAACCCCAGAGTATCAAAGCATGACCCATCATCTCGACAAGGGCGGTTTACACCGAACCAAACAAACTCCAGATGGTCCTAATAACTAGGGGGATATGCCCTAGTATGGCATCTGACAAAAACATGATGAAACCCCAGAATATCAAAGCATGACTCATCATCTCAACAAGGGCGGTCTACATCGAACCAAACAAACTCCAAATGGTCCCAATAACTAGGGGGATATGCCTCAGTATGACATCTGACAAAAACATGATGAAACCCCAGAATATCAAAGCATGACTGTCGTCTCGACGAGGCGGCTACCAATGAGCAAAGCAGACTCAAATGGTCCGATAACTAGGGGATATGCCCGATGTGGCATCGACAAAAACATGATGAAACCCCGGGTATCATGTACCACATCTCGGCGAGACGTCTACATTGAACCAAACAAACTCCAGATGGTCCCAATAACTAAGGAGATATGCCCCAATATAACATCGAATGCTCCATAAATCAAAGAAACCAATCGACATCCGATCGTCCATAAGAAAATAGTGCTAACCTGAGGTCATCCAGAACCACAACTAGAAACAAATCGAAACACTAGTGAGGTGTCTTCTAGAAAAAGCAACATGATGATGTCTAGATACTAACCAAGTCACAGATACCTATCCAAATAGATGCTGCCAAAGATAATGTTTGATTCCATGGCCTCAGGGTGGTCTTACGACATGGACCGTAGTATAGGCTTGAGGTGATAAGGTAAAAAGAAATGAAGGGAAACTAGGCTCAAATACCCAAAGATCGAACCTATAGCCTCGTGTGTGGAATGCCACATGCATAAGAAGTCTCATGAGCCATGGACACTAAGACATCCAATGGAAGCGCCGATAATAATGATGTGATGCAAAGAGTGTAACATGTGGTGAAATAGGTAAGAGGACAAGGATGTGGAGTGAAACATCCAGGACTCAAAATCAATAAACATATGAGGGAGTGATAAATGTGAAAATGAGAGAATTATAAAGTCAAGAAAATAAATAATAACAATAAGGGAGGAAGAAGAAAGAAAGAAAAAAAAACTAATGATGATATGATGAATCTGCCAAATCAACATGGGAGGGCATGTCATGATGAATGGAATGATGAATATGACACTGACTCGGAGCCCCTATGAGAGGATCAGTCATCTTACATACCACTAATAAAATCTCGAAGTAAACACATGATCTTTTGGGATCTCGGGGAAGCTCACACATATGAGCTCTCATAAGTAATATATACATAAAACAATGATCCTCATAAATCCATATACATACTCAAGGAATATTGATATTGATACCTAATATATACACATGCGCATGGATTTATATATATATATATATATATATATATATATATATATTTTTTTTTTTTTTTTTTCTTCCTTTTTTTTTTTGCATAGATTAGATAAAACAATAAGAAACAAACCAATATGGCGGTAAACGAACATATCTCCAAGCACAAAAGTATAATAAAACAACTCAATGAAATGACAAGCCTCTCCGAACTAAGGTCTACGAATAAATATCGATGGAATGAGCGAAGGGACAACACGACAAACCCCTATGCAGTAAGATGAATAGATCACCAATCTAAGTAGGAAAGAATGAGATAGGACAAGAAGTTAGATAGAGAGAAAGTGGTGAAAACATAGAAACTATGACATGGAGCGGATACAATGAAGTGAATGTGGTAAGGCGATGTAAAGAATATGTCAATGTGTCCATAACTCAGAAGATCCTTAAACTAAGGCATTCACACACCGAAGGGCCCCTATCCCAGGTATGAAAAGGTAAGCAGGGTTATAAGAGAAAAAATAGGCCAAATGCGAGTGTGAGAGGCTCAATGGGCTAGCAACAGTAAAAAAATGTGAGTAACAAGTGATAAGGTATATGGCTAACTGAAATGATGGCCACCCATCCTACGACCAAGGTCTCAAACATAGAACTTTTTCAGTTGATCCACATTGGTTGGCTACGAGGGTGATTTCCATCTAAGTCCATCAACCATGCAGCTCCCTGGAGTCAACTCTCCTAATAATGTAAGGTCCGCTCCAGTTGGGTCTAAACTTCCCTCTAGGGTCAGTGACTAATCCTCTGAGGACTCTCAAAACCAAATCGCCTCGCTGTAGTGGTCTAGGCTTGACTCGCTTTTTGAAAGCGCGGGCCATCTTCCTTTGGTAAGCCTGAATATGGTCAGCAGCTCTCAATCTCCTCTCATCTAATAGGCTAAGTTGATCAAGCGAGTGGCCGAACCCACTCAGCCTGAAATCGATGCTCTGAAATTTCTCTCGGGATCCCATCTCATCTCGTGAGTAGCCTCCATGCATAAGCTAGAGAAGTAAAGGTGTGGCTCCTGTAAGTGCGAAAGAAGTCGATCTTGCCCATAATGCGAAAGGAAGCTTCTCGGACCAGTCTCGAGAAGTCTCAATCATCTTGCGAATCCTCTTTATTCTTGTTGCGAGCCTCTCTTTGCTCCATTTGTGCAGCGGCACATGCGTGAAGACGATCTGTGATGTTGGATGTCATATCTCTGTAATAAAGTGTCAACCTCACCCACTGATACACCTCCTATAGATATCAACTCTGAGGTCTTATATCTGCGAGATAATGTGCAATCGATAAAGGTGGCCACTTTGGCGCATTTACTTTTATAAGAGTAGCCTCCGCCCACTTTGTGAAATAATCAATAAGCGACTAAGATGAACTCATGATCACTAGAAGACCGTAAATCTTCCCAATAATATCTATCGGTAGCTTGGCTTGAGGTGAGGTCAATGCATGCAACTCTGATGGTGGAACGTGTATGAGATCTCCATGCATCTGACACTCTATACATCTCTGAACAAACTGACAACAATTTGTCTCCATTGTTAACCAAAAATAGCCAGTCCTCATAATCTTACGAGCTAACATATGTCCTCCCATGTGGGGCCCACAAACTCCGGCATGGACCTCTCTCATTACGGGTAATTTGAATCTTGATCTCGCACAGCAATAACACACCATCGGTATGCGCTGTATAGTGTCTCTCCATGTATCACAAAGCGGGTGGCCAACTACCTCAAAGCTCTCTTGTCCTTAGCCGTCACGGCCTCGGGTATGTGCCATATCTAAGAAAGCGATAAAATATCCATGATACCACGGCGGACCATCATCAAACCCGACTCGTCAATTAAGCGACAATATGCGGGGCCTTCTAGTCTCGACTAGCGAGGGCGAACTCTGCACCTTCGGGAATGTCAATCGCATGGAAGCCAAAGTAGCGGAAACATCGACAAAGCGGTCTGCACTCTAGGTAGGTGAGTGTAACTTAGGTCGTCAAACCTTCCTACTAGTAACTCTAAATAAGCATGATATGGCCTAAGCTTCGCATCTCTTGTCTTCCAATCACCTTGGATCTGTTTAATCACTAGATTAGAATCACCGAATATCTCCATCCTTCTAATCCCGAGCTCAAGTCTTTGATCTCTAACCGAGATACATGCCTCATACTCAACAATGTTGTTTGTGGCAGGATAACGATCCCTTGAGCGAAGCCAGGCCCGATCTCGAGATATGATGCCATGCGAGAGAAATCCAATAGAACACTATCCCATATCGAGTGGTTATTTGCACCATCAAGTAAATCGCCAACCCGGATAAACTAGTCACCCCTACGATCTCTCATCCGGAAAATCATCAATCCTGCATCGGTAGCGGAAGTGAGGCGAGTGATGCCTTCGCGCACTCCTTTATAGACTTTTGAGTGACATGCGAGATATCGAGCTACGTCAGTACAAGCCGTCTCATGAGTGCGCTTTCGTCAAAGCGGCTTGTCAAGCGGATATCTCAAAGGATCTAAGCGAGAAACAAAATTTGCCTGAATTACTCTGTCATGTAATGTCTCAATCTCCGAGTGGCCCAAACTAAAGCCAAGCAGAAGCGCTCAATCATAATGTACCTCGTCTCATACTCTAACATCCTCTTACTCAGATAATAGATAGCTCGCTACCTGCCGGAATCATCAAGCTGGGCTAGCATGTACCCTAAAGCGACATCTGAAACTGACAAATATAACAAGAGAGGTCGTCCAGGCATGGGAGGTACCAAAATCGGAGGGGAAAGCAAATACTCTCTAATCCGCTCAAAAGCACAGCGCTGCCCAGTCATCAGGCAAGTTTGTTTTCTTCATGAAGTCGAAAGATATAGGCTCACAAGTATGCAGGTAGTCCTAACGATAAACTGCTAATATGTGCAACCACCAGAAACCTCGGATCTCGGTCTCGGATCCGTGGTGGAGACATGTCAGGATAGCTACGATCTTATCGGGATCTACCTGCGTCTCTCTCACTAATCATGTAGCCCGAGCTTCAGTCACTCGAAAGTGCACTTCTTGAGGATTCAGTCTCAGCATCTAAAGCATACGATCCCTCTGGGAAGCGCTCACAGAAATTTTGCCCGGTGTCTGCCCGATCACGGGACTTCCATGATCATATCATCTACATAGACCTCCAACATCCACATTGCATCATGTCATGAAAGCGATTAGTAGTAGGCGCTCTACGATAGGTAGCATGCATTCTCGACCAACGACATGACTCTATAACAATAGGTGCCCCACTCAGTGATGAAAGATGTCTTCTCCCTGTCCTCGGGAGCCATCATAATCTGATTATAACCAGAGAATCCATCCATAAAAGACAACATCGCATGCCCTGCAGTACTATCAACCAACATGTCAATATGTGGGAGAGGAAAATCATCCTTGGGGCTAGCCTTGTTAAGATTTCTAAAGTCCACACAAACTCTAACCTTGCGTCTTTGGGAGCAGAGCGACGTGTGACCACTCGGGATGCTCAGCCAACGATATAAAGCCAACACTAGAAGTTGCTTTTGGATCTCCTCTTTCACTTGCAGAACTCAATGAGAGTTGTCGCCTCAACACCTTAAGCGGTCCTGGCATGTGGCAGCGGCGAGATGATGCTGAACTATAGAGTGAGGCCCGGCATGTCCTCGTGGTATGCAAAACATCTAAGTATGACCTGAGCAACTGAAACAAACTATCCCTCTCAGCTGCAGATAAGGCTGAACCGATCCTCAACTCTCTAGGCTCATTTGTTGTACCCAAGTCGATTGTCTCAGGATCATCAAAAGTAGGTGAAACCCTCTCCTCGGTGAATTAGGTGAGTCGAGATCAGTTAGTAACTCACATCGAATCACCTGTAAAGACTTATCATCAATATCAAAGACATGTGATGTGGGTGGGCTAGGTGAACATGGAACAATATCATTATCACAAAAAGCAGAAAAATACTCAAAAAAGCTCAAATCCATAGATGAAAGAGTGAGTACATCATCGAAACGGGAGATAAATCCCGATAGCACATCAAAAGAAAGTGGTGGGTCCGCGATGCAGGACTATACCACATCGGGACTAACGGCATCACCAGTACAAGCGGAGCATCAGAACCTGCAGGTGAGAACAAGCGGAACATCCTCTATCTGCTCGATAATGAACACCTCAGAAAGCTCGAGATAAATTTGAGAAACCGCAGGGGGTAGGCTGCGGAAGCGCATGACCATCGATCCATATCCATCATCAACATCTCATCATGATACTCATCAGGCGAACCTTCCATCTATCAAATCATTAGGATCGAAGGGAACTCCATAGCAATCCCGCATGCGGGAAACACAAGTCGACACCTTGCTTGGCTCGGAAGAAGAAGGGGCGAGTATCACAACTTTAGAAGCAGGGGCTCCATCACTCGGTGGATCTTATACGGACAAGGCGATACAGCTCTTCTTCTGAGTCGACACTAAACAGCAAATCATCCCGTTTAAAAATGATGGTGGTGATGATGCTCTCACAAAATAATCTGCCAAGCACATCGTGTACGGGCGAAGGGGATAATCAAATGGCATAAGAGACAGACGTGCCATGATCCTCTCCTTGCGCAATCGCGCCATGTATATGAAGTCTGCCTCCGTGGGAACGTAACCAAGCCCAAAAGGAGAATCATGATCCATCACTGATGTGAACTCTCTAAGCCCATGCTGGCGTCGTCCTAATCGAGACCGGAAGAGAATGACATGCACCTCCTTAATATCAAGGAGCGTAGTTACTATGACAATCCAAAGACATGGCTCTGAGATCTTTACAAAATCCCCTCGACCTCCACAATGCGCACCGCATCGAATGAAAACCACAGCCGACAACGGATCAACGTCACTATAGGCTGATCTTTAACAGCTCTGGCGAGTCGCCTCTCGATGAATTTATACGGTAATAACACGACCCTCATGTATGAACTTCACCTTCTAATGAAGGGAAGAAGGGATGGACCCGGCCGTGTGTATCCAAGGTCGACCCAATAGCAGGTTGAAGGATGTAGGATCCTCGAGCACACGAAATAGGGTGGAAAATGTGATAGAGCCTATAATCAAGTCCAGCGTCAAAGTTCCCAATACCTCTCGTAGGTGTCTTGTCATAAGCTGCGGCCCAGTCACGTATTGGAAGGTGCAAAATCAGAAGGCCCAAATCCAAGAGCAATAGCAGTGGCCAAAGGACAGACATTCAGGGCTGAACCATTGTCCAATAGGACAGATGGAACATGACGCCCTGAGCAACCAACGGAAATATAAAGAGGCCGAGTATGGTTTGATCCCTCGGGTGGAAGGTCGTCAACAGAAAAGACTATGCATGTGGCTCTGTCAGCTGTCAGCATATGAATAAGGCCATCGGGAGAGGTCGTAGTATCAACTCGTATCTGACTCAATGCCCTAATCAGTGCCTCCCTATGTGTAGTAGACGAGGCGATAAACTCGAATAAGATATTCGAGCAGTACTGCCAAGCTGTCTAAGTATCTCATCATCCTCTCGCCTAACCTCCTCCATAACAGCGTCACCATCTAGGGGCCTAGCAGGTGCAGGAGGCTGCTGACGCACCACTCTACCTCCTCGAATAACATACTGGATATCATGGGAGTCTGTATGATCCTCACACGGAGTCAATATAAATGGGGTCTGAGTAGTATGGCGAGAATGGGTCATCGGGCGAGGAGGAAGCAACTGCGTAGGTGCGACATCAGGAATCAACCTAAATGGCATAGGTGTATACGGACTCGAGGTTATTCCATCTACCTCGTAACTCCCATCCAAAAATATAGGCTCTGGTACCAAGTCATCCCATGATAACATGTGAATAACATCATCATCAACGACAAAATCTAAAAGTGTATACCGCGGTGGTGGAGGAATTCGCATGGTAAAAATAAGTCGGCAATGGGTTGTGATCCGTAAGTGCACTGGCTGAACAAACCACGATCTATCGAGATCTGAATGGCATGTCTGGCGGCGCTGATCCGATGTGTCATGCCCACGGCTCGGATAGATAAGCATGATACAAATCCATCCTGAAATGTGGCGGAATGACACGAGAAGTGGCCTAGCGAACGTGACGTGCTGATCCGCATTTATAAGCTTCGAAGGCACGGCTCATCGGCATACCTAGCGAAAGCGTCTCTGTTGCCTCGAGGAATATCAGCGGTACTGTGGAGCTCTAGGCACAGGGTATCCAGGCGGTGGCCTCTGCGTAACACAGTGGCATAAAGTAGTGCGATTGTGGGACATATAGATGCGTCGGGACCAAGGTCGAGGAAGTGGGTGATGTATCTTTGTGCATAAGTCGGAGATTATGTCCTCTAGAAGTCACAAGGCGACGATCTGAAATCGCTTGAATGGTCTCGGCCCAATAGTACTAATAGTACCAACATCTCCGGGTCTTGGCCCTCCAAGTGATCTCTTCCCCTTAGAGTCAGAAGGGGAAGAATCAGACCATAATCCTCTAGAAATACCCTCCTCAATACCATATAGTGCCTCAATCAGTAACTAATATCTATCTGTGAAAACCCATCAAGTCTAGCATGCCAGAGCATCAAACTCCTCCTTAAGCATGCGATCTTCTCTCTCTCCGACGGGCGATCTACCATCTGAACAATCTTCTCCCTCCAACGGGAGATAAAGGAAGTCACTGTCTCCTCCAAATCCTGTCGCATAGCCTCTAGCTCTCTCCTAGAGACATCGACCACTGTGCTAAAAGCGAAATGCCTCAAAACTCTGAATCTTCCCGAGTCAGAAGGCGAGAGCGTCCTAAGGAAGCATACTGACTTCATTATAACACCACTCAGAGACATAGGGAATAACATAAGCATCTGGGCCTCATCAAGTCTGTGAGCCCTCATGACAATAGAATACAATCTCAAGTGGACGCGAGGGCAGCTCCTACCAGTATATCTCTCAATCTCCGGCATCCTAAAATCAGGTGGTAATCCCGATCGTGGCGTCTTATCAAAAATCATCGACTATTAACTCCGTAAAGAACTCTCATATGTCGAAAGCGCTGCTCTAGCCTATCCATACGCGCTCGCGTATCATCAGCGGCTGAAATAGGTACTACAGCCGATGGCATAGTCACCTCTGCCTGACTGTGAAGAACTAATGGCACATGAGTAGCTGTCAACTGAACAGGCGGTGGAGGCGGTGGAGGCGATGGTGCCACAAAATCACACTGAGCATCATCCTGAACCTGATCATGTGGGACTGCTTTGTCCCGTCCCTCACGACTAAGTCTAAGTTGCATGGCCTCTGAATCGAGGAAATCGCCCGAGGAAGTAAATTGAGTGTATGGCATTTGTGACTCCATATCTGTATGATCCCTCGTGCGAACTAGTCTTCCCTGAACCCTGATCCAAGAAGTCGGTCCCAGACTATATCACAAAATAAGACCTGAATAAAGTAAGAAAACTGAGTAAGGCACCACTCGAGCTGAGCACAATGAAATAGAAATTTTGCTAAAGACCAAAAGCCCAGGAATAGATAAGCCAACGTGCAGCGTAAAAGCTTGTCTCGTTGAAACCAAAATACGATCAATCTCGGTATACCGCAATAAGAGCCATAATAAAGGAAGCGTGAATCCATATCATGACTAAAAGCGGCCACACGAAGGCTCCTGCAGTACGCGTGTAGGATGGGAGTCCTAATTAGTAGGATATAAACTCAACCTAAAAGGTCAATGGTGGCTTTAAAAAGACAAAGGTGGGTGGGTCTTTTAAAGGGGTCCCTAATAGGAGCGATTGTACCCTCCAATGGTACCCTGACCTCTACATCTACGAAGAGAGGCAGGTCGCTTCCATGCAGGTGGTCATCCTCGCACATGCACTTCCTCGACATCCCGAGGGAGCCTATGATAAGGCTCTCCATGCTCGGCCTTTTCGAATAAGCTAAGTGTGCAGGTGTGTGTGGGTGCATCAGAAAAACCTAAATGACATCTAAACCCGAGAAAAGCGCTCGTCACAAAAGTATCCTAAAATCTAGCTCTGGACTATACAAGTCTTCGAAGATCGGGCTCCTCAGCATCAATATGTCGACTACCTCCAAAATGCTCACAAACATGGATATAGCCCATCACTAGACCTCCTGATCACTAGCTCGGTCAGAAGAAGCAAGCAAGGAGCAATAAGTCTCAACCAAACACACAACCGAAAGATAGATCGTAGAGACTAAGATTTAGGGATAAGGGGATGCAGTGTGTCCATAAACATGCGACAAACAATCATGTAGGAGAAAGGTAGTCATGCAACAAACAGTCATGCAAAGCGCAGGTATATCATCCATATCTACACATAATCTAAGTAGGAGTATAAGATGAACATGGTGAGTATATAACAAATGATGAGAAACAAGTGACATAAAAAAAAAAAAAAAGATGAACAGAAGAATCAACCAATGAAGTCAACCAACCAATACTAATGATACAACAATCAGACATATGAAAGATACAATAAGCTACTCAAAACTCTCAATGTGCTATACCTGGCAAATAAGTATTTATCAATCAACTAATCCCAGCGTCATATTTTCCACCGTTTGTATTCAAGCTTGATACTCATTTGTCCCGGTGGAGTCGCCATTTGTGGACCCCACATTTTTGCTATTATCGTTCCCACTTAAAGGCGAGGCCCTAGTTTTTATTTTGAAAAACCATTTTTTTAGAAAACGGTTTGGAGTCGCCACTTATTTTTGTTTTATTTTAAAAGGGAAAACAAAATAAAAAAGAAAAAAACCTAAATGTGACTCCTGATAAAAGCAGTGCAGGAGAAAGCAGGAGTCCTAGGTCAGGGGGTGGGTTACTTATCATGGGAGTCACGATGGAAGCGTAGCACCCCTCTAAGCCCCTAAAGTCGAGTCTCTACTAAACAAATTAAGGAAAATATGGTTTTTGACTAATCAACTAATAAATACCGAAGATAAGCAATAACAATACAAAAACGTGCATGACATATATAAATAAATAATCAAGCAAAGTCAGATGAGAAGAGTGTGTACCTGAACGGCATGTTAGAACCGCTACCAATTAGGAAACAATGTTAGTGCAATAACAACATGAAATATTCACACTTTATTGGAAATTGACTACGTTAAGTCAAATTAGTTGTTAAAAGGATACATAAGATGTCGGGTCCCACCCAAACCCATTTATATGTCACACAAATTAACTCCACAGATCCCATTTTATAGGAACTATAGAATTAATCAAGTGTTGGAATTTTTGGCCCGATTTGAAATTGATTTTGAAGTTGGTAATTTGAAATATTGGAAGTGGGAATTAAAATGAATTTGAAGCTTAAAATTTTGAATTGAGATTTGAAATTAGAGATTTGAAATTAAAACTTGAATTTTATAAATTTGAGGTTCGGGTTTAGAAATTTGAAATTAGAAATTTAAGGTCGAATTTAGAAATTGTGACACTTTGGATTTTGAAATTGGGAAATTGTAAATTTGAAATTGAAAACTAAAAAAATGAAATTGAAAAATGAGGCAATTGAATTTTAAAATTGAAAACTTGAAAAAGAAAGAGAGAGAAAAAATAAATAAATAAATAAATAAATAAATAAAATAAAATAATAAATAAATAAATAAAATAAAATAAAATGATAATATTAAATAAATAAATGAAAAATACATGAGGAAATTGACTTTAGAAATTAGATTACTTGAATTTTGAAATTTAAAATATTATTTTGAAATTAAAAACATAAAAAATGAAATTGAAAATTTAAAAAAAAAATGAAAATTTAAAATTTGATTTTTGAAGACTTTATTTTTTTTTTAAATGATAAATTGTGAATAAATTAAGAGTGAAATTTGACCAGCTAAAGAGCTGATCAGAATACGTGGCCAAGGTGCTTGGTCGAATGACTTAACGGTCGGTAAATTAACCTAATGGGTTGGAGATATTATGTTGGGCTTCTAAATATGTGGCTTAATTTAATAAATTGGACTTAATATGAGCATCTAAGTATAGGATGTGCCTAAGTGGGTTGGACATAAACTAACGTATTGGGCCTAAATGGATGGGCCTGATTGGATCTAATTGGATGAGCTTCTAAATATGGGATGAGCCTAAGTTAATCGGCCTAAGGTAAATGGGTTGGACCTAGGAAGTGGGCTTGTGGTCCTAATAGGTCGGGTTGGGCCTTTAAGTATAAGGTTGAGTCTAATTTAATGAGCCTAAACTAATAGATAAGTTCTCACTGTCATAAGTCTACAACTCTAAATTACTAATCAATATATGAACCAAATTTATAAATTTTAATAACAAACAAAAAATTATAACAATTAACAAGTCCAATTTGAATATTTGGTAATTTAACTCTAATTCAAAATAAAATTAGAACATTTAAATAACGATTACTTCAATTAGCAATTCCAAAAATGATAACTTAGTATGAATCAAAATATTACAAAGTTAATTTTCTTGAGACAATTTCACACATTAAGTCTAAATTACATCTAAAACTTTATAATTTAATGTTGACAATAAAAAATCGAGAATCCGGGAGAACCATAATCCATATTGAATTGGGGAACCAGTTTGTACAATAACTAAACCACATGAGACAACTAGATTCAAACCTAAACCCAATGACTAAAACTGGCTTAAAATAAATAAATGAATAAGCCCAGACTACCTAAAACAATTGGATTTAATCATGAAATGGCAACCTAAATTTGGCCAAGAGAGCAGTAATTAAACTCGAATCAGAGACCAAAATTAAATAAAGAAAATAATAACTAAATCCATATTAGAAACAACTAATTCAACCAATCTTAAGCAATGAGAGACAAAATAGTATCAAGACCCATTTAAATGAAACTCAAAGAACCATACAAAACCCAGATAAAAGCGGTTGCTAAAGCCGAGTTAGATGGCAAGGGGATGTGACCAACTACCCGGGAAAACACGAGACTCTCACTCCTCTTATTCCCTGTTTTTCACCGGTCCTCTCTCTCTCTCTGCGTTTTTTTCTCTCTTCCTCCAGAAACCCTCCTCCCTTTCTCTCATTCTCCTCCTCCTTTTCTCTCCGGAAATCCTCGGTCCTCTCTGTTTCAGAACTCCTCTTCAACCTCCAAAAATCAAAACCCAGTTGAGATAGAAAATATTATCAAACAACTCGATCACATGACTCAAAAGTCAAAGCGATATAAATTCACAACAAAAAAACAAATGCATATAAATGACACAAACAAACATTCAAAAATAAAATAAAATAAAATAAACCGTCTCCCCATAGAAAGGAAAAAAAAACCGATCCATTCAGAAAATACATAACGTCAAACAACAAATAATAAGCAAAATGGTCATGCCTCCTTAAATCTTCACGTGATCCCCTGATAAACCAACCAAAGGAAAGCATTAAGTCTCAACTATCAGTTCCCACAATCATTTGCTCGATTTCCCCGAACATACCAGAAACAAATAAAATAAAAAAAAACAAAGTAAAAGATAAAACATCACACACTCAACATTTTCCTTTCCTTTTTCATATTTTCTCCTGTTCCTTTCTTCAAGTTTCTCACCAAACATAATGAAAGAAAAAAAATAAAAAAAAGAAAAATCCATGGATGATTACAGAATATATGAAAGAACAAAAGATAACTGAAAATGAAATCCCAATCCACCGTCTCATCCGTGGGTTAAATGCTTATATGTGAGTTCAAAATAACCTTTAAGAGCATAACAAATACTTGACAACCAAGAAAGCAGGAGGAACAACTATGATGATCTTTGGCAAATCCACAGAGAGAATCACAAACAAATAAATGGAAGCCATTGATATTCATGTTTAGCCATCAATAAATAAAGATCCATAGACATAATAAATGAAAGAAGGTAAATGATGATTAAAAAGAAAAAAACAAAATGAGTTACAACAATGTACCTAAATAAAGTTCTATGGGTCTCAAAATCTGGATACCCTACTCTGTCTTTCTTTCCCATCACCGTTACTGCCAAAAACAGCTATATATTCCTTCAAACCCTTAGCTTCCTCAAAAAACCTCCTCCTAAAAACCCTAGCCCCTCCCAAAACCCTAGAAAGGTTCCCCCTTTTATACTAGAGATAAAAAAGAGAACCCCTTTTGATGATTGCCATGTGTCAACCATCTGGGGGCTCTACAAATATGCCCCTCTTTGATAGAGTTCATAAGTGTAGTGAACATGAACACTGGAGTGAAGCGAATGTGTGAAAAATGAGTGAAATGAGATGAACTCTATCAAAGAAAAGAAAAAAAAAAAAAAAAAAAAGGAGGCCAACAAAGATGTGTGGATTTGAGCTCCCTCGGAGGAGTGCTGGTGAAACCCGCATTGAAATCTCTACAAAGCAGAGTGGGAGTCGACTTGCCATGGTTAATGAATAGTGTTGTGGCGCTAAATAACAGATCAACACCGCGCATTGTTTTCATCGGCATCTGATATTGAACTGATGAAAGAACATTGCTCTTGTGAAATATATTCAGTGTAGGCAAAGAAATGGTTCAAAGCACCATTAAGAAAATGACTGAAACATAAAAACTATTGAAATGGCTACAACATGCCAAAACATGCTCTCTTCAATAAGAAAATGAACTCTGACCTTCGTTGAAGAAAATGTTTCAGTGTAATGGAAAAATATGCTCTGATGATTGAAAAATGTTAGATGCCAGTGAAACTCAGGACGTTAATAAAGAAAATGGCTCTGAATGCTAAGCGAAAGAAAATGGCTCGAGCATGTGAAGAAAACTGCTTGACTCTGAGCATGGCGAAGAAAATAGCTCTGAGCATGGCGGAAGAAAATGGCTGAGCATGGCCCGAAGAAAAATAATGCTGACGCTAAATTGAAAGAAAACAACGGCTCTGAACGCCAAACTAAAGAAGATGGCTCTACGAGCATAAGTAGAAAATGATACGAGCGCTAAGGCAGAGAAAGCACCTGCTTGACTCTGAGCAGCGAAACTAAGGGAATGACTCTGAGCATGAACTAAAGAAAATGGCTCACGAGCATGAACTAAAGAAAACTCTGCTTGACTCTGAGCAGCCAAACTAAAGGAAACAAACGGCTGAGCGCAAAACTAAAGGAAATGGCTCACGAGCATGGCGAAGAAAATGGCTACGAGCGTAAGCGGAAAACAACGACTCTAAGCGCCCGAGCTAAAGGGAATGGCTCGAGCATGGCTGCAAGAAAGTGGCTCTGACGCCCCGAGCTAAAGAAAACCATGACTCGAACGCTAAACCTAAAGGAAATGGCTACGAGCAGCCAAAACTAAAGGAAATGGCTCTGTGAATCCTGGCCCAGAAGAAAACAACGGCTCTGAACGCCAAACTAAAGGAAATGGCTCTGAACGCCAAACTAAAGAAAATGGCTACGAGCCTTGAAGCCCAAGAAAACAATATTTCTAAGCGCGAGCTAATGAAAATGGCTCAGACGCCATATGTGATTCATGGCCCAATAAAGATCCACTAAATAAATATCTGAAGCAAAACGTCTCAATGAAGATCATCCACAATAAAAAAGCATCTACATATCTCAGACTATATAACCTTAACAAGTAGGAAAGTACGCCGAGGGTATCGCGAAGTGTCTAGCGACCTCATCCTCTCAATGACAATTGTTCATACCATCCACAACCCACTTCAGACGATCTAGATAACTAGGGTGGTATGCCCCAGTATGGCATCTGACAAAAACATGATGAAACCCCAGAGTATCAAAGCATGACCCATCATCTCGACAAGGGCGGTCTACACCGAACCAAACAAACTCCAAATGGTCCTAATAACTAGGGGGATATGCCCCAGTATGGCATCTGACAAAAACATGATGAAACCCCAGAGTATCAAAGCATGACCCATCATCTCGACAAGGGCGGTCTACACCGAACCAAACAAACTCCAGATGGTCCTAATAACTAGGGGGATATGCCCCAGTATGGCATCTGACAAAAACATGATGAAACGGATAATCAAAGCATGACTCATCCCATCTAGGCAAGGCGGTCTACACCGAAAAAACAAACTCCAAATGGTCCCAATAACTAGGGGGATATGCCCCAGTATGACATCTGACAAAAACATGATGAAACCCCAGAATATCAAAGCATGACTCATCATCTCGACAAGGGCGGTCTACACCGAACCAAACAAACTCCAAATGGTCCCAATAACTAGGGGGATATGCCCCAGTATGGCATCTGACAAAAACATGATGAAACCTTAGAGTATCAAAGCATGACCCACCATCTCGATGAGGGTAGTCTACATTGAACCAAACAAACTCCAGATGGTCCCAATAACTAAGGAGATATGCCCTAATATAACATCGAATGCTCCATAAATCCAAGAAACCAATCGACATCCGATCGTCCATAAGAAAATAGTGCTAACCTGAGGTCATCCAGAACCACAACTAGAAACAAATCCAAACACTAGTGAGGTGTCTTCTAGAAAAAGCAACATATTGATGTACGAATCTTAACCAAGTCGAATACTATCGAATAGATCTTTGCCAAAGATAATGTTTGATTCCATGGCCTCAGGGTGGTCTTACGACATGGACCGTAATGTAGGCTTGAGGTGATAAGGTAAAAAGAAATGAAGGGAAACTAGGCTCAAATACCCGAAGATCGAACCTATAGCCTCGTGTGTGGAATGCCACATGCATAAGAAGTCTCATGAGCCATGGACACTAAGACATCCAATGGAAGCGCCGATAAAATTGATGTGATGCAAAGAGTGTAACATGTGGTGAAATAGGTAAGAGGACAAGGATGTGGAGTGAAACATCAGACTCAAAATCAATAAACATATGAGGGTGATAAATGTGAAAATGAGAGGTATGAAGTCAAGAAAATAAATAACAATAAGGGAGGAAGAAGAAAGAACAAAAAAAAAAAAAAAAACTAATGATGATATGATGAATCTACCCAAATCACTGCATGGGGAAGACATGTCACCGACAAATGGAATGATGAATATGACACTGACTCGAAGCCCCTAGGAGAGGATCAGTCATCTTACATACCACTAATAAAATCTCGAAGTAAACACATGATACTGGGATCTCGGGAAGCTCACACATGAACTCTCATAAGTAATATATACACTCAAAACAATGATACTCATAAATCCATATACATACTCAAGGAATACTGATATTGATACCTAATATATACACATGCGCATGGATTTATATATATATATATATATATATATATATATATATTTTTTTTTTTCTTTTTTTTGCACATAAACTGAATAAAACAATAAGAAACAAACCAATATAGCGATACTTGAACATATCTCCAAGCACAAAAGTATAATAAAACAACTCCGATGAAATGACATAAGCCTCTCAAACTAAAGGTCTATGAATAAATATCGATGGAATGAGCGAAGGGACAACACGACAAACCCCTATGCAGTAAGATGAATAGATCACCAATCTAAGTAGGAAAGAATGAGATAGGACAAGAAGTTAGATAGAGAGAAAGTGGTGAAAACATAGAAACTATGACATGGAGCGGATACAATGAAGTGAATGTGGTAAGGCGATGTAAAGAATATGTCAATGTGTCCATAACACAGAAGATCCTTAAACTAAGGCATTCACACACCGAAGGGCCCCTATCCCATGTATGAAAAGGTAAGCAGGGTTATAAGAGAAAAAATAGGCCAAAATGCGCGTGTGAGGCTCAATGGGCTAGCAACGGTAAAAAAAATGTGAGTAACAAGTGATAAGGTATATGGCTAACCGAAATGATGGCCACCCATCCTGCGACCAAGGTCTCAAGCATTAGAACTTTTCGGTTGATCCATTGGTTGGCTCACGAGAGTCTGATTTCCATCTAAGTCCATAACCATCGACCTCTGGGTCGACTCTCCTAATAATGTAAGGTCGCTCCAGGTTGGGTCTAAACTTCCCTCAAATTCAGGTGACTAATCCTGCGAGGACTCTCAAAACCAAATCGCCTCATTTGTATTGGTCTAAGCAGCCAAAGCTTTTTTGAAAGCGTGGGCCATCTTCCTTTGGTAAGCTTGAATATGGTCGACTCAATCTCCTCTCATGCAATTTAAGTGATCAATGTGGCGGAACCCCTCATACTCCCGAAAATCTATTTATCTAGAGTACTCTGAGGATCCCATCTCTATCTCAAGCGAGCAAGCGCCTCCCATGCCATAAACTAGAGTAAGGTGTGGCTCTGTAGAAGTGCGAAAGGAGGTGCGATCGCCCATGTGCGAAGGAAGCTCTCGGACCGGAGTCTCGAGAATTTCAATCATCTTACGCAGAATCCTCTTAACAATATTCTTGTTCGCGGCCCTCTCTTTGCTCCATTTATGCCGCGGCCTATCTGTGGTGATGATCTGTGTCTTGAAGTCATATCTCTTTAATAAAGTCATCAACCTCACCTGAAATGCACACCTCTATCCGATATCAACTCATGAGGAACCCCATATCCGGCAGATAATGTGCACCGGATAAAGGTCATACTTCGCCGCATTTAGCTTTACAAGAAGTGGCCTCCCACCCACTTCGCGGAAATAATCAATAGCAACTAGAATGAACTCATGACCACTAGAAGACTTCGGCGAAATCTTCCTAATAATATCTATGCCCCAGACCGAAACGGCTGCGCGAGGTCAATGCATGAATCCTCAATGGTGGAACGTGGTAATGAGATCTCCATGCATCCGACACTTATGATCCTAACAAACCGACAACAATTTGTCTCCATGGTTAACTAAAAATAGCCAGTCCTCATAATCTTATGAGCCAACATATGTTCTCCCATGGGCCTTACAAACCCGGCAGACGGACTTCTCATTACCCGATCACCGACCTTGATCTAAGCACAACAATAACAATACCATCACCTGTACGCCTATATAAAGGTCTCCAAGGTATCATAAAGCCGGTGGCCAACTCGCCTAAAGCTCTCTCACTCTTAGCCGTCACGCCGTGGCATGTGTCATCTAAGAAACTGATAACATCATGATACCACTCACCATCATCAAAACCCCGACTGGCCAATTAAGCAAACAATAAGGTGAACACTTGGGTCCAACTAGCAGGGGCGAACTACCACACCTTTGGGGACGTCAATCATGGAAGCCAAAGTAGCGAGCACGGCGAACCCGATTCTCGCACTCTAGGTAGGTGAGTGTAACTCAGTCGCCAAACCTCCTACTAGTAACTCTAAATGTTACGAGCGCTTTAGTTTAAGCCGATCTCCGTCTTCCAATCACTCTGATCCGTTGAATCACTAGGATTAGAATCACCGAATATCTCCATCCTTCTAATCCCGAGCCTGCGTTTCCTAACCCAAGGATACATGCCTTATACTCAACAATGTTGCTCAGGGTCGGATAACGATCCGCCAGGCCAAACGAATCGATCTCGGATATGATCGCCATGCGAGAAATCAATAGAACACCTATCCTATATCCGTACTAAGATATCGCGACCATCAAAGTACATGCGCCAACCAGATAAACTAGTCACCCTACGATCTCCCCATCCGGAAATCATCATCAATCACTCTACCGTCAAGAACCTGGTTAGGCCAAGGATTCGCTAACGACCCTTTATAGACTTTTGAGTGACATACCGACACAAACTCTGGGTATACAAGCCATCTCATAAGTCTCGTCAAACCGGGCTTGTCAAAATGTGATATCTCAAAGGATCTAAACGGAGAAACAAGCCACTGAAAGTACTCATGTAATGTCTCAATCTCCGAGTGGCCCAAACTAAAGCCGCCAGGCGCCAATCATAATGTACCTCGTCCCATACTCTAACATCCTCTTACTCGATATTAGATAAATATTTCCTCACGTAATCATCAAGTCGGCTAGTACGCACTCAAAGCCATATCCTAAACCGACAAATATAACAAGAGAGGTCGTCTGGTGCAGGAGGTACCAAAATCTGAGGGAAAGCAAATACTTAATCCGCCTCAAACGTCACTGCACTGATCATCCCAAACCTTAGCCGTTTCTTCCTTAAGCCTCAAGATAGGCTCACAAGACCGTTAGGTCTAACAATAAACCTGCTAATATATTGCAACCTACCCAAGAAACCCTGATCTCGCCCCAACCGTGCAGACATGTCAAGGATAGCTCGATCTTATCGTGATTCACCAATACCACTAATCATGTAGCCCAAGAGCTTCCAGAAGTCACCCTCGAGTGCACTTTAGGATTCACCAATCTAAAGTATCCGATCCCCTTCTCCGGAAAGCGCCTAGAGCCGCCAGCTGATCTCGCCTATCACGGGACTTCACAATCATATCATCTACATAGACCTCAACATCCCTGTGCATCATGTCATGAAAAAGTGTAGTAGCTGCTCTCTGATAGGTAGCACCTACATTCTTCAAATTTAAACGACATGACTTCCCATGTAACACAATAGGTGCCCCATCAGCTGATGAAAGATGTCTTCTCCCCGTCCTCTGAGCCATCATAACTGGACATAACCAGAGAATCCATCCATAAACACAACATCGCATGCCCCGTAAAGACTATCAACCAACATGTCAATATGAGAGGGAAAATCATCCTTGGGGCTAGCCTTGTTAAGATTTCTAAAGTCCACACAAACTCTAACCTTGCCGTCCTTTTTGGGAACGGGAACGACATTAGCCAGCCACTCAGGATACTCAACCACTGATATAAAGCCAACACTAAGTTGTTGATCTCCCTTTCACTCTGCGAACTCCAACTGGGTGCAATCGCTCAACTCGCTTTAACCGCCCAGTATGTGGTACTAGCTACAGATGATGCTGAACCATGAGGGTCAAGGCCCCGCATGTCCTCAAGACCATGCAAAACATCTAAGTATGACCTGAGCAACTGAAACAAACTATCCCTCCTAATCCCGGCAGATATACCTGAACTGATCTCAACTCTTCTCTAGGGCTCATTTGTCAGACCTAAGCTCTATCATCTCGTGATCATCAAAGTAGGTGAAACCCTCTCCTCGTTGAGGTCGTCGACTGATCGTAACTCACATCCAAACTAATTCTCAGAAAGACTTAATATCACCAATATCAAAGGCATGTGACGGGTGGGCTAGGTGAACATGAGCAAATATCATTATCACAAAAAGCAGAAAATACCAAAAAGCTCAAACTATGATGAAAGAGTGAGTACATCATCGAAACTGGAGATAAATCCTAATAGCACATCAAAAGAAAGTGGTGTCCGCTCGTGACTGACTCATCACATCAGACTAACAACATCCTCAAAATAAACTTTAACATCAACAAGAACCTTCCGAGTGAGAACGTTTTAACATCCTCTATCCTGGGCTTCGATAATGAACACTTAAAGCTCGGGATAGCTTAAACACGGGCAGGCTCGAAAACGCACCAACCATCTCGACCATATCCATCATCAACATCTCATCATGATACCATCTGGCAAGACAACACCATCTATCAAATCATTAGGATCAAGGAACTCCATAGCAATCCACCTCTATCCAAACACAAAGTCAACACACTAAACGCCAGAGAAGAAGGCGTATCACAACTTTAGAAGCACCCCGGAGTTCCATCACTCAATTGATCACGACAAGACGCTCAAGCCTTCTTCCCGCTTCACTTAACGGCGACCGGGTCCCGTCGAAGGCAATGGTGGTGATGATGCCCCAAAATGAACGCCACACACCAGCATTAATGTATAATCAATGCATGCGATGTTTCGTCACGATCCTCCCTCATGCAACGCCATGATATAGTCCGCTTCCCGCGAATCAATTATTTCTCCAGCAGAATCACGATCCATCACCATGTGAACTTTCGTTCTCAATGTCGCCCAACTTTTTGCGCAGAAGGAATGACATGCACCTCATAATACCATAATCAGGTGTTACTTATGACACCAAAAGACATGGCTACGAGATCTACAAAAATCCTCAACCTCCACACCGCAGACCGCGATCGAATGAAAAACCCGGCTAACAACATATCAACGCCACTATAAATGATCTTTAACACCGGCTCGCTGAGGGTACGCCTCCAATGGACTGCATGCGAATAACACGACTTCATGTATGAACTTCACCTTCCGATGAAGGAAGAAGGGATGGACCACCGCAGTGTATCCAAGGTCACCCAATAGCAGTCAAGGCGTAGTGGATCCTCAACACCGGCCAGGTGGAAATGATAGAGCCTATAATCAAGTCCAGCGTCAAAGTTCCCAATACCTCTCGTCGTGTACTATCATAAGCTCTGACCGTCTGTGTGGAAGGTGCAAAATCAGAAGGCCCAAATCCAAGAGCAATAGCAAAGTACAAAGGACGTATATCTGTTGTCGGAATCCATTGTCCAATGGCGACACGAAACATGACGCCCGCAACCAACGAAATATAAAGAGGTCGAGTATGGTTTGATCCCCTGCGGAAGGTCGCCAACGTAAAAGACTATGCATGTGGCTCGTCACCGCTTCAAGATATGAATAAGGCCACCGAGAGGTCGTGAGATCAACTCAGACCGACTCAATGCCCTAATCAGTGCCTCCCTATGTGTAGTAGACGAGGCCAATAGACTCCAAATAGATATTCGAGCCTGAGTACTCAGAACTCCGTCTACATCTCATCATCCTCCTCGCCAACCTCCTCCATAACAACAGCCACCATCTGTGGGCCTAGTGTGTGCAGGAGGTCAGCCGACGCACCACCTACCTCCCCGAATGCAACATACCGGATATCGCGGAGTCCCGCATGATCTCTCACACCCGAGTCAATATAAATTCGGGTCCTGGTAGTATGGCGAGAATGGGTCATCGGGCGAGGAGGAAGCAACCTCATGCAGGTGCGACATCAAGAATCAACTGAATGGCATAGGTGGGATACTACCGAGGTTATTCCATCTACCGTAACTCCCATCCAAAACTATAGGTTCGTACTAAGTCATCCCATGATAACATGTGAATAACATCATCATCAACAAAGAAAATCAGGTAAAGCACACGTGAAGAGGAACGAGAGAATGGAATGATAATATCAACGCTTAATCGCTCAACCGGAACAAATCTGACCCATCAGATCCCGAATGACATGTCTCAAGGCGACATCACGTGTCGCGCCCGGCTCATGATGTACATAATACAAATCCATCCCGAAATGTGGCGGAATGACCCGAGGAAGTACCTTCCAGCGTACGCCAAAGATCAACATCCGCCATCTATAAGCCCGAAGAGAGCTTGGCTCATCTAAGATACCTAATCGGAAAACTGCCTCGTTGTCTCCAGGAATATCAACAACCGCTCGTGGAGCTCTAGCCCTGGTATCCAATCGTGGCCTCTTCAGAACTCCGAGTAGCATAAATCGGGCTGCGGTGCCTGGCTATAGATACGCCGGGGCCAAAGGTCGAGGGAAGTAGGGTGATGATAATCAGGCATAAGCTCTGGAATTATGTCCTCTGGGGAGTCCGGGCGATGTCCGAATCGCCGAATGGTCTCGCCCAATAGTACTGACAGCACCACATCTCCCGGTTCCTCGTTCTCCAAGTGATCTCTTCCCCTTACAAATAAGGGAAGAATCGCACTACAATCCTCTAGAAATAATTCTCTCAATACCATATAGTGCCTCAATCAATGCCCTAATATCTGTCTGTGAAAACCCATCAAGTGTCTAAAGATACTTAGGGTCAGAACCTCATAAGCATACTGATCTTCTCTCTCTCTCTCCTACCAGCGATCTACCATCTGAATCTTCTCTCCTCCAACGGATACAGTCACTGGCCTCCTCCAATCCCGCCGGTGATAGCCTCTAGCTCTCTCCTAGAGACATCGACCACCGCGGCTAAAAGCGAAATGCCTCAAAACCCCTCACAATCTTCCTGTCCGATGATGAGTATCTTAAACACTATTTATCCTCATGCCTTAGTTAGTTTTTCTTGTGTTTTATGTTAAATAAGTGCCCTAATGCTCTAAAGTTCACTCCTATGATCAGTCATCCATTTGGTGGAATTGTACCAGGAAAACTCACAAAAGTAACAGAGAGGCTACTGAAATTCTTGACATTTTCAGACATCATATGAGATCCATTGCATCAAGCCATATATGTATGGATTCTACACTTCAATATCTTCTAGGGATACCAAGAACACCAAAATTGAGTTCGAACAAAGAAGTTATGCAAGTAAGTTCCAAAACTTCTGGGAAGAAAATCAGCAAACATTTCAGCACTTTCAAGAGGAGAGGCTACTGTATTTTGAATTTTCGGGTATCATATGAGCTCATTAATCAATCCATATATGTATGGATTCTACACTTCAAGAGCTTTCCAATCCGCACTGGAACACCCAACCTGAGTTTGTATGAGACAAAGTTATGGTCTTACGGTTGGAGTTAAAAAATAGGGACTCCGCAGCAACGTCGAGACGTGAGAACCAACGTCGCACGCTGCGTGAGTCGCAACGACGTCGCGACGCTGCCAAACGACGTTGCTACGTTCGGGGTCGGTTTTGGTGGATTTTAGCCTATTTTGAGCCCATAATGGAGGGCTTTTAAGCTCAACCCTGAAAGATACGAGGAGGCGCTTAGGGCTCCTGAAAAGGGGACTTTGTCCACACTCAACCGCGAGCATATTTCGAGTTGTTTCTTGAAGCATTTTGGAGAAGATCATGAGATTTGTGGAAGAAAATCCGTGACTCCACCATCATTTGATCATTATAGTTTCTTTCTTCCTTCTCATGTTTAATCCTAAGTTTATGATGTATCAAACCCTATCATGCTTTAAATTCAGAGATCTAGGTTTTGGTTGTATATTGAATATGAGTTTTATATCTATTTGTTAATGTTCCGCTTTCTTTATTGTTTCTTGTGAATGCACCTCTATTGATTCATACTTGGTTCTATTTACATATTGATTGCCAATCTCAATGTGGTGAGTGGTTCTTGCAAGATCCGAGAAGGGGAGTAAAGAACTGCATAGATGAATCAACCTAATTAGCCTAATAGTGTAGAAATTATCGGTAATTAGGAGGCGTGTGAGACTTTTGGATCTTAAAGCATCACAAAATAAACGCTTGTCAAGTTTTTGGCGCCGTTGCCGGGGAAAATCGGTGTTTTATGCTAATATCAATACTAAGTGCTTCTTTAATACTTCAAACATTTTTTATGTTTATATTTGTGTGGTTTTTGAGTTTTTGATACTTTTTGTTTTCTTTTTGCATAAATTTTCAGGTTAAAATCACAATGGATCCTATCATCGAGTTGACAAATGCATTGGCTCACCTGAGCAAAGAACTAAGAATGCGGCAATTACCGATGAGCATCAAAGAAGATCGATAACCTGGCGCGAAGTCATGTGGCAACCATATGGATCAATGGATTATGCTCAATATGGAGGTACCCCATACTTGAGCAACCATAATTTCGATGGAGTCATCACTCCAACCACCTCATGAATACAAGCTATACCATTCCGCACACTCCACAAGTCCAAAGATCAGGGTTTGTGGTTAAGCTATGGATGAATTAAGAAGAACTGTCGTGATTTACCATGGCACAACCTGAATTTTTCAAGATGATCAACGGATGAAATCGACTACCTCAAGTCAAGTCAGTCAGCTTTTAATCCAAATGAGATAAGTCAACCCTCCACATGAGAGAATGACAAAGTTAGAGGCAGCATTAATTGAAATGAAAAGAGTTCATGCTGAATGTGACATTTCTCCCAAGTTCAATTCATGGAATTGACAAGGGCTAATGTTCAACAGCATACCATTCGACATAGCTTCGAAAAGAAGAGATGGCTCCAATGGCCACTTCTGGTACTCAACTTACATTTGAGAAAGAACAACCTAAAGATGAGGAGAGTATGAGTATAGAAGAACTAGTGGCAAAATATATGAATGAACAAGAGAATATGGCTACAATGTCCTTTGAAGGACAACACGAGTTCGCCATCTACTCTTGGGGTGAATACAAAAGAAGAAAACTGGAGCTATAATGAAGAAATCACTTCAAGAGGTAATGAAGAACTTGAGAAGCTTCAAAAGGTGGAGGATGATGATGCATAAACTTTGAAAGACTTAGTTAAAAAGGAGGAAAAAGAGTCAACTTCTCCGGAATCATATGAAAAGGTAAAAGAGGAGGTTGCGTAGACTTTTCCTGAGATGACTTCATGGGTGAGATGCATGAAGAATTGAAAAAATGAGAAGACATCCCAAATTCGAGGTGGATGAGTACATCATTCATTTCAACAATGAATTGAGAGGAACCATTGTAAACAAAAAATTAAAAAATAGAAAATCAAAAAATAATAAGATTGCGGGAAGACTATGTGCCCAAGTTACCGACACGCAATCCACGTCTTAGAGAAGGGGATGGAGGCAAGAAACACCAACCCATCCGTAGTTGGTAGAGTCTAGCTGGACTCTAGAAAAACGGAGCGGCTTCTTGGGAGGCAACCCAAGTTTAATAAGTTTCCTTTTCCTTTTACTTTTTTTACTTACTTGAGTTTGTTTTCAATAAATTTTTCTGTCTGATCTTATGCTTCTTAGTGTCGCTGTGCTTCGAGTCAAGTCACATGGAGGCGGGAATCTTGAAAAGTGGAAGTTTATGGGTATCTTGAGGTTCAAAGAACAAAATTGAAATATGAAATCAGTTTCAACATCCCCTCATTTCATTCACAAGCTTCTATTCTGTTCCCTCCATCTGATCCATGTCTGAACTCTCTAACATCGCTTATGTCCAAAAAGTTTCAGCCAGACATAACAATGTGAGCCAAAACTTCCAAGAGACTTGATCAACCTCGTGAGTACTCATTATCCATTTTTGCTTTGTTTCACACATTGAGGACAATGTTCATTTCAAGTCTGGGGTGGAATTCAAGAAATCATTAAGAAAAAAAAAAAAAAAAAATTCCAAAATCCAACTTCAGGATCTCCTTACCTGCTTTAGTTAGTTGTTCGTTGTTAGTTGCATGTGCTTTCATTCTTTATTTTATTTATTTTGTGTCTCATATGAGTGAGTTTGATGCCTTGTTGGCTAGTAGAAGGTCATTTTGAACACACCATTCAAATGCCAAGTGTAAAAGAGGACTAGAGACTCCTTAGGTTTTTAAATGATCCGAAATTTGCATTGCTGTATAGGCGACTTAGCTTAGTCACCTATCAGGCTACTAGAAGCTATTTCTCGCGAATCTATCACACACAATACTTTTGGTCTCCCTCAGAGGCCTCGTCCCTACTCTTTGCCTTGAATTCAACTAACCTTGGGATTCTAATATCTATGATTGACACCCAATCAAGAGGATTGCCATCGAGTCCCAACTAAAAGAGTAAAATGAAAAACAATGTAAAAGTGAAAAGCTTAAAAGAGTGCAAAAAGTCAAAAAAATAAAGCCAGAATTGCACGCGGATCATCCAATCGAATCCCACGCCCTCGAGGGCCTTCAAAGCCCACGCTAAGCCAATCGTCGGGAGTCATTGACTTCAACGCCTCGCTACACGGGACGTAAGATGGATCCTTCCCACAACCTAGGGCCTTGAGTTTGGTTGAGTGTTCGATGAAGTTTGAAGGGAATTTAATGCCCGTGCCCTTAACCACCTGGGCGGGAGTCACCAATGGATCCCCGCTATAGAACACTCATCTAAAACTTTCGCACTAGTTCTCCTTCACTTTTTAGTATTTAGAAATTTTAGGTATTTTGATATGAATAAAAAGGGTGCGTTCTTATCCTTTTTAGTTAGCTTCTTCCAAATAGTGAGTCGAGCTTAAGTCAGGTGATAGGACCTTGCTATACATCAAGATCATGCTATCACCTACACTTAGTTTCCTGGGAAAGGTCACTACTGACTGGGTCAGACTTGTTTTGCTCACCATTCTTGCTTTGTCATGTTCCAGAAAGTTTAAAAGTTTAAGAATCCTAAATTTTGGTTGAAAAGGCTAATATTGCTAAATTGTGTTCATAGTGATTCTTCCATTTGAAATCATGTTATCATACTCATCTCATTATTTTTAGTTCATGTCATTTTCAATTTTTGTTTCGTTGGTCGGGTCTCTCGCTGTGGGACAAGCAAGAATTTAAGTTCAGTGATGAGTATCTTAAATACTCATTTTATCCCTATGCTAGTTAGTTTTCTTTGTGTTTTTATGTTAAATAAGTGCCCTAATGCTCTAAAAGTTCACCCATGATCGTCATCCATTTGGTGGAATCGGGGTAAAATCGTGGAAAAACTGCTGGCTAAAGTAACAGGAGAGGCTACTGAATTTTGACATTTTCAGACATCATATGAGCTCCTATTGCATCAAGCCATATGTATGGATTCTACACTTCAATAGCTTTCTAGGGATAACAAGAACACCAAAACTGGAGTTCGAACAAAAGAAGTTATGCAAGTTCCAAAACTTGAAGAAAATCAGCAAACATTTCAGCACCTTCAGCAGGAGAGGCTACTGTATTTGAATTTTTCAGGTAATTACATGAGCTCATATTGAATCAAGCCATATGTATGGATTCTATTAATTTTCAAGAGTTTCAACGGTACCAAGAACAATTCCAAATCGGAGCTCAGATGACAAAGCTACGCTCACGGCACGTGGAAAGAAAAATTGTGGGCTCCAGAAAGAACGTCGCGACGTGAGAACCAACGTCGCGACGCTGCGCAGAGTCAGCATAACGACGTCGCGACGTTGCCAAACGACGCTGCGACGTTCGGAGTCGGTTTGGTGGATTTTAGTCTACTGAGCCCATAATGGAGGGCTTTTTGCTCAAACCCGAAAAGAGACGACGCAGAGGCTGCTAGTGGTTCTAAAGGACTCTCATTCACACTTTGGGACCAAGGAGGAGGTTTGAGTTGCTTTGAAGATTTTGGAGAAGATCATGAGATTTGTGGAAGAAAACTCGAGACTCACCATCATTTGATCATTATAGTTTCTTTCTCCTCTTCATGTTTAACTTAAGTTTATGATGTATCAAACCTCTATCATGCTTTTTTAAATTGTAGATCTAGGGTTTTGGTTGTATATTGAATATGAGTTTTATATCTATTTGTTAATGTTCCGTTTTCTATTGTTTCAGGAATGCACCTCTATTGATTCATACTGCTCCTATTTACATATTGATTTCCTCAAGCAATTCAATGTGGGTGAGTGGTTTTGCAAGATCCTCGAGAAGGGAGTAAAGAACTGTATTATTGGGATGAATCAACCTAATTAGCCTAATAGTGTAGAAATTATCTGGTAATTAGGAGGCGTGTGAGACTTTTTGGATCATAAAGCATCTCTATCAAGCCAGGGTCAGAGCTGGAGAAGCAAAAGACCTTCTCTGTAGTCACCTTATCTTCCCCGTGGATCGACATCTGCACGTTAAGTACACTATATTACTGGGCTACGCGTGCACTTCACAAGACTTAGCATTCATTTTATACACCGCGTTTTCGGCCTGTCAAGTTTTTGATGGCCAAGTGTTCGAAAGAGAGACGAAGAGGAGGCGGCTAGGGCTCGGAAAAGGGGACTTTGTCCAAACTTTGGGACCAAGGAGGAGGTCAGGTCGCCAAGATTCTCGGGGAGAAGATTATGAGATTCAGGGTTAAAAATCCGAGACTCACCATCATTTGATCATTATAGTTTCTTTTTCTTCCTCTTTTCTCATGTTTTATCCTAAGTTTACGATGTATCAAACTCTATCACGCTTTAAATTGCGATCTAGTATTTTCGTCAGGAGTATTGAACATGAGTTTTATATCTATTTGTTAACGTTCAGCTTTCTATTGTTTCTTGTGAATGCACCTCTATTGATTCATACTGGTTCTATTTTACATATTGATTTTTTATGGCTAATCTCAATGTGGTGAGTGGTTCTTTGCAAGATCCTAGCGAGTAAAGAACTGTATTACAGATTTAATCAACCTAATTAGCCTGGTAAAGGTAGAAATTATCTGCATCAGAGGCGTGTGAGACTTTTCGGATCTTAAAGCATCTCTACTGGGTCGAGCCGAGAAGCAAAAAGACCTAATGTTAGTCGGTAGGTTATTCGACCTCGAGAGAGGCTTATAATTAAATTGACAAGAGTCGCCTTGAAAGCATTTTCATGAAATAATAGAGTAGAATTTTTGACTTAGATCTAAGAGGATCGTCCGACGCACTGGCACCCTAGGAATTTATCATCTCTTGGTATCCCTTAGTTGCGATCTTCATTAGTTAGATTTAGAAATTTCATTAGTTTAGTTTAAATTCTGTTTTACTCTCACAATTGTTATCAGCTCAACCCCAAGCATTAGAGATGCTTTAAGATCCAAAAGTCTCACACGCCTCCTAATTACCGATAATTTCTACACTATTAAAGCACTAAAGCTGATTCATCTCATGTCTAGTTCTTTACTCTTCCTCGTATCTGCAAGTAACCACTCTCACCATACTGAGATTAGCCAGAAATCAATATGTAAATAGAACCAAGTATGAATCAATAGAGGTGCATTCACAAGAAACAATAGAAAACGGAACATTAACAAATAGATATAAAACTCATATCTGGCTATACAACCAAAACCCTAGATCTACGACTTAAAGCATGATGTAGGTTTGATACATCATAAACTTAGATTAAACATGAGAAAAAAAGAGGAAGAAGAAACTATAATGATCAGTCGATGGTGAGTCTCGGATCTTCTTCCACAAATCTCATGATCTTCTCCAAAATCTTCAAAAACAACCCAAACCTCCTCCCGTCCCAAAGCGCGACAAAGTCCCCTTTCCGAGCCCTAGCCGCTCCTCGCCGCCTCTTTCGGTTTGAGCTGGGGTAAGCCCTCCATTAGCGGGCTCAAAATGGGCTAAAAATCCACCTAAAACTGACTCGAACGTCGCAACGTCGTTTGGCAACGCCGCGACGTCGTTTCGCAGCTGCCGCAACGCCGCGACGTTGGTTCTCACGTCGCGACGTTGCCGCAGTCCCCCCCGTTTCGCCTCCAACTCGTAGCGCCATAACTTTGTCATACAAACTCCGATTTGGGTGTTCTTGGTACCGTTGGAAAGATCTTGAAGTGTAGAATCCATACATATATGGCTTGATGCAATATGAGCTCATATGATACCTGAAAAATTCAAAATACAGTAGCCTCTCCTGCTGAAGGTGCTGAAATGTTTGCTGATTTTCTTCAAGTTTTGAACTTGCATAACTTCTTTGTTCGAATTCACTTTTGGTGTTCTCGTATCCCTAGAAAGCTATTGAAGTGTAGAATCCATACATATATGGCTTGATGCAATAGGATCTCATGATGTTCGAAGAAATGTCAAAATTCAGTAGCCTCCTGTTGGCTTTTGTAGCAGTTTTTCCACCAATTTGCACAATTCCACCAAATGGATGACCTGATCAAGGAGAACCCTTAGAGCATTAGGCACTTATTTAACATAAAAACAATAAGAAAAACTAACTAAAGCATATAGGGATAAATGAGTATTTTCAAGATACCATCATCCGCCCACGAGAAGCCGCCTAGCTACTACCAACTCAGGCAACAACACTCGTGAGACATGTGGAATAACATGCTTATCCGGGCCTCATCAAGTCTATGAGCCCTCATGACAATAGAATACAATCTCAAGTGGACGCGAGGGCAGCCCCTTCCAGTATATCTCTCAATCTCCGGCATCCTAAAATCAGGTGGTAATCCAGTCGCGGGCGTACTATCAAAATCATCCCAACTAGTAACTCCATCAAAGACTCATGTCGAAGCTACGTCAGGGGCCTATCCATTATCGCCACAGATCATCGCCAAATAAATAGTACTACGAAATTCGATGGCATAGTCACCTCTGCCTGACTGTGAAGAACTAATGGCACATGAGTAGCTGTCAACTGAACAGGCGGTGGAGGCGGTGGAGGCGATGGTGCCACAAAATCACACTGAGCATCATCCTGAACCTGATCATGTGGGACCTGCTGTCCATCCCTCTGACTAAGTCTAGCTATGGCCTCCCCGAACTGAGGAAACGCCGGTGTAAATCGGTCGATCGCATTCAGCTGCGGATCTATATCTCGTATGATCCTCGCGGCGTAATCCAGGTCTCCCCGAACCCCGATCCAAGAAATCGTCCCGCACTATCATCACAAAATAAGACTAATAAAGTAAGAAAACCGAGTGGCGCACCACTGAAATGGTGCACAAATGAAACAGAGGTCGCCAACCAAAACCTAATAGATAAGCCAACATTACGCATAAAATCGGCCTCCCGTTGGAAACCCAAATCTGATCAATCTTGGTATACCACCAATAGGAGGCCATAATAAAGAAACTATGAATCCATATCATGACTAAAACGGCCCTGAAGGTTCACAGATGCACCCACGTGTAGGATGGGAGTCCTAATTAGTAGGATATAAACTCAACCTAAAAGGTCAATGGTGGCTTTAAAAAGACAAAGGTGGGTGGGTCTTTTAAAGGGGTCCCCAGCAGAGCTGATCAGACCTCCATGGCAATACACAACCTCCTACACATCTCTGAAGAGACGAGGTGCTTCCATGCAAGGTGGTCATCACCTCCACACATGCACTTCCTCGACATCCTAGGGGGGGGCCTATGATAAAGGCTCTCACTACTCTCAGCACTCAAGAATAAGCTAAGTGTACAGTGTATGTGTGGGTGCATCCGAAAAACCTAAATGACATCTAAACCAGAAAAGGCACGCTGGTCACAAAAGTATCCTAAAATCTAGCTCTGTGCTAAGGCTGTCTTCGAAGATCGGGCTCCTCGAAGATCAATATGTCGAATTCACCTCCAAAATGCTCACAAACACGATATAAATTATCACTGTATCTACTCCTAGTCACTAGCTCGGCCGAAAAGCAAGGAAGGAGCAATAAGTCTCCAAATCAAACACACAAACCAAGAAAGATGTGACGACCGAGACTAAAGATTTAGTGGATAAGGGATACGAAAGTGTGTCCCACATAGACATGCGACAAAACAATCATGTAGGAGAAAGGTAGTCACGCAACAAATACCATGCGTAAGGCGCAGTGTATACTAATTCATATCTACACATAATCTAAGTAGGAGTATAAGATGAACATGGTGAGTATATAACAAATGATGAGAAACAAGTGACATAAAAAAAAAAAAAAAAAAAAAAAGATGAACAGAAGAATCAACCAATGAAGTCAACCAACCAAGACTAATGATACAACAATCAGACATATGAAAGATACAATAAGCTACTCGAAACTCTCAATGTGCTATACACAAAAAGCACAAAAATAAGTATTTATCAATCAACTAATCAAACGTCATATTTTCCCTAATTTGTATTCAAGTCGACCTCATCAAGTTCCCGTTGGAGTCGCCATTTTGCGGACCCCACATTCGCTATTAAGCCTCCCACTTAAAAAGGCGAGACTCGTTTTTTTTATTTTTTGAAAAACCATTTTTTTAGAAAACGGTTTGGAGTCGCCACTTATTTTTGTTTTATTTTAAAAGGGAAAACAAAATAAGAAAGAAAAAACCCTAAATGTGACTCCTGATAAGAAAAGGTGTCTGGAAAACCGAGCCCCAGCCCTGTGGTCGTGTGCTATTTATCATGCAGAAGGTACGATGGAAGCGTAGCACCCCTCTAAGCCCCTAAAGTCAGGTCTCTACTAAACAAATTAAGGAAAATATGGTTTTTTGACTAGTCAACTAATAAATACCGAAGATAAGCAATAACAATACAAAAACGTGCATGACATATATAAATAAATAATCAAGCAGTCGATGAGAAGAGCCACAGAATTAACTGCGACGTTGTAAGCTCGCTTACCACTGTGAAACAATGTTAGTGCAATAACAACATGAAATATTCACACTTTATCGAAATCGACTGCTATTATTAGAAGTCAAATTAGTTGTTAAAGATACATAAGATGCCTGGGTCCCACCTAAACCTATTTATATGTCACACAAATTAACTCCACAAGATCTCATTTTAAAGGAACTATAGAATTAATCAAGTGTTTGGAATTTTTGAAAACTGATTTGAAATTGAAATTTTGAAGTTGGTAGTTTGAAATATTGGAAATTAAGAATTCTGAAATGAATTTGAAGCTTAAGAATTTTGAATTGAGATTTGGAAATTAGAGATTTGAAATTAAAAACTTGAATTTTATAAATTGAGGTTTGGGATTTAGAAATTTGAAATTAGAAATTTGGAGATTCGAATTTAGAAATTGTGACACTTTGGATTTTGAAATTGGGAAATTGTAAATTTGAAATTGAAAACTAAAAAAATGAAATTGAAAAATGAGGCAATTGAATTTTAAAATTGAAAACTTGAAAAAGAAAGAGAGAGAAAAAAATAAATAAAATAAAATAAAATAATAAATAAATAAATAAAATAAAATAAATGATAAATATTAAATAAATAAATAAAAATACATGAGGAAATTGACTTTAGAAATTAGATTACTTTGAATTTTGAGAAATTTAAAAAATATTATTTTGAAATTAAAAAAAACATAAAAAAATGAAATTGAAAATTTAAAAAAAATAAAAATTTAAAATTGATTTTTGGAAGACTTTATTTATTTTTTTTAAAATGATAAATTGTGAATAAATTAAGAGGAAATTTGACCTCACGAAGAGCCGATCGAATATACAAGGTGCTTGGTCGAATGACTTAACTGGCCGGTAAATTAACCTAATGGGTCGAGATATTATGTCGGGCTTCTAAACATGTGGCCAATTTAATAAATCGACTTAATATGAGCATCTAAGCATAAGACGCGTGCTCTACTGGTCTGACATAACCAACATATCGCCCAAATGGACACCGATCGATCTTAATCGATGCAGCCTTCAAATATGGATGAGCCTAAGTTAATCGGCCTAAGGTAAATGGGTTGGACCTAAGAAGTAGGCTTGTGGTCCTAATAGGTCGGGTTGGACCTTTAAGTATAAGGTTGAGTCTAATTTAATGAGCCTAAACTAATAGATAAGTTCTCACTGTCATAAGTCTACAACTCTAAATTACTAATCAATATACAAACTCAAATTTATAAATTTTACTAACAAACAAAAAATTATAACAATTAACAAGTCCAATTTGAATATTTGGTAATTTAACTCTTAATTCAAAAATAAAAATTGTGAACATTTAAATAACGACTATGTCAATTAGCAATTCCAAAAATGATAACTTAGTATGAATCCAAATATTACAAAATTTAATTTTCTTGAGACCAATTTCACACATTAAAGTCTAAATTACATCTAAAAAAAACTTATAATTTAATATTTGACAACCAAAAAAAAAAATCAGACTCCGGGAGAACCATAATCCATATTGAATCGGCAACCCAGATTTGTACAATAACTAAACCCTATGAGACAACTAGATTCAAACCTAAGACAGCAACTAAAACCTGGCAAAATAAATAAATGATAACTTAGTATGAATCCAAATATTACAAAATTTAATTTTCTTGAGACCAATTTCACACATTAAAGTCTAAATTACATCTAAAAAAAACTTATAATTTAATATTTGACAACCAAAAAAAAATAAAAAATCAGAATCCGGGAGAACCATAATCCATATTGAATCAGGAACCCGTATTTTGTACAATAACTAAACCCTATGAGATAAACTATTAGATTCAAACTCTTAAGACAAAGAACTAAAAACCTCGCAAAATAAATAAAATGAATAAGCCTTTAATTACACAAAACAATTGGATTTAATCCTGAAATGGCAACCTAAATTTGGCCAAGAGAGCAGTAATTAAACTCGAAGCAGAGACCAAAATTAAATAAAGAAAATAATAACTAAATCCATATTAGAAACAACTAAATTCAACCAAGCTTAAACAACAGAGACAAAATAATCATCAAGACCCATTTAAATGAAACTCGAGAACCATACAAAACCCCGATAAAAACAGCTGCTAAAACCCGTTAGATGGCAAGGGGATGTGACCTAAACCACCCGAAAAACACGTGCACTCTCCTCCTCTCTTATTCCCGTTACGCTCCTCTCTCTCTCTCTCGCGCTTTTTTTCTCTTCCTCCGTAAACCCTCCTCCCTTTCTCTCATTCTCCCTCCTCCTTTCTCCCTCCTGGAATCCTCTGGCCCTCTCTCAAGCCGTGTAACTCCTTCAACCTCCAAAATCAAAACCCAGCCGAGATAGAAAATATTATCAAACAACTCGATCACATGACTCAAAAGTCAAAGCAATCATAATTCACAAAAAAAACAATGCATATAAATGCGATGTAAACAAACATTCAAAAATAAAATAAAATAAAATAGAAAACCGACTTCCCATAGAAAGTAAAAAAAAACCGATCCATTCGAAATACATAACGCCAAACAACAACAATAAGCAAAATGGTCACGCTCCCAAATCTTCACGATCCCCCGATAAACCAACCAAAGGAAGAAACATTAAGTCTCAACTATCCCAAACTGCCTCTAATCCGACCGCTCCACTTCCCCCAAACATACCGTAAAACAACAAAATAAAAAAACAAAGTAAAGATAAAACATCACACGCCAACATTTTCTCCTTTCCTTTTTCATATTTTCTCCTCGCCTCTTTCTTCAAGTTTCTCACCAAACATAATGAAAGAAAAATAAAAAAAAAAATAAATCCCATGGATGATTACAGAATATATGAAAGAACAAAAGATAACTGAAAATGAAATCCCAATCCACCGTCTCATCCGTGGGTTAAATGCTTATATGTGAGTTCAAAATAACCTTTAGAGCATAACAAGTAACAGCAACCAAGAAAACCGAGGAGGAACAACTATCAATGATCTTTGACAAATCCATGAGAGAATCACAAACAAATAAATCGACCATTGATATTCATGTTTAGCCATCAATAAATAAAGATCCATAGACATAATAAATGAAAGAAGGTAAATGATGATTAAAAAGAAAAAAACGAAATGAGTTACAACAATGTACCTAAATAAAGTTCTATGGGTCTCAAAATCTGGATACCCTACTCTGTCTTTCTTTCCCAATCACCCCGTTCTTCTTAAAAAAAAACGCTATATATTCCTTCAAACCCTTAGCTTCCTCCTAAAAAAAACCTCCTCCTAAAAACCCTAGCTGCCCCACCAAAACCCTAGAAAGGTTCCCCCTTTTATACTAGAGATAAAAAAGAGAACCCCTTTTGATGGCTGCCATGTGTCAACCATCTGGGGGCTCTACAAAGTATTTAAAGATATATGTATTTTGGCAAGTAAATATTTTATTAAGGATTTGATACTTGGAGTTAGATAAGAAATATGATTATAATAATTATTTAGCAATTATAGGAAATAAGATCCGTTAATAATACTTGTTGTCAAGTATGATAATTGTTAGGTAAAAATGTTAGATGAATATTGTGTAATAATATAATTTGTAAAATATTATTAATATTATTTCTTTCTTGTAAAAGATTTAGTTCGGATTAAGAGCATAAAAATAAATAAATTATTAAAATAAGATCCAAAAGGAATATGAGTTTTATAAAATTTGTAAAACTACCTAATTCAAATAGTTATCAATTGAATAGTTGTCAATATGTTTGAGGTGAACAAAAAAATTATGTTGATAGAATAAACTTTATAAATCACAAATTTTATAAAATATTTAGAAACCCATTAACTTTTTATTATTATGATTAAAAATTAAAATAATATCATTGTTAAGAATATCAAATTAGAAGTTCAAGAATAAATAAATAATTATGATAGTTTATTCCTTATTATTTTAGGAGAAATATTTCATTGAAGTGAAATTATTCGGATTAGCTATTTCAAAGTTTTTGAGTACTCTTTTGAGGTAAGGGATATTAATGCAGATCTTTAAAAAGAAAATGTTTTGTTTTTACTTCATTTGATTTATTTAAAAATTGTTTTAATCGACTATATATAATCTTGGTTTATAAAAGTTTTACTTTTTTATTTATTTGATTATCCATGGATCAAAAAGTAGTTTTGTATGATTGTACTTTTGAAATTTGTTTTGTTTACGAAAGAAAATATATTAGTATTTCTTATTGAGCTTTAAGCTTACTTCCCATTCAAGGACATTTTTCATTTACTTTTTGGGCTCGATGAAGATGCGACAAAGCTAGTGATTCACATCAATGTGGATTTGGATTAGAACTTTATGTTGGATCATGTCAAACTAATGCTTCATATTTATGTGAAATGTCAGTTTTGAAAAAGTTACACTGACAAAGTCACTTGGATGATAACATTCATTTTTATATTAATATAAAGTTGAATTTGGGAGATCCTAAATATTGTTATATTCTGAACAGCTTTATATAACATGCATAATTGATATTTGGATTTTTAGAAGTAATTTTTGTCGGTAAGGAATAATTCTGAAGCACTTATGAATTTTTAAAAGTCATGCATTTACTTGAATACGTGGTTTGCACGACAAAATCTAATTACAGCAAAAGAAAGGTTAGTGTCACACACTTCAAAACCTTCAGCCGGTTAGTTTGAGGGTATGAATTGACAGTCATACCCCTATGGGGTGGGTTTCGGGGCGTGACATTTATCTTAACGTTGACTTTTACTAATATCCTTTGAAAATAAATTTGATTCAGATTAATAATTCAAAAAAGAAAATAAAAATGTGAACGTTAAAATAAAACAACATTAGGCTCAGTGACAACCCCAATGAAGGCATAGGGGCATATGCCTCTTGAAATTTTTTTTGCAAAAATTTTCTATTTGTAGGGATGTGAAATCCAACACATGTTCAATATCATGCCCCCCTAAAATGTTACCATATCCTAAATTAAAAGAACTTTAAAAATTATTCACATGAAAGCAATATTTTCCATAGACAACAATTTATCAAAGCATTGTAATTCTTTCTAAATCATATAAATGTTGAAACCTAAATTATCATCGTCAATAGGATTACATGATTACTATTTAAATTATCAATAATTGTACTGAAAGTTTCTTGAACTACTTTAATACACAATTATGTCGTTATTGGATTTTTTTGTGAAGAATAATGTAGGGAGATCTCTAAGTTGCATTTTAAATTAGTTACCTGTGTTTTCACGATCAACAATGGTTACCTAGGTACAAATATTTTGGGAAAACTATTCTCAATCCAATTTATTTGAAAAAATAGGAATAAACCAGTACTTGAAATCAAGGCAAGTCTTCTAATTTAAAAAATATTTGATAAAAATATCAAAATATTTGATCAAAGATCCAATAAATTTTAGGTAAGATCTTAATAAACCTTAGATATAAGGTCATACCCAACACATATAATAGTATTTAAGGTTTACTGAGATAATACTTAAAGTTTATTGGACCATTTATTAAATATTTTATATTCTTTATAAAATAATTTTGAAATCATGAGACCTAAACTTGATTTCGAGTCTTTTATTTTTAATTTTTCAAATAAATTGAAATATGGACCATAACATGGTTTTCCCATATTTTATACATAACTCCAAAAGTCTCTAATTAAATATCAAAATCAACATTATTAAACTTTATTCTCATGTCATATCGGTTCGGACAACTAACCATCTCTTCTCATTTCATACCCTAGAATGTATAGGACTTGTATTTTTCTCTAAAAAAAAAAAGATAATACAACAAGGGCAAAACCTAGAGAAGTTATATGCTACAAGGACATCTCTTTATCTCTTCTGTTCTCCTTCCTCATTGTACCATTATATCCATGGATGCCAATTATGGTGACATAGTAGTAATTTTATCAAGGCCTAACCATCACAATTTTGTCATAAACTTATCATATCTGCTTGTTAATTTTTTGTGGGCAATCACGGTCCAAGCTAAATACAGCTAATCCATGCTATCAAGTATATGTAAATGTGTATCAAATCAAATGTGACCCATCACCGATCTTGAAGAATTAAGTTGTTTTGTTTCATTTTCTCATATCAGGACAAACAATCTGATTGCCATGAAATGAAACTCCACCTTTCCGTTGAAGAATACTGAAAGGTCAGGAAGGAACTGATAGAATCACTAGTATTGGGAATTATGTTAAGATTCGTTGTTGAATCAATTAATAAGAAGAACAAAAAAATCAAACTCAACCATATTATTAAGAAATATAACACTGGTTTAACACAGTTATCCTTGATGTAAAGTTGATATAACATTAATGTAACAGTTATTCTTAATGTAACAATGTTTTTAAACCTCATGTAACATAATTACTATTCTTATAACGATCAAATTCTTCATTCGATATTGTTTTGTTTAAAGTTACACATAATTTCCCATTAACCCGTCTCGATTTTGCTTTTTTATTGGATTTACGTTCTTAAGAAAATACCTTAATAATATTGACTCCAAGTCTTACTTACATGGAGCTTAAACCTTACTCTCTTTCTAGAAGATGTGGAACACTAGAGTTCCAATGCATTTCGCAGCAATACGGGTGAGTGGGTTATTTTTTATTGGTTCAAAATAATGCACTTAATATAATTGACCCCTTCAATTAATCTACATGATACTTGATTGGTACAAGACAAAGAGGCGTCTTCCTATGAGTGGTAATGCCACCCATCTCTTCCATGTCCAGGTCTTGCATCCCCTTAGGCAGCTCCCAGTCGAAGCAGTACAACAGATTGGCCAATGTATACTCCACAATAGACACCGCCATGGCTATAGCAGGACAGATCCTTCTACCAGCCCCAAAAGGGAGCAGCTCAAAATTCTGCCCTTTGAAATCGACGTCACTCCCCTCAAACCTCTCAGGGTAAAACTCATCTGGGTTGTTCCAGCTACTGGGGTCTCTCCCAATCGCAAATGCATTAACAAGGATCGTCGTTTCCGGGAAGACGTCGTATTTACAGCCGTCGGCATTGATCTGAATGTGCTGCCTTGTCCGGTGCGGAATCAGCAGCGGCGCCGCCGGATGCATTCTGAAAGTTTCTTTGATCACCATTCTCAAGTATTTCAACTTAGGAATGTCGTCTCTATCCACTTTTCCCTTACTTCCGACACAGCTCCTGATTTCGGCTTGCACCTTCTTCATCACTGAGGGGTTCGCCACGACCTCAGACATACCCCAAACTATTGTTACTGCGCCGGTGTCTGTTCCACCTATGAATGTATTCTGAAAACAACAACTCATGTGAAATTCAAATTCAACCCAAAAGCAATGATAGTTTTTTTTTTTTGGATAATTAAAGCAATGATAGTTGTTAAAAGAAAAAAAGAAATATTTGGTTAAAAGAATTCAAATAACCCGCAAATTATAAATCTAATACTTTTCATGTTTTTTTTTATTAAAAATAATCCATTTTGGGTAAAAATGCTCCTCTATTTAATGTATTTACTTGTCTCTTAAAAAATAGATATTTTTGTGTCAAAAATTGAGGAATGTCAAATTGGTTCCTATTTTTTAACAATTATTTTTTATTCTAGAAAAACACGTAAAATACTAAAAATATGTTTGGTTCCATTTATTATGTTATGAAAAATAAAAGGCACCAAACCCCCATATTTTTAAAAAAACTAAAATGATATTCTTTTGTTTTCAAAAACTATTTTTTATTATTCATTTTCTAAATTAGGAATAATGTTTACGTCTGAATGTTAAGAAAGTACATATCCCAAGTTGGGAAACATTAAATAGGATCATATCCCAAGATCAGTAGTGGGCCTAGTGGGCATGTAGACATCACTAAAATCCAAAAAATAGAACTTGTAACTTTTTCCCATCTTCATAATTCCTTAATCATTTATTTTATTAGGAGTTGATTATATGTATTTATTAAAAGGCCTATAAAAATTGATTGGGGTTGAACAGACTACTGATAGTTACTTAAATAAGCTCAACCAAACATGCCCAAAAAAAAAAAAAAACATGATTAAGTTAAATAGGATTCTGTTCAGAGCACTCTAACAATAGTACAAGAATAGAGGAGAAAGAGAATTATGTTACCAGGAGAATGGCCTTGATATTATCACGGCTGAGATGAAATGCAAAATTTTCATCTTTCGACAATCCTACCAAAGCATCAACAAGATCTTCATGTTCTGGTTTCGCCCTGCTGGGATCAAGATGTTCATCCACCACCATCTGGAAGTAATTATCTAAGTTCTTGAAGCACTTACTGTGCCTATTGCGAAGCCCAATCAAAGCATCAACAATCCACCCAACAGACGGAAAGAAATCCTCAGCAGAAAAACTATCCAGCATTTTCATTGCTTCCATAAGAACATTCTGAAACTTCTCATTCTTGAACTGCTTCCCTCCATAATTCTTACCAAAAGCGAACGTATTGAGGATTCCATCCATGAGAGGAAATATCTTCTCATGGAGATCAACTGGATTCGTTGAAGCCTCAGAGAGAAAACTGATCAAATCATTAACCTCTACTTCTAAAGCATGCCACAATAATGGCGCCCTCTTGGCGCTAAGAAGCTCAGTGACAAACACTTTCCTCATCGCCCTCCAGTAATCAGAGTATGGTGAGAAGCACATGTCCAAGAAATTGTAAGAAAGTTTCTTGGGGCCTTGGGATGGAGATCGACTACAGCAGTCCAAATCGTGGGTTTTCAATACTTCTTTGGCCATGTCCGCCGACGAGACTAATAGGGTGGGATTCCTTCCCAGTTGCAGTAACAGGACAGGGCCATATTCTCGGGAAAGTTTCCAGAGGGATCGGTGAGGCAATTTTCCTAGCTGATGTAAGTTGCCAATGATGGGAAGCTTTGGAGGGCTTGGAGGAAGCCTGCAGGCAGCTCCTTGAAGGCCTTTCTTCTTCCATTTTTGAAGAAGAAACAGGAAGAGGATATGAAACGATAGCAGGGCAAGGGCGAGAGGCCATTGATTTGCTGATGATTGAGAGAAAAGGAGAAACATTTTTTCTGAAATCTTCTTGATTTTTGATACTGAGGCATAGGGTTTGCTTTTAATTGGGTTTACATACTATATTGAGAAGTCAAGATTGAAGATGATGCCGTATCCTTTGAAGGGATGGCAACATGGAGGCTGGGCGGGCGACTAAATTCCAACCCACCTATATGTTTTTTAAAGTTCAAACATAATGTTTGTTAAACCCACCTATATGCCGTATAGACAAAAATGAATATTTTTAATTATTCATATATAGTTTTTTTTCCACGTAATACTATACAAGTACAAATAACCAGAGAGATATTAAATTTCTTTTTAAATTGTTATATTTTCTTTTTTGAAAATTTTTTAAATTTATTGTAAAAAGAATAAAAGTTTTAAATTTTTATCTCAATTCTCTGATGGCTCCAATTTAATCAATTTTCTTTTTTGTTATAAAGAAATAAATAGTAAAACCCTTTATATGGAAAGACTAATATTATTATTTTACCTCGTTAAAGTTTATTTAAATAATTTTATAATTTTATAAGACATGGAATGTCATCTCAATTGAATTTTTTCTAATTCAAATATATTTATAAGTTTTTATTGGTAAAAAAAAAAACACTTGATTGAATAAAAATTAAAAGTTAAAAGGCTTGATTGAACAAAAATAAAGTTGAAAAATCAAAATATAATTAAAAAATTAAAAAGAATATAGACATTTGATTGAAAAAAAATAAAGTTGAGACACTAAAATTTAAAAAAATATATAAACATTTGATTGAATAAAAATAAATTTGACACACTAAAATAGAAAAAATAAAAAAAAAACTATAGACATTTGATTGAATAAAAATAAATTTGAGACACTAAAATAGAAAAAATAAAAAAAATATAGACATTTGATTGAATAAAAATAAAGTTGAAACACGAAAATATAAAAATTAAAAAAATATAGACATTTAAGTGAACAAAAATAAAAATTGAGACACTAAAATAGAAAGAATGCAAAAGTCGAGATACCATTTATATAATTAACTTATTTTTTTAAAATTAATTATATTATATTAAAATTTAATATATTTCATAAAAATAAAATATGATACTTTTTGCAAATTATTTTATTAACAAATATTTTAATTATTTTATTTTATATTAACATATAAAATAAAATAAATATAATTTTTTTTTAATATGATAGAAAGTATGTCGAGACATAATAATACTTGAACCCGCTTCAAACCTATCCTAAGTTTGAAAAGAAAAATCCTAACCCGATAAAAACTTGATGATGCTTAAATCATACATGTCCCATTAAAGTTAAGACGGGAACTCGAAACAACCCGTTACTTTGTCATTCTCCATTATACTCTTCCTTATGATGCTAGTACCATCTCAAGTGCTACCTTAGCCGCCTTCCCTTACCATGTAGGGACACTATATATTATCTAATAATTTAACATTTTCGACTAAATTAATATTTTAAAATTTGCGTGAAGCATTTCTCTTTCTTCCACTATTGGCCTTAATGATATTGTTATAAACATTGACAAAAAATCATTTACGTATTGGAATTTAAGTCCACAGAAAGATCAATTTTTCGAAGTGCTGAAAAATGTACAAAAAGGTAACTTTATTGAAAAGTATACTCCTTATTCATTCAATCCCAATTCCTTTTTACTTGCTTCACCCGTGATTTGTATCAATTCGACTCAGAATTGGATAACCGATAACATATACCAACTTAAATAAAATTTAAAAAACTAATTAGTTCGAATCTGGTTAAGATTATGAAGGATTGCCTCATGAGATTAGTCAAAGCATGTGTTACAATGTTCAACGATTATAATTTAACTTCTATGCATCATAATGGGACAGTTTAAAAGTGTATAAAAAAAACTCCTTTGCGCCATACAGAGCAAAAGTTGAACAAGTAATCAAAACCCACCAAGGGGGTCTGTATGTGCAGCTATACCATGTGTATTTCTTTCATTTTCTTTCAAAGTTCATAATAAGATTGTGAAATAAATTTGCAGTGTTTCGTGGTACATATTAAGAGTTAATGAAATCTCTTTTGAAACTCAAGTTGATTAATTTCTTGGTTTTGAAAGCAGTTTCACTTGTACTTAATTGTAGTTGAATTAATTTAGGATGTCTAAAGATTGTTACATTTTAAGTAATTATACATTATGTAGTTCGAGATTACGTTTTGGTGATGGTGGCTCCACTTTTCATGTATGTGTGTAACCATGGCTGACAAAAGACATGAGTTTGTCCCGGATATGAATGCCATGGATTGTTTTGAAGCTTTTGATGGCCAAATCCAACAATCTTATAATCAATCCGAGCATAATCCATATTCAACCACTTTTCAAAAAAAAAAAATCCATATTCTACCAGATTTAATAATTTGAATTCTAATTTGATCCTTCTTTCTTCCTGGACTGGGTGGATCCGTCTTTAACACCTTTTACCAGTTCCACAGCAGTAGAAAATTTAAATCAGAAAAAAAAGAAGGTAAACAATCCGCACCCCATGTGTTTGATGAAAGTTCAAAATCAAAGTAAAATTTAACTGGGCGTACAGAGATACAGAGATGGTCACAGGCAGTAGTAATGGAGCTGAGCTAGGGTGAATTTGGAAACATGTGAATAATATATATGTATCAAGAGTTGGAGCCACCCCCATTACTGCAATTTGTATAAGAGAGACCCCATGAAATGAAACTTCAACTTCCATTAAAGATGGAGAATCTTTCATTTATTCAATTCATAGTAAATGGCATATGGTAATGAGAGCAACTCACTCAGGTGGTTCCATATTACCCCACACAATGAGACTTGATGGGGACAAGACAAAGAGGAGTCTTTATGCCCCCACTATGTTGCTGCTGGGTTTGTGGCAAATTCCTCTAGGATAAACAAAGCCAAATAGAATTTTAGATAGCAAACTCTAAAATTCTCCCAAGAACAAGTTTAGGGAAATGATTTGAATGAGAAGAAAATTGGAATAAAAAATTATATTGTTTGAAGAGAATTTGTCCAAGTATTTATAATACTTTAGGGGAAAGACATAACTCTTGGTCCAAACAATACAATTTTAATATCAATCCAAATAGATATAACTCTTGGATCAAAAGACACAACCGTTGTATTTTAAAGATACAACTTTAGTGTCAAAAGACACAACCATTGTTCTAAAATAATTAGTAAAATTATTAATAAAATGATTAATAAAATTATTAATCATTTATAAACTTCATCCAAATAGTCATCTTACTCGCACTCTTACCTTCTTTCAATGTTGAGATTCCTTACATCATTGTATCTTTAACGTCACGCTTGGTAGTGATATGTGTCAATCGTAAAGTTTATGCATGTATAGAGGTGTCTTCGACTTAGCATATTTGATAATATAAATATTTCAAAACCTTGTCAAAATCAATGGTTATTTAAATTCAATTAAACAATGATTTTATGTGACAAGATCGGAAACATTATACACATAAACTTATAAGTTTCTCTAAACATGTTCGCCGCACTACAAGAAAAAAGATTATTAGCGACGAAATATTTTTGTTGTAAAAAAGTAAATATTGTTGCAAAAACATATTTGCAACAAAAAAAATTTTGTTTTATGAACGTCGTCTTATCCTCGTCGCGAAAAGCTTCTACGACAAATATAATGTTTTGTCTCTAATAATTTTTTGCAACAAAACTATTTGTTGTTAAATGTTTAAAATTTTGGTTGCTAAAAATTCTCAATAATAAATTAATTTCTTGTTGAATTATACATACAACAATGAAAATTGTTATTTCGTTGTAAGAGAGATTATGGGACAAAACTTTATTTCATTGCTAAAAGTTTGTCATATTTTAATAAAAATAAATAAATGTCTATAAAAATATAAAATTGCATCACTAAACATCTGTGTAATAATCTAATCATTATATCTTAAAATATTTAGTTGATATATTTTAATTTTCATATTTAATTTTAAATTATAAAACATAATTAAACAATAAAATTTTATGATACATTGATTTTATTATCTAATTAATATTTATAACATATAAATAAATAAGTCAATTAGATGATAACATAGTTTTAATACATAACTAATAACATTCTACCAAGTACAAAAGAACTTTGTTTAAACTAACATTCATAAAATAATAATAATTTATGTCCATATTTTTTAAATTTGATTACTTTAAAATTTAAAGAAAATTTTAATCATCATCCATTAGTATAACTAGAAGTACAGAATGGTATTTCATGTAGGGAGTGATGAACATGTGTGGAAGGTAAACTTCTTGAACCTGAATTTGAAATGTTCATATACAGAGTAATTTCACTAATAAAACAAACTCATTGATCTATCTAGTACTGATAGTGATGGATCTTGATCTCTTGACTTTAGATGAGCTCTCCAATGATTAAGCTCATTCTTCAATTATATCTCTTCACATTCCTTAGCATATGAATGGAGATGATACATGCCCATGACCAAACCCCTTGATGTATCCATGTCTTGAACCTTGATAGCACTTCAACATTATATCAACCTCTGTCAAGGTTTGATCATCATCAAACACTAATTGCCTTTGCAATTCCAGCATTCTATCCTACAAATACAAACAAAAGTTAGATAATATAAAAAACAACTTAATTGAATAAATAAAAGTTGTAAAGATAAAGTATATAGGAATAAAAAAAATTTTAGCATGTATATAAATCAATAAGTAACTTAGCTAATTTACCTATAATTTATTGCAAAGAGACATTATAAATAAATCTAACAATTTAATTATGTATCATAAGATATTCTTCATGATTTGGCTAAATTTTATAAGATTCATATCAATTTTTATAAAATTTTCAAAAAAAATTCCTACTATAGAATTATTAAATTTCATAAAATTAATTTAATTAATTTATAAATCATAAATTTTTTGCTTTGAAAAACCAATTGTTTAATAGTAATATAATTCAATTCTAAATTACATAAAATAAAAAAAGTGGAAACCCTTTTAAATAAAAATAAGCAAGCAAATGAAAGTTTTAAGGAATACACGTAAGAAGTCTTTGTACCTTAGATTCCCTAACCATGGTGAGTAGTCCAATGATTAACTCAAAAGTTTTACTTTGCTTGATGCTTGTCCTTATCATACCCTAGTAACAACATGAAGAATAAATAAAAATACGAGAATAAAATTTTATGGAAACAATAAACTATTTATAATTTCTCTTATAAATTTGTATCAATGGTGATCAATTATAAATAAGTGTAAGAAAAGATATTTTCTTCAAGTCTAATAGCCAAACTTTTATTTTAATATTCTACTATAAGGCCTTTGTTATATTATAAAATTCAACCTAAAATTAGAATACTTATAATAAATGGTTCAATTAAAAATGAAAAAAAAATCCCAAAGATATATGCTTTGCATAAAGAAAAAGAAAAATCATATATTCTAAACTTTACAAGATCAACACTCTAAGAAATGAAAAGCATAAGAAAAGTATGAGTTTTAGATTTAACAATTCAACCACCAACAACAGGAAAAATATACAATAGAAAAAAAAACCAAAACGATGGAAATGTCCTAAAATAATTAAAAACATGTTAACACATGTAGTATAAACTCTTGTTGAAGATTAGTTAAGATTTCATCTCTCAACAAGAAATCATAAATTATCTCTCTCTCTCTCTCTCTCTCTCTCTCTCTCTCTCTCTCTCTCTCTCTCTCTCTCTCTCTCTCTCTCTCTCTCTCTCTCCTGTATATATATATATATATATATATATATATATATATATATTATGCTTAAGTAACAAAATAAAGAATAAATTAAATAAAATACGAGTACATTTTTATGGAAAAAATAAACTATTTATAATTTCTCTAATAAATGCATCCATGGCAATATTCATAAATAATGTAAGAAAGATCTACTTATTTAAAGTCAAACAACAAAACTTTTTATTTTACATTTCTATTAATCTAAGTCATATTTTAATAATATTCTAGAATTTTTTCTATTATAAAATTTCAATCAAATTGAGAATACTCATAATAAATTGGTTCAATTGAAAATGAAAACAAATTCCCAAGCTCTATGTTTGTGTAAAGCTATATATGCAAGAATTTTACAAGATAAACTCTATTATTTAAAATAAAAATAAAACATTCAAAACATGAGATAGAACAAATACAGTTTTGTTCTATAACATAAAAGGTATGTGCAAATAACTACGAAAAATGAACAAAGTAATCAACAAATGACAACTTAGTTGCTCAATACATTTCACTTTGTTTAAAATTTAACTATACATTTAAATAAATAAGTATTATGATCCAATCAACTAATTCAATACACAACATAAAGGAGAAAAACATACTTCATAAATCAAAATTAAGAGTATATAATCAAACACCAAATGAAAGAGGAGCTTATACCATTACTAAGCTTTATGGTAAAAAATTCAATTGCCTATCAAACAATAAATAATTTTGAACAAACAACACAACAAATATAGAGGGAAATTGGGTTAGAAGGTTAGAAACTAGTATTTAATTTTAAATTTCAACTATATGAAATTGGTAATAAAGATGAAGATAACTTTTGAATCAAAGGAGTCACAATTCATACGAGTATAATTTTAATATTTAAAACTTTTCTAATACTATAAAAGAATGCTTAGAATTTATCATATAGCAATCTCTTCTACTTTATTAATTCATTAGGAAATAGACTAAATAAATTAAGGTATTTTTAACACTAAACTAGTTTTAATTTGATGAGGGAAGAAATATAAATAATAGGAAATTCTCATTTCAAGAACATGTTAACATGTCTCAATTTCAAATCCTCCACCTTTTTTAGGTAAATTATAACTTGCAGTTTTTTTTTTCTTTTGCTCGTACTTTCTTTTTATCTTACATACTAATAAAGTATTGAATATTGACTAGAAATTTTCTAGTCAGAAAAAGGGTATTTTTGCTTTCTTTACATCTATTTTCTCACCGTCCAAACATAGACAAAAAATAAAATCAATGAATAATCTAAAGATAAAAATAATCGAAAACTAATGAAAAGAAATTTCTCTTCTATCAAAAACTAATAAGAAAATAAATTCCTCTTATATCCATTATAACCTTGAATTTGAAAGCCTCAACTCTAATGGATTAAAGTTCTGAAAAAAAACATGGTAAAAATGTAAAAGCATGAACATGGAATCTCCAAAATGAAAACTTGCATTTTCTTCCTAAAACCTAAATAACAAACTCTAATGGATTCACAAAGTTATAAGAAAAAAAAAATCTGGTAAAAATGTAAAAACGTGAACATGGAATCTCTAAAATGAAAACTTGCATTTTCTTAGAAATTAAAGAAAAGTGGGATGATATTTGATAACTAAAAGGAGATGAGAGACAAGAAAGAACCTTTGTGTTTGTAAACCCTTGTAATATGTTGTAGTGGTAGCAATGTCTCTTGAAACATGAAAGAATTCGGACAAAAGCGAATGGGATGTGGTTGTTTTGACTTATCTTGACCCAAGCTAGCTTTTAGTATTAAATTTGTTTGTTTTTAAAATTTGAGCTTATTGTTTGAGAATTTTTTAAAAGTTACGAATAGAAAAGTGAAAATTATTTGACTTTTCCTGTTAGAGAAAAAAATCATTTTCATAAAAATAAGAAAAACTTCAATCATTCTTAGAAATAGAAGAAAAATTTATGATATACGCAGCTAGGAATGACCATGGAGAGTTCCGGGGACGGCAGGCAGTCTCATCAGGCCGGCTTTCGTTTATTTTTTTTGGTCTGAAGTGCCGTTTAAAAAATTAAACGGGGCGGGCGGTGATGGGAAAATTCTCAAGCTTCGCCCGTTTACATCTATTACTGTTTTATTTTAATTTTAATTTTTATATTTGCTTTTTATTTTTATTATATGAAATTAATATTTTTCATAAAAATAAAAATATTATGAATTTATAAATTATTTATAACATTATAATATTATTATTTACATTAAAGTATAAAAATAAAATAATAAAAAATTATTTTAAAATTTAATGTTGAGACTATTATTATTATTTTGGATGCATGGTTCATATTATTTCATTGAATTACATTTACGCCCCGAAAACGAGTTTATTCTTTTCGATTCGGCTTTATTTTAAATGAGACAATTAAGTCTTTCACTGGCTGCTCGAAATTTTCCTAAAAATCTCGTCGCAAGTCGACCAATTTGTATTTCGGAAAATCGGAAAATTTTTCGCGTCTCGAATCGTGAGACTTTTACGGGTCACTAGACTAATGAGGCAGATTTAACGACGCTTGATCCGTTTCATCATCGAAATCTAGAGAATTTCCCGAAACTTCGCGACAGCGGTAATTTATTATTTTTATTATTAACGTTTTGTCGTTTTGAAGAATTTCTATTTCTCGGGTTTTATAAATGCCAATCACGAGCGCATGCCGGTTGAAAATATGATCGATAAGCGCGATTAAAATTAAATTAAGCACTGTGCGAGTGGAAACGGCGACGAGCGAAATAATCAAAATCTGGATTGTGTCCTGATAATACCTATTGTTAAAAAAGCAACGAACATCTTATCTTTATTAAAGTGTATTCGATAAAACGAAAAGTTGATCGGCGTTAAGTAAAAAAGCAACCAGCGGCACAACAAAAAAATTTGTGGGAAATAGATTGGGTTTTGGTGGGAAGCAAATTAGTTTTGGTGGGGAACCAATAAATGTTTTGAGTAGGAAACAAATTTAGTTTTGGTAGACAACTTTGAAATGATAGCCCCTATGTGTTATCCCAATAAATAATATTTTAAACTTAAAAATATATTTAAATATTTTAAAACATTAAAGGATTGATATCTTTTAATGGTAGATTTGAAAACAAGTTGTGTGAAATGATAGCCACTATGCATCATCCAAGAAATAATATTTTAAACTTAAAAAAATTTTAATATTCTAAAACAATAAAGGATCCATTTCTTTTTATAATAGATTTAAAAACAAGTTAGGCATACGTAACTTGTGATCAGTTTAAAGAATTTGGCTCTACATGCCAAACACACTTGTCTTACATTTTTTTAATTGATAAAATGAAAATGTTGAAAAGAGTGATGAAATAAAAAGTTGATATCAGCAATATTTCTATGAAATAGATTATGACGACATTGACACGGTTTTCAATGAACTACTCTCTCTCTTGTCATGTAAGTAGAGGTGGAAATGGCCCATAATATGGCAAAGACTATCACATCTTTTCAATCAATTAATGTAAAGTACGATATAGCTAGAATCATTTTTCCCTATCAAAAATTTCCTTTTTCATTCATTATATTTAAACTTAGTCTAAATTTGAAAGATAATTTCCAAAAATTCTAAAGTCATATTTGATTCCAATTTTTTTTCTTTTTTTCTTTTTTTTTTGTTGTTATAAAAAACAAGAAAGAAAATAGAAAATAGTGAAAATATATCTCTTAAATTGAAAAATAAGAATAATTTTGAAAAGCATGGAAATATTTTAAAGAATTATTCTTAAGATATTTTCAAAAATAATAACCACAATAAACCTAAGGTTTCTATTTGAAACTTGAAAATATTAAGGAAATAAAATAAAGAAGAAAATAAAAAAAGTAGGAAGGAAAGAAAAAATATAGACAAATAAAAAAATAGGTTTAAATTTATTAAATAAATTATATTTATTTATTGGCTAAATTTTATTTGTTTCTACATGTTACATAGCGTTAAGAAATAAAAAATATGTCTCTTTTATTTTTCGCGTGAAGCGAGAAACGTAAAATCATTTTCTTTAATATTTTTTTAAACTTTACGCGAAACTTTCAGAGTTAGATAGACACAAAAGCAAATATGATTATGCGGTCGATTAAGCTTTAAGTCCATAGGGCTATGCCCAAATGCGAGGATTTTTCGTTATTTTTAAAATGGATTACAACACTTGGTCATAAATATGGATGAGATCCTCTCAATCCAATGTCTTTTTCTAACCTAATCATATAGAATGATTCAAGTGAATTCCTTCGTTCCCTTATTTACAAACATTGCACATATTACCCTCAATTTTGATATTAAAATAAAGAGTATCATCTCTCACATATTACCCTCAATTCAGTACCTCAGTATCTCTGCTTAGCACTCTTCAACACTTTTGCTATCTTGTCTATGTCAGATTCTTGAAGTTGTGTTAAGATTGTTCGCTAATTTGAATTAAATAGCGCCATGAAGCGCTCGGATTTGGAACTCTTGATAAAATGGAACTTCATTCTCCCCAATTACGATTCTAACATTATCTCTTTCTTGAGATTATCTCAGGTGTCATGCTTAAATTAAAGAGACTTGGGCACCAAATAATCCTTTTTAGAGTGAAATCCTACTTGTATTCCAACTCTAGTTTGATCGAGGTACAAGATTATCTCACTGCAGTTCTCTGACGTTTATGATATCCATAAGATGCAGAAGTCAAAATAACTGGTCTATAACTCTCTTAAAAAACACGAGGTCGATAAAGTCGAGGCTGGTTAAGTCACTCTTTCAGGTCCCAACTCTTGTTATTGCTCACATGATTCTCGCGCGTTATTATTGATAGACTTAAAATTGTAAGCACTCGATTAACTTGTAGTATTGATCTTCAAAAATATACTATCTGCGAAAATAGTGCAAATTCTAAGCCCAACAAAATAAATTTATTGAATCTGGCCCAATATAATATAAACTAATGGCGATTGAATGTATTTGTGGAGATATAAATAAATTAGCTTTATTATAAAATATCGTTAACTATTCTTGATAGGATCAAGCAATATTGATCTTATAAAATATAATCAATCAAGAGTACATACATAAGTCAAAGGTTCATATCGTACAAATGTATTTTAGAGTTGATGGGAATTTCATTACTAGTGAGAAGTTATCTTTTGTGTTAGCTCAATCCTAAAAAACAAAGTTATGTTTCATTATTTTAAAAATTATAGTCGAAGGAAATATTATTATTATTATTATTATTATTATTATTATTGGTATGTACAGTTATTTATTTTGTACTACATTATAAAATTGTATTCATCATAAATTTTTTTTCCATTATAATTCAAACCTTGAATTTCTCTCTTTTGCTCGCTTAAGTTTTAACCACTTAGGTTAGGTTTTATTGACTAGAATAATAAAAATAATAATAATTATTATTTGAAAAACTTATTATTATTATTATTACTGTGTGTGTATTAACCATTAAATGGTGTTTTTAAGGGTAGAACTCTATATGATAATGCAAATATTATCCGTTTTGATATTTTAGAATAGTTTTAAAAAATAACATTCATTTAAATATATTTTTATTTTCTTTGTATTTGACTTTAAAATATAATAAAATAACACAAATTTTACAAGATGTTTCTTGAAAACACTTTATTCTTTTTATTTTAAAAACAAAAAATATTTTATGTTTTATGATTTTCAATTTTATTTTTATTTATTTTTATTTCAAAAAAATAGAAAACTCTTGAAAAATAATTATCAATGAGATTTCAAATCAAACCCAAAGCAAAACAAGGTTTAACCGTGTGGCACAACCAGGGCCGTTTAGAACCTGATCTTTAAAACAATGAGATTTGTTTTAAAAATGTGGATGCTTATTGATCTTTTCTTTTTCTGTATGTATTATTGATCTTTATTTTTTTTGGTCATCTATGGAGTAGACCGGATATAGCCGGTATTAGTCCATTGGGAACTTTTAAATATTTGAAAACATGAACGTAAAGAAGAAGAATGGACGGCCGAGATCAGATGTGGCGAAGATCACTACCGTTGATTTATTGGAACGTGCTCGACAGATAAGCAAAGGGTTTGAATTTCAGTAGCCGTCGCGACGTATCCAGATCAGGAGCGAGAAACGAGATGCCTTGTTCCGTCCAGCAGGTTCCGGGCGGCATCGGAGCTGGAGTTCCTGTCCAGGTGAGCGGTGGCGAGGAGCCCAAATATTGGGACCCATTTTTCCGAAAAACGGATCTGGCGGGTTCTGAATATTGCGCCTCAGATCCATTCGAAGGTTGGATGCGTCAATGGAGGTCGGCGTTTGGGGTCCCTTAAGAATACGAGGCGCTGGTGACTGCGTGGCTTCCAGGGAGGCCGGAGTTCACATTGAATCGGCGCCGACGGCTGGGATTTCTGGAATGTTCACGGCAGGGTCTGATCCTCGTGGCCCAGATCCAGGCGTGGGTATGGTTAAAGGCGTCAAGGCCGATCGGTGGGTGGGATTCCACGTAGGCGACAAGGCGCCGGCGCTAGAGGACTTCCAGATCGGACGGTGTAGCGCCAGGAATGTCAGATCCAGAGCGGTCTTTGTTTGTCGACCGTATGGTTTACCCTGGCCATGGCCGGAATCGTGGTGAACAAGCGTTCGGGGACACTACTCGAGTCCACCGTGCTCAGAAAAGGGGATATGTTTGGGCCGGGGACCAAATGGAGAGAGAGGTTCGGGGCGTTGTGGTTGGGCCGGCTCGGAGTTTTGCCGCCGGTGTTGTCCACCGGGAGAGGTACTGTGATTGAAGGGGTTCAGGGGAGGGATGCTCGGTTTGGGTCTCGCCGCCTGTGTACTCCGATTTGGAGTTCCTGGTACTGTACCTGGTTTCTTCCCAATTGGTTCTGAATTTACAGTGGGTCTGTTGATGTGCGGGAATTGACTGATCGCCCAGGTCGGCTTCGTCATCTGAGGTTTTGGATTGGATTTCTTAACCTTTTTTTTAATAGATAATTGGATTTGTTAACTTAGGACTTAGTTTTGATCTAGGGTTTGGAATTGATAATGGAATGGACAATTTTCTTCAATCAGAGGTGATTTTGATAGTTATGGGATTGCATCTTATGATTTAACTTTGGTCCCGTGTGTGATAGACTTGTACATGATGAATCTTTGGAATTTATTTCATTTTGAATTGGATTAATGGATGGATTTCCATAACCCTGCATGGATCCCGAATGAATGAGAAAGAGGTTTGATGGAGAGGTTGAATTTATGAGTCCCAGGCAGTCCAAAGACTTTGACTAGTATGGTTTTTTTTTTCCCTAGGAATTTTCTTTGCAATCAAATGGGGCTATGTGTCACTTCAGGTTGGACATTGACCTTGGTTGCTGAGGTAATGATTATATTGCTTTACTCAATTATCAAGTTTATGAAGGAAAAAAAAAATCTGAATAGATTTGATTGCATTTCTTTATTCTACACTCTCTAGTAGAATATTTCTTATAAAATGTATGAAAAAAATGAAGTTAAATTTTTTTTAAATCATATTTAGCATTATCAAGAATAGAGAAAACAAAGACTTCCAATTAAATTAGAGTACAAAAAGTTGATCTTTAATATTTTGAGCTCAACTTTTTTTCTCCCTTAAGGACGTTCTTTTTCTTTTCCTTTTTATTTTTTTAATTTTGATTAATTAAGAAAAAAAAAATTAATCGACATTCAACTTTATTAAAGAAAATGTAAGCTTTCAGCAGTGACATAAACATTATTTTTGGAAAAAAATTTATCATGAATATAGTCATTTTCTTATTGTGTTGTATTCATGAGATGCATTAATGAAAAAATTGGATAATTATCAATATTTGCAGTTAACTCTTTCAGTTGATTCTTTGATTTCAAAGTGATGAGCCATGTTGTTGGTGTTTTAGTAGCTGAAATTGATATAATATTGCATTATTCTAATTGTTTGTACAATGAAATTGCAGGCAAGTTTATAGTCCTTGTGCACCTAGTGAGAGCAATTGATTTGATTCTTACTCCAACTAAGGATCTGACTCAGGAGAGCTAACTGAGGAAGGAAGATCTAATTGACTAGTTATAATGTATTTTTCATGTACATTTTACATTCGAAGTTGTTTAGCATTATGTGTATAAACAAATGTAAAATGTTGTCATTTTAGTAACCAATAAAATGAATGTTAGACATGACTGATAAACAAATATGAAACACTTAAAGTAGTATTTATTATGAATGTGATTATTCTTTTGATATTTATCTCAAAACAGTTAATCATTATATGCTTTATTACCTTATCTTGCAATCCACCATATGTTTATTTTATATGGATATGTTAATTTTTTTGCAATGCCATTTTTGTCTACTTGTATTTTTAAATTTTAAATTGGTGAACGTGAAATCATTTAATTCAATATATAGAAATTTATTTTATTTATTTATTTTTTTAGTAAATTTGCTTATTTTTAAGGAGCATTTCATTTATTCCTAAAGTGAAATTTTTAGGTTATATTATTTTTGAAATAAAAGAAGGGTTTATAATTTATAAACCATCATAATATATCAAATGCTAAAATAGAAATTTATTTAAAAATTTTGGATGATGGTAGTTTGAAACAAATAGATAAAGAAATTAGTTTCAAAGCAATAGTTGAACAAAATTGAGAGTCAATGCTTTTAAAAGGCATTTGATGCAAAAATTCGGTGTTGATTGATGTATTTTTAGATAATAAGTCACCACTAATATATGTAATAACATCATAATTATTTTACAATTATGTATGACTGTTGTGATATAGCATTTATTTTACATATTTTGTTAATTTTAAAACATGTGTGACTTGTATTCTTTGATATATTAATATTCATAATTCAATTTTATAATATTATTTTAAAATAATATAACATTAATATAGAAAATATTTATTACAATTGGATGTTGATTCATTACTAAATTTTAAGATTATATATAGAACAATGACTAACTAGCCATTGAAAAAGTATTAATGATGCAAATTTTTTTACATCAACAACTATACTCACTTTTGAATAGCCCAATCCGCGAACTTAAGAGTCTTGAGAAATCCAAAATCTAGAATAACCATTCAATCTCTCGTAAAATCAAATTGTTCAAGTGTTGTACAAATATAGTTCAAATCAATACGCTATTATGAAAAATAAAAATTTATATTTCAATCAATATATAAATTATAAAATATAACAATAAATATATTTGAAATTATATAACATCATCAAATATAAGTTAGCTAATGTATAATACAAAAAGTTAATAATAATATTTAGAGATGAAAAATATCATGTTGTTGCAAAGTAAATAGAGTAAACACTGACAACAAACAAATTTTGTCTCTGAATTTCTATAATATTTTTAGCAATAAAAAATTCAATAATATATTTCATTGCTAACACACATAGATTTGGTGACAAGAAATTTCACCTTTGAATATTGTTGCAAATTATTTTATGAAGAACATATTCGCACAAATCTCTTTGAGACAATTTTGTGACAAAAATTACATTTTTTCGTCTCTAAAACTATTACATGGAGTAATTATACGACAATTTCTAAATTTCGTTGCTAATAGAAACATTTAGTGACAATTTTATTTATCCACATTGAAAATTCGTCACTAATTATCCTTTTTCTTGTAGTGCCGTGAGCTTTAGCACCATATTAAGGCCTTGTGCTACCTCCTAGATTCATGAACACTTACAAAAATTTTTACTCCCAAACTTTTGATAGAAGCGACACCACTTCTTGTGTTCATATAGGTGAAGAACTGTTGAAGTTTCAAGATTAGCACTTCCTTGTTCTATTAGTATTTGTAAATCTTCATTAAGAATAAATAATATTCAACCTCCTTTTTCATAAGTGCTATATTACTAAGTACTTACTAACGATTCACTAATAACTTGTTTTTACCATTTAAACTTTTAAAATTGTTAAACAATAAGAAAGGTTAGGTTCCCATTATTAGTAACAAATCTAAAATATGTTTGTTAGACCCATTGCACTTGTAGTGCTCTTTATCATATCTCTCGAGAGTCCTTTTGTTAATGGATCAGCTAGGTTCTTACTTGACCTCACATAGACAACAGTGATTATACCATCAGAAATTAGTTGTCTAATATATTGATGTCTTAAAGCAATATGTCTAGATTTACCATTATAAATCTTGTTAAATCTTTCTGAAACGTAGTTCGCTTGTATCGCGATCTGAAAAGAAAGCTGCGGCATTGGTTGTGTACAACTCTATACTTGATAATAAATTTCTCGTATTCTGCTTCTTCTTTGTTGCCAATGCAATAAACTTCAGTTCCAATGTGGAATGAGTAATGCCTGTCTGTTTAACTAGGCTTGTGATATCGCTCCACTCCACACAAAGTAAAAATCCAACCCGGACGTTGATTTGTATCATTGATACTAGTTATCCAATAGCATCAGTATATCCTTCCCAGTATCGAAGGAAGCATTTATAAAACAAAGCAAAAAACTTTGTTCTTTTTAAGATAACAAAAACTCTTGCAAGCTTTCCAATGTTCGATACTAGGATTTGTTAATATCTTGATAGTTTACAAACAGCGAAAGCTATATCGGAGTATAGTACGATACATGCATACATTAAACTACAGTGCACTAGCATAGTCTAATTGACTAATAGACCTAATTCCTTCGTATTCCTCTGATAGCTCGTTAGAAACATCAAAATAGTATTTACTTTAATTCCTAAGTGATTAAACTTAGAAATAATCTTATCAATGTAATGTGATTGACATAAAGCAAAACCCCCACTATGTTTCTTAACTTTAATTCCTAAGATAGTATCAACTTCTCCCAAATCTTTCATTTTAAATTGAGAAGTTGGGCATTTCTTAGTATCATTTATTCCTTAGATATTTGTGTCTCATGATTAACAAATCATCAACATAGAGACAAATAATTACCCCATATTCTTTTGTGAATTTGGAGTAAATACATCTATCCGCTCCATTATGTTTAAAATCATGTGATAAAATCACATTATCAAACTTTTCATGCCATTGTTTAGAGCTGTTTAATCCATACAAGGATTTCAATTCAATTTACAAACTTCTTTTCATTACCAGATACAAACCTTCAGTTGTTCCATATAAACTTCCTCTTATAAGATCACCATTTACAAATGTCTGCTTCATCCATTTGATGGACATATAAGTCATATATAGACGCTAAAGCAAACAACACTCTAATGGAAACAATTCTAGCCATTGTGGGAGATGGTATCAAAATAATCAACTCTCTTCCTTTGTTTAAAAACCCTGCTACTAATCTTGCTTTGAAAGCTCATAGAGAACCATCAAAGATTGTATTTTCTCTCCAACGCCCATTTACATCCAATGGGTTTACAACTAGGTGGCAAATCAACCAATACCCATGTTTCATTTGATAAAAGAGAATCCATTTCATCATTAATTGCCTCCTTCCAAAAACTGGAATCTCTTGAAGTCATTGCTTCATTATATGTTTTTGGATCATTTTCCAAATGCAAAACAATAGGTATCTTGTTTAAAATCTCATCTCTAGTTCCTTCAACCAAGAAGACTATTGCTTGTGAAGATAAAATCTAATCTAAATTCTTTTCTTTTCACTCGGGCTGACTTCTCCTAGGTTCACTAGAAGATTCACTATTTTTCGTTTATTATTATGAGAAGAACTAGGAATTCATATTAGTATCTGCGCAATTGAAGGTTCGTGATTGTTGATTTACATTCGAATTTCCAAGAAAGCTAGTTTCTAAAAATTCAACATCTCTAGACTCTATGATAACATTTGAGTCTATATCCAACAATTTGTATGCTTTTGAATTCTCAGCATATCCCACAAAGATACTCTTAAGAGCTCTTTGTCCTAATTTCGTTTTTCTAGGATCAACTCGTAAAGCTATACAACCATACTTCAAATAGCTCACTTGCTTTTCTTCATACTCCAAGGAGAAATCTTATTTTCTTCGAGGGTATTCTATTAAGTGCACATGACAAGCTGTTAACAAGGCTTCTCCCATAACTTCATTGGTAGTTTAGCATTTACTACATAGCATTAATCATATCTACCAAAGTTCTATTCTTTCTTTCAGCCAAACCGTTTTGTTGTGGAGTATATGACGCACTTGTTTGATGTATTAAACCATTTTCTTCACAAAAAACAGAAAACTCAATTGAAAAATATTCACCACCTTTATCACGTCGAAGAATTTTTATTTTCTTTTCCAATTGATTTTCTACCAAAACTTTGTAACGTTTAAACATATCAAAAGCTTGATCTTTATTTTTCATTAAATAAACATGAGTAAATTTGGAATGATCATCTATAAAAGTAATAAAATATCTATTTCCTCCTCTAGTTAGATGACCATTTAATTCACATATATCTGAATGCACAAGTTCAAGTAATTCTGTTGTTCTTTCATTCTTTGGAAAATGTTTCTAGTCATTTTCTTTGTATACATATTTCACATTTCTTAGAATTTGTATTTTCATTATTACATGAAATCAAACCATGATTAGACATAAACTTTATCGATCTAAAATTAACATGGGATAAACGAGCATGCCATAAATTAAAAGCAAAGAGTCAAGAACATACATAAACATCAACTTTATTACTTAATTTAAACATGCCATCACATGAATATCCTTGCCTAACAATACACCATTCTTAGAAAATATAACTTTATCGGCCTCTAAATCAGCTTTAATGCCTTTCTTGCATAATAGACTTGCAGAAATCAAATTCTTCCTCACATCAGGAACATGAAACACATTCAGCAAAATCAGCTTCTTTCCGGAAGTAAATTGCAATTCGATTGTTCCTTTTCCAAATACTTTTGCAGTATCATGATTTCCCATGAAGACCATTTCTTCTTTTGTTGCAACATCATAAGTTTTGAATAGATTCTTAACATGGCAAACATGCACTGTAGCACTGAATTTACCACCACCTCGCCTGAGTCACACTCGCTGCATGTTGCATCTGAATCATACTGATTTTAAGATCAGCAATCATAGCGATGATTTCAGTAGAGCTTGATTGATGTTCTACAACATTTATTTCTTTTTTCCGGCATTCTCCTCCGTCTTCACTTCTTATAAAATCTGTATTCTTTTCTTGAAATGGACCATTTTTCCATGGTGAAGAAACATGACTGTTTCTTCTTATCATTGCGTAATAATCATTATATTTTCTTTTATTTCCGTGATTCTAAGTGACCAGCTCTTGTTTCCCCATTGTTTTTAGTGTAAGACTTCAACATAATTTACTTTAGAATCAGCACTCAAAGCTAAAACCTGGACCCACGATTGCGTGCTCTCTTCAATCCGAACATGTCTAGTTTTCATGGAAAATCTTCGCAGTGTACCTCTTCGATAATTGTCCAAGAGGTTGGCAATCTAAATTACCAGCCACTTGTAATGGTTCAGACATGACCGCTTAAGATCTTTGAGTCTTGATACTAACACAAGCAAAGGTAATCCACTTGAGGCATGAGCAGGGCTTATTATCAAACACTAAACAAAGAATTTCAGCACTAATAAATTTGTCCCGCACCTTGCTCTTCCGATGCATACTTATTCTCCATGGCATTCAAAATTTCAGGGGATTTAATTGTACGGGCCAGATCATACAATCTATCGATAATGATTCGTAATAAAACCCCGCAACGAACTTCATCTCACACGCTACGGCCGCCATCACTTCACGCATCTTTATCGATGGTTCTCGAATTGTTGGCGCATTTCCACTTAGTAGACATGCAACAACCCAATTCAAAGAAGTAAGAAACAACTTGGTCCTTCCAAATATAAAAATTAATTCATCGAAACGATCCAAATCTTGAAAATTTCAGGATTGAACATTTTGTTGAAAATAGAATCAGAACTTGTAGCCTCCATTGTTGATAATTTCAAGATTAAGAAAGAGATGAAGGCTTTAAACGTATTCACTCTCCTTAAGGAAATTATGCCCCCACTATGTCACGCTGGCTCAGGGCAAATTCTGGGGATAAATTAAAGCCAAATAGAATTTTAGATAGCAAACTCTAAAATTCTCCCAAGAACAAGTTTAGGGAAATGATTTGAATGAGAAGAAAATTGAATTAAAAAATTATATTGTTTGAAGAGAATTTGTCCAAGTATTTATACTACTTTAGGGGAAAGACATAACCTGGGTCCAAACAATACAATTTTTAATATCAATCCAACAGATATAACTCTCGATCAAAAGACACAACTGTATTTTAAAGATACAACTTTAGTGTCAAAAGACACAACCATTGTTCTAAAATAATTAGTAAAATTATTAATAAATGATTAATAAAATGATTAATCATTTTATAAACTTTTAAACTAAAATAGTCCTCTTATAAACTCCTTCTCTTTCAATGTGAGACTACATCACTAATCATTCTATTATTTTTGCGGCAGAATGTTAGTTTTTTTCTGATGTTTGGCCTGTGGTTCTTATCTCTATTTGCGTCCCTGGGCCTGAAGTAGTGCAAGAGATCGGCCAGAGTGAACTCCAAAGTGGGCACCGCCATGATATACTGTGACATCCTCTCGCTGCACCTGTGCACAGCTCAAATGCTCGCCTCTTGAAATCAATGTCACTCCCTCAAACCTCCGTAAAACTGTAAACTTATTTTTGCTATTTCTTAGGCTCAGGTAATGTGATTAACATAACCTGCACATTACGTGATCTTAAGATTTCATGATATTCATATTTATGATATTGACATTTATGCAAAATAAGAATTTGTTGTAACTAATCTGGATCCATAATGATGTTCAGCTCAAGCAAAATATTATCTATTTCTATCCTTTATTCTTCTTTTCCTTCTCCGCTTTCTGGCCAGGAAGGTGAAATTTTATCGAGAGAGACTTTTATAGGTAGGGAGAGGACCCTTATTAAATGGATTAATTTAAAATTCAAAATTTTAAATCCTTTACCGCTTCCATCAAGCGGTGCCACCTTAAACCAATGAATTGAGTGATTTATAATATTAAATCTAATATTATCACACGAGTCAACTAAGAATAATTGAAAACATTCTTACATTCTCCCACTTGACTCATGTGATAATGCACATTACTCATCTTATCTCATCGCTTCATCATAAAATCATAATTAAGAATAAGAACTAAATAAGAGTCATGGCGGTTGTATCGTCATTATAGTCGACATAGTTCCTTCCATGAACTACCATACCACCCCTCTTCAAACCATTCATGCCAGATATATTTCAGTCCAAATGTTATTAACCCATCCGAAAGTAAGTCCCGTTTACCAATCATCATCAAAATTATGTATACACATATGTATAAAACAGAAAATTCATAAACTTGTACTTTAATGAGCCTGCCGCCAATATACATTAATAATCGAATCGTTGATCATAAATAATTGTACATGAGGCCCATTCTTTCAACATGACCAATAAATGTTTTGGGCGATAACCCTTTTGTCAAAGGATCAACAATCATAAGATTGGTGCTGATATGTTCTATTGACACTCTTTGTTTCTGAACCTCTTCTTTAACAGCAAAGTATTTCAATTCCATATGCTTAGCACCTTTGGAATACTTATCATTCTTATTGAAGAAGACCGCCGGTAATCAAGCCACAATAAATTCTCGGTCCGCTATACCGTCAACAATCCCAAGCCCCGAACAAAGCTATGCAAACATTTAGCTTGAACCACATGGCCTCAAAGCAAGCCACAAATTCAACTTCCATGGTAGATGTAGCAATCACTGACTGCTTTACACTCTTCCAAGAGATGGCCCCTCCAGCTAAAAGATACAGATAGCCACAAGTGGACTTTCATGTGTCTACATAGCCAACATAATCTGAGTCCGGTCCAATTACTTCAAGATGATCAGATTCTATAAGTAAGCATGTATTCTTTTGTTCCTTGCAAATATCTTAGAACCTTCTTTGCAGCTTTCCAATGATCTAACCCAGGATTACTCTGGTATCTTCCCAACATTCCCACTGCAAAGCTTATATCTGGTCTTGTACAAATCTGAGCATACATTAGACTCCCAACAACAGATGCATACGGAATTGCCTCCATTTGTTTTTGTTCTAAATCATTCTGTGGACATTGCATGAGACTAAATTTGTCTCCTTTCTCGAATCGGGAACGAGAGGCAGAAAGTACTCAAGATTCGAATCTCTAAACTTTATTTATATAGGATTTTCACAAAACCTAACATTCCTTGTGATCTATTCCTGAATATCTCTATCCCAATCACATACGCTCTCACCCATATCTTTCTATTTCAAAGTTATTAGAGAAACCTTTTGCTTCATATAAGAGATTTAAGATCTTTAGTCAAGTAGTAAGATATCATCAACATATAGAATCATAAATATAAACTTATTTCCTAATTATTTTTGAGAGAGTATATTTGATTAATGCAACTGCTTTAAACCCAAAAGAGAAACAATAGTATCATCAACTTAAGATACCATTGCCTGAAGCTTGCTTTTAAGTCCATATATTGATCTTTTCAGTTTACACACCATATATTCCTTTCTTTTCTATAAAAACCCATTGGTTGATCCATATAAACTTTCATTTAGATTTCCATGTAAAAGGCAAGCCACATCCATTTGATGTAACTCTAAATCGTAATGAGCTACTAAAGCCATGAAAAATTCTAAATGAATCTTTTTGCAGACAAAGAAAAGGTCTCCTATAGCAACGCCATCTTTTGAGTAAACCCTTGGCAACTAACTGCCTCGTAACGCTCTAAATTACCACGGAGTCACGCTTCGTCTTAAAGCACTCCATTTGCAACCAACCTTTAATGACCTTCCGTAATTCAACAAGATCCTGCACTTCAATTCGCATCATAGACTTTAACTCATCTTTCATGGCTTCTAACCATTTATCAATTAACATCATTCATGGCTTGTGAAATGTCACTCGGGTCATTTTCAATTCCTGGGTCACTTTCGACTCGTAGGTATACCACGTGAATCATTAAGAATAAATCGATCTCTTTTCTTCGGAGACTTCCTTAATGCTATTGGTCAGGATTCACCTATTAATAACAATTTTATTAGTGAGTAATGGGATCATTAATTTTTTCCTTCATATTGTTCATCGTATTATAACGGGTTCAATAAACTTGGAGAAAATCAATCGAGGGAAGAATAAATGATTAGTGGATACAAGTTAAAGGAATCAGACTTCATTTCTTAATATCCACTTTTCAAGTGTTTCTCCCACTTACTTCATCATTCCCAATGAACCTAGCATTCCCGCATTCTATAATCCTTGCAATATGGTTAGGGCAATAAAATCTAAACCCTTTCGACTTTCCGATAACCAATGAAATAAATCCACACGACTGCTCTGCATCCAATTTTCTTTTCGTGTGGATTATAATATCTAATTTATGCCGGGCAACCCCAAACATGTAGGTGCCTTAGATTAGGTTTCCTTCATGTCCATAGTTCAAAAGGTGTTTTTTGAACTGCCTTACTAGGAACCCTATTTTGCAAATACATGGCGCCTAAGAGTATTACAAGTCCACAATGAAATAGGTAAAGATGCATTACTTACCATACTCCTAAACATATCTAACAAGGTTCTATTACGCCTTTCTGATACACCATTTTGTTGTGGTGTACCTAGCATTGTGTATTGTGCACATATACCACGCTTTTCTAGAAATCTAGCAAATGGACTAGGGTGTTGTCCTTTTCCATCATAACTTCCATAATATTCACCACTTATCGGATCTTACAATTTCACATTTTATCCACCGCTTTCAACTTCATTAATGAAAATTCAAGGCATTTACAACCGAGATTTTTCATGAAAATAGACATAACCATAACGTGAAAAATCATCAATAAAAGTTATAAAATATTTTTCTTTATTAAAAGAACTCGATATCAAAGGTTCATATATCGGTATTATTTCAAGCAAAGCCGTGCTTCAGGGCTCCTTTCTTTGTGTGTTTGTTTGTTTACCTTAATACAATCCACATACACTTAGATCAAGAAATCCAAGTTTGGAAGGATTTCATTCTTACTAATCTTTCCATTCGCTCTTGGAAATATGTCTCAATCGCTTATGCCACAAGTATAAACTGCTTCATTAGCTAAACCACGTTTAGTACCAATGATGATGCGTGGTCATAAGAGCTCTCTAACATATAGATTGTCAAGAGTTACTTATATAATCCATCACATAAATGTACCACCACCAAATCATACATGTTTTCGTAACAAACCAAACAACTACTACCAAATATAAATACATATCCAGCTTTATCAAGTTTGGAAAGTGAAACTAAATTTCTAGATATACTAGGTACATAAAAGGTCTCCAATAAGTCCAAATGATGTCCACTATCAAGAATAAGACGGTAAGTCCCAACAACTTCCACGGAGCTTATCTGACATTTCCATTAGGGACAAATTTCATTCAGTTCGTGTTTGATTGAAAGGAATCCTCGTGATTATATTAGAAACATGAGTTGTACACTTAATCAAGCCACCAAGTGTTATTAGGAACTTCTCAACAAATATGATTCAAAACATACATACATTATGTTTACCTTCTTTCGAACTAAGCTCACGCCCGACAACTTTGAAATGCCCATTTTCTACAAAATGCAGATTCACAACTAGGGCCCCTTCTTACGAATCTTAAAAAGGCGCTCTTCTAACTGTGGCGCCCTTTCCTTATTTGCATGTTTCTTTCTTCCAACTCCTAATTGATCACATAACACGGAGTGAATTCCTTGGTTTTTAAGTCTGGTCTCTTCCTAAACTAGCATACTATGCAATTCATGCACATTCCACTTGTCCTTCATGGTATTATAGTTCGTTTGGAAGGGACCATACTTAGTTGGTAAGGAGTTCAAAATGAACTACGCAAGGAAACCTTCATCTACGTCCATTCCTAATGACTTAAGCTCACGACAAATTACCATATCTCAATCATACGCTCATGCATAGCACGAGAAACTTCATCAAATTTCATGGTGGTTAAAGTACTCATTATCGTCCCACAGTTAGACTTATCAGTCAGTTGGAGCGTCACAAACTTTAACATTTCTTTAGCACATCAGTTTTAGGGAGAGTTGTCTTAATGTTGTTTGCTATGCTCATTCGCATGTACATCAAACTCAATCTGTTTGACCTTTCCTAGGTTTTATGATGATTCTTTTCTCCAGCAGTGCTCAAAATAGTAATATCTACCGGCTTTTCGACTCGGAGTGCCAAATCTAGATCCATTACCCCAAGGTAAAATGGACGGTCTACCCATCTTAAAAATTAAGACCATTAAAACCGAAATGTACGAAATGCGAAAAAGTACGTGCATTGTTACCGCAAGAAACATCATAACATTAATGTTTGGATCTTGATATTAACATGCTTAATAGACTAAGAAAACATATCGTAAATATAATAATTATATATTGATGTTCACCTTTGGGCAATCCATCAATATACTACATACAACATAATGATGCTAAGAAATTTAACTTAATTTGATAAAGATAAATGCAGTAGTTAGATATCTACTATCTTTGGATATATAAACACAACATAAATTACTATTGCATTCATATTACCAACATTCATGTTCATAAGTTAGAACAACAATCAACCTGGGGTGATCCTAACTGCTCTAACAATGAATCACAATCATTCACAAAATTATTCATATCACATCATTTATAGCATCCATTATGAGAACACAGAGTATTTCTAACAAATAAACATCATAAATAAATAAACAAACATTCAAATTGAAAATTATAACACTTACGGGTAAAGCCAATTTTGGTGACTAACCAACCCGGATTACAAATTTCAAATTATTTATTTACTTTGGCGTATTAAAAAGAAAATTTTCCTTTAAATGTTTTCACATAAAAGGTTATATACATAAATATTAAAAAATGATATAAATATGTATCAGAGTTGTTTCAATGGTTGTAAAACCCTTATAATCATGAGATGCCATTACCGCGGGGTTCAAACCCTTTTTGTTAAAAATTTTGTTTTTATTAAACAAATTCAAATTCTCGTTTCCATTAGCACGGATGATTCATAACAAAATTTGATAAAACCAAATTGGGATATAAATAAAATTCATATAAAGGATAATATCACCTTGGAAGGATAATTATTAATAATTAACCGATAGTTATTCAAAATGAAAACGCCGAAGATAATTATAATAATAAAAAAAATTTACTATAAAACACTATAATTATACCATACACTGCATTCTACGCTTCGTAGAGTAATCCTTTTTTTTTTAAGATAATCTTCATCAAACACTATAATTTGAATTTCAACAAAAAATAGATAACTCCATAAAACACTGCACTTGAATTCCACAAATTCAAGAAATCGAAACAAAAGGGAAGGAGATCGGGGCTTTTAAAGGAACAATAATGATCTAAATCATAAAATAATATTTTGAAAACAAATAAGCCTATAAAGCACTATCTATTAAACTTAGGAAGATCATGAATCCCTAAACCTTCGCTCTGATACCATATGTAAACTTATTTTTAAGGATTTCTAGGTTTGTGTAATGTGACACGTAACCTGCAACATTACAGATCTTAAGATTTCACTATATTCACATTTATGATATTCACATTTACGCAAAATAAGAATTTGTTGTAACTAACTCATCCATAATGACAACTAGTCTTCAAGAAAATATTATCTATTTCTATCCCTTTACCCTCTTTTTCCTTCTTTTACTTTTAGTTCGTGATGGTGAAATTTTCTCGAGAGACTTTTAGCGCAGGGAGTAGGACCTTATTAAATCTGACACTTAAAATTCAAAATTTTAAATCCTTTACTGTTTTATCAAGCGGAAGCACTTAAACCAATTTGAATTGAGTGATGAGCAATATTAAATCTAATATTATCACACGAATCAACTAAGAATAATTGAAAACATTCTTACAAAAACTCATCTGGGTTCTTCCGGCTATTCGGGTCTCTTCCAATTGCAAATACATTAACTAGGATTGCTGTTCTTGGGAAAATGTCGTATTTGCAGCCATTGGCATCGATCTGACAGTGCTTCCTTGTCTGGTGTGGAACCATTAGTGGTGCTGCTGGATTCATTCTGAAAGTTTCCTCGATCACCATCTTCAAGTATTTCAACTTGGCAATGTCAGTTCTGTCCACCTACTCCTTCCACACAGCCCTGATTTGGATCATTGTACCTTCATCTGGGTTCGCCATTGGCTCAGATATAGCCCACACTACTGTCACTACAGTACTGTCTGTTCCAGCTAAAAATGTATTCTGAAAAACTCAAAAACAACAACTCAGATAATAAGAACAAAGGAGAAAGCAGAATTGAGGGAAACTAATTAAGTAGATGTTCTTTAGTTACCATGAGAACGGCCTTGATATGGTCATGAGTGAGATGAAATGCAAAATTTTCATCTTTTGATAATCTTATCAAAACATCAACAAGATCTTCACATTCCGGTTTTGGCCTGGTGGGGTCAAGATGTTCGTCAATCACCATCTGGAAGTAATTATCAAGGTTACGAAAGCACCTACTGTGCCTACCACGGAGCCCTGTCAAAGCATCAACAACCCACCCAACAGACGGAAAAACTTCGCCCAGCAGGAGAGAAACCATGCGCATTTCTTCGCGCTTCACTTCAACAACATCTTGAAACCTCTCATTCTTGAACTGCATGCTTTCCTCCATAATTCTTACCAAAAGCAAACATATTGAGGATGCCATCCGCAAGAGAGATTATCCTCTCTCATGGAAATCAACTGGATTCGGTGAAGTGATAAGCCTAGAAGCTCCACTTGGGTCTCCAAGCCCAATCCTAAGTATCTAGGATAATACTCAGCCAAGGCCCATGCAGATCTATTCTGAACTATTTTAGCAGTTTATGTTATATTTGTATTGCAGTTGTTATTTACGTATATTATGGGTATGTGTTTAACTTTGTGATAGTGGGTGACTGGGTCTTCTAAAGACTCGACCATTAGCTTTGTTAGTTTATTTTGGGTTGTACTGGTAGTTTAAAAGAGAAGAAGAAAGGATGAATAGAGCAGAGAAGTCTTATCCCTGTTCTTGGTGGTCTTGTTCTCACTCGGAAAGAACTATATTCTGCCTTACAATTCTTGCTACTGACTGGGACCTATCATTGGTATTAGAGCAAGGCTTAAATGGCAACTAACAAAGAGAGAATAGAGCACTTGGAGGAAGGACTTGGTGGAGTCCAAGATGGGATGCAGAGGATGGAGGCTGGGATAACTGATAAGATTCAACAGTTAGAAGACACTATCGCTAAGCTATCTGAGGCTTTACTTTCAAGCCGCAGTTCACCAAGTCACAACAACTATAATCGGGAAGGGCAAAGCTGAACTAACAGAGACACTAGTGACAACAACAAACCCTTCTTCTCTAAGATCGCGAAGCTTGAATTTCCCAGATTTTTTGGAGACGACCCGACCGAATGGCTTAATTGTGTGAATCAGTATTTCGAGTTCCAGGAGATTGCTGAAGACCAGAAGGTACGGTTGGCTTCCTTTCACCTTGAGGGAGAAGCGAATCAATGGTGACAATGGCTTCGGAAGGCACTCGATGAAGAGCAAAGGACCATCATGTGGGAAGTTTTTGAAGATGAACTTAGAGCTCGATTCGGACCATCTGATGCGGAAGACTTCGACGAGGCATTATCTTGAGTCAAGCAGATTACGACATTGAGGGATTATCAACGAGAGTTTGAACGTCTCGGGAACCGAGTGCGAGGATGGACACAAAGGGACGTTCATGGGTTGTTTAAAACCCGAAATTGCAGATGGTATTAGAATGTTCAAACCTCAATCATTTAAGGAAGCTATTAGTTTAGCTCGAATGAGAGATGATCAGATCACGCGGCAGAGACGGTTTGTACAACCAAGCACTACACAAACTCCACTCACCATAGGCAATCCAGTTCCGCCATCGACACCAACACAAGCTCTGGTTAAACGCTTATCATGGGATGAAATGCAGAAGAGAAGAGCTTAGGGTTTATGCTTCAATTGTAACGAAAGATTCACCCCTGGACACAAGTGTCAAGCACCCCAACTTTTAATATTGGAAGGGTATACACCAAATGATGAAAATATATGTGTGGTAGATACGGAAGAGCCAACTAGTAGTGAAGAGGTTGAAGAGATAAAAGAGCCAGAAATCACATTGCATGCATTGACGGGGTGGACTGTGCCGAGAACTATGCGCATCAACGCTAAACTGGGAAGCTATAGAGATGCTTGCACAACAATTTCCTAATTTGGAGCTTGAGGACAAGCATCCTCTCGTTGGGGTGGGCATTGATAAGCCTAGAAGCTCCACTCGGGTCTCCAAGCCCAATCCTAAGTATCTAGGATAATACTCAGCCACGGCTCATGCAAATCTATTCTGAACTATTTAGGCAGTTTATATTATATTTGTATTGCAATTGTTATTTACGTATATTATGAGTATGTGTTTAACTTTGTGGTAGTGGGTAACTAGGTCTCCTAAAGACTCGACCATTAGCTTTGTTAGTTTATTTTGGGTTGTACTGGTAGTTTAAAAGAGAAGAAGAAAGGGTGAATGGAGAAGAGAAGTTTTATCCCTGTTCTTGGTGGTCTTGTTCTCACCTGAAGAGAACTATATTATTCTGCCTTACAATTCTTGCTACTGACCGGGACCTATCATGAAGCTTCTGAAAGAGAGCGGATCAAACGACTAACCGCTACATCCCGTGCATGCCACAATGAGTGTGCCCTCTTCTCGCTTATAAGCTCATTAACGAACACTTGCTGCTTCTCGCTCTGGTAATCTGAGAGTGGTGAGAAGGCAATGTCCAAGATATTATAAGAAAGCATCTTGGGGGCCTTGGGAGGGCGGTCTCCCGCAGCAGTCCGAGTCATCGATTTTCAAGATTTGTTTGGCCATGTCGGGGGATGAGACTAAGGCGGGGATGCTACCAAGTTGCAACATCAAGAGAGGCCCCAATTCTTTGGAGAATTTCCAGAGAGAGCGGTGAGGCAATTTTCCCAGTTGATGCAAAATTCCCAATGACGGGAAGCTTTGGAATGCTTGGAGGAAGCTTGACAGCTCCTTCAATTTCTTTCTTCTTCTTCCATCTACGAAGAAGAAACAGCTGATAGAGGATAGGAAAACATAGTATGATGAGGGTGGGAAGCCAGTATCTTGCGGGTAATGAAGAGAGAAGAAGTAGCATGGTTTCTGAAATCCACATTGTCATTGAAGCATAGGCCGTGCCTTTAAACGGAACACAGATTAATGCATGTGTTGCAGTTGTAGTATGTACTTTATGTGGCTGATATGCATGTGTTGCAGTAAGTACTTTATATGGCTGATATTCGTGGCGGTGGGCAAGGCTCAACAGCATGGTTCGGTTAACCAAACCATACCATAAAAAAAATCAATCATCCGTTTTTTTGTTTGTTATTCATATAAATAAAAAGCCTAACTATTAACATGGTTAACCCAATTTTAGATTAACCATTTTATATTGGTTTTTTTATTAACGCGATGACTTAAGTCTTGAGTGATGCTTACAAGAGATGAGGAAGTGGTCTCAAAAAACACCCCTTTCACCTCCTCAACTTAAACTATTGTTTATAGGTCTTTCACCATAAACAAGATTTGATTCTACCATATCTGATCATATATCTTATTTTTTTTACTGCTTTCACCGACTTTATCTAAGCAAAATAATTGAGATTATTTTGAATCTCCATTATTTGGCCACAGTCACTTTATATATATTCTTCCTTTTTTCTTAGGCTTCAAGTTAAGGCAAAAAAAACTAGTTTATTTGCTATTCATTTAGAGAGATATATGAAAATATTTCCTACTAAAAATGAAGATTATCTGAAATCATATTATAAATTTGATATTAATTTTTTTTTGTTATAGTGCTGTAGTTAGGAATGAAGATAATTTAGGTTTCAATCAATTATTTTTTAGTATCTTTTTTATTTTTTGATCGGTTAATCGAAACCACGATTTTTGTATTTTGCAAACCTAAACCAAAATCGAGATTTGTATAAAACAAAAACCAAAATCGAATCGATCGGTTTGGTTGGATCCTATTTTCTCGGTTTGGTTTTGCCAGCTTACAATATCGTTTTGTGTTTGCCCACCCCTAATTGTGCGAGTTCACGGGTCAGGTTAATATGTATTTAATATATTTAACCTAAACACAACACAAATAATAAATGAGTCAAAATAAACAAATTCAAACTTGGCCAAATTAGTAATTGGGGAACACAACATGATACGTATAACCATTTTATTAATTGGTGATTTAAAATAATATAAATTATAATTAATTCATCAATATTTAACACAAATAATATATTAAATAAGTTAATCTAAGTTAAATATTAATTAACATTACAATTAAAAGGGTCAAATTAGTGTTATATAGATTGACACGACTATAACTCGCTTATTAAATGGGTTACACAAGTCAACACAAATTGGTCACAAACATGATTATACTGATCAACCTAAATTAGCACAAAAATCAAGTTCATGGATTGTGTCAAAATTTGTTACGCATACGTGGTGGTATAGTTTATAGGGGTATTTTTATAAATTGGTCATTTATTATAAATACCTTCTTAACCCTAATATTAGATAATTAATTTTTCACCCACAGATCACACTGCCCCAACTATGTAAACATATATGTTTCTATGGATATAAGCACATTGGCAAAACCACGTTAATATGTGTGTGTTTGTTGCTCCCTTGATATTTGATCTTTGTCTCAAAATAATATTTTTCATTTTTTTTCAAATTAACAACTGTTTCAAAATAATGCATAAATTAGTCTTCAGACATTCTATCATTAAAACATAGTTGGTGATTACAAATTTAAATTTTTTATAAAGCTTAAACTGTGAATAATTTAATTATGGTTTTAGGTTTAAAGTTAAAACCGTGATTGATGACTACGGTTTTAAAATTTACTATCGTAATCATAATCACCAACCATGATTTTAACTTTAAGCTTATTACTGTAATTGGTGACTACGGTTATGATGATTTCAATAAAAGATTCGTTTGGACATTATTTTAAAACATGAATTATTTTGAAATTTGTTTTTCTTAAAATATTATTTTGGGACATCGCTATTGTTATTTGGTAGCCTTCTGGATCCCCTTTGCACATTGGCATAACATAATCTAATAATAGTTCTTAAAAAAAAAAAACCTAATAATTCAAGATTTTGGATCAAATTAATAACCTAAAATTGTACAAAAGTCTTTGTTTTTTCAAGAGATTGAGGATTTGAAATGCATGCATTTTTTTTTATAGTGAAACACTTTAATTACAATGTAATATATTATTCACACTAGACTCGAATCTAGGATCCCTCCTCCTTTACTTATGCCCGATCTTATTAAATATTAGCTTTATTATAACTTTTTTAGTTTTTAATTTTAATTTTAATTTTTATACAATAGTTTTATTTATTTTCCATATATATTTTATAAAAAAATTCAATAGAATTTTTTAAATATGAGGACCATATTTTCATTTTTCTCTGAGAGGGGATAAAAGGAGAGATCATTCAAATATAAATGAAACAAATTTTGTTTCTATTTATACAAAATTAGCTAAATTAATTCATATGGAAAATAAAGCATAAAAGTATAGTCTGCACATAAGAAAAGGAGATGACACGTGATAATTTATACAATATTTTCTAATTGAACTGTTATTAATTTTATGGTAAACAATGACCAAAAGAAGCCAAAATTTTCACACCAAAAGATTTTTACAAGCCCCAAATAAACAAACCAATGCCCCTTCTAAAGCCTAATTAGACCCAAAACAATGAAGCCTAATTAGACCCAAAACAATGAAGCCTATTTAACCTTACATAGTAACATAGGTACCATAAATCACTCAATTACATATCTTTTTATCATTTTCTTCTCAATAAAATGATTCTTTCATATAGATCTAAGTTTTTACTTTATTTTTTTTTTTTGTGATTTTGTTGTTGACTTATTGAGACATGTGATTTGTTGTCGATTTATTGCGACGTATAATTTGTCGTTGACTTGTTCCAGTGTGTGGTTATATTGTCTTACATGAGGGTAGTAAAACCAATATATTTTTTTTGAACAATGCATTTTCAATTCACTTTGTTTTACATCGTTGTAGCATTATGTTATCGGATTTGAAACTCGGATCTCTCTAAAACCCATTTCATCTCTTACGGTTTGAGCCGTTGATCGCTAACAAGGCTCGATGGAATCTAGAAAGGAATAGCGGCACATCAAACAAACGATCTTCTAAAGCTGGACAAAAAGGTACAAGGTGAGCTAGATTAGGTACAGAACTAGGAGGAACTGTTGCGGTACCAAAAATCGAGGAAAGAGTGGATCAAGTCAGGAGATAGAAACACGAAGTTCTACCATGCATCTACAATGATTAGAAAAAGGGGGAACATAATTGACACCATCAGTGTCAAAAAGGGGGATTGGATTACAGATCTGGCTGCCCTTGAAAGCATGGTTCAGAATTTCTATCAGAATCTCTTTCGGCAAGAAACTACTTAATGGCGGACTAGGCAAGACTCCCCCTCAACTCCTAGAGGAACATCTCTAGATGCTTCTAAAACCCTTCACGAAGGATGAAATCAAACGAGCGCTTTTTCAAATGGCCATGTTTAAAGCCCTCGGAATCAACGGTCTACAGGCAGGTTTTCTACCAAAATTCATGGGAAATAGTAGGTCCCCTTTGCACCTTTGTCATTCAATTTATACAGACAAAGTCCCTTATAGAAAAGTACAATGAGATGCTATTGGTGTAAAACTTGGAAAAAAAAATGTAATTTTTATGTAAAACAGCAAAACGGTAATTTACCACTGTAGTATAGGTTGAAAAACTTAAAATTTCTAGATATCGGATGATGAAACGGACTTCACCATTGGAATCGTCTCGCGAAATCTAGTTACCTAGACGAATTTCGTCGAATTCCAAAACAGTCGGAAGTTTCACGTTTTTTGGGGCGATAGGTACCGTTGAAACCCAAAAATGATATTTTTGAGAAAATTTCGAAAGTTAAGTACTAATTTAAAAAAAAGTTCATATAAGATAATTTGAACTTGAACAGGGATGAAATAAATTGTTTCGGGGCAAAAACGGACTCGAGCAAGGGAGGACACGTGGTGCGACATGAACCACGTATCCAAAGTATAAAAAGGGGCAAATAGCTCATTTGGGAGAAAAAGATCTCCCATTTCTGATTTTTCAAACGTAGAGAGAGAGAGAAAGGGAGAGATAGAAGAAGGTTTCCTTTGGCGCTTCACGGGATTTCGTCGATTAGAATTCGTCGGGCTAAGAACTAAAGTTCATCACCCCGAAGAGGGTTACGCGTTGGCACCAAAAAGGAGAGATTTACAGAATATTCAAAAGAGAAGATTTGGGGGAAATAAAAGTTTATGGGTTAAGAGCTGTTTTGAAGCTTCCTAATGCTGTTCCTACGCTCCAAAAGGTAGAGATTCTTCTTATTTTGATTTTATTTCTACCTTTGGGCTGAATTGGGATTGTTTTGAAGCTGATTTTGGGCTGCGTTTGGGTTGGTTTTTGTGCCATGTTATGACATGTTTTGTGGCTTTAATTCGAACGGTTGTGGTTTTACTTGGGACGGGGTTAGGGTATGTTTAAGGAGTTGTTTTGTGCCAAAATTTGGTGTACAATAGCTACACATATGGGCTTCAAAATCGTAGCTCCTAAAAGAAATTGGCGTGGGTTTTGGCTAAATTGCGAGCCCCGCACTCCTTAAAGTTCTCTCAACTTTAAACTGGCCATATTTTCTTGTCAAAACTCCAATTCACATGTTCTTAGACTCTATGGAAAGCTCTTTGAATCTAGAATCTGATCATATGCTAGTGGATGACATTTGGTGCTCACATCTTTACTGAAAATTTGATTGTTGCAATTGCAGCCTATTGTATTGACATGATGTGAAAATGACCCACATACCGTCAAGATTTTGAAACCGATTTTTGGTCCGAAAAATAGGAAATTGACTAGTTTTTCTCATGAAATTGTATCTACATCAGTGAACTTGATGTTAGGCTTTTTAACTACCAAAATTGGACCTCTAACCTGCTATGGTCCATTTTCCTGATCGCCACAAGTCACTTTGCTTTGACCCCATATACTATCCAGATTTTGGGACTGATTTTCGATTGGGAAAAAGAGGGAATTTGGACTAGTGTTCTCCATGGAAATTATAGCTGTATCTGTAAACTTGATGTAGGATTTTGAATCACCCAAATTAGACACATGTATAATCTTGTTATGGTTCATTTCAGGATTGTTACAACTTAGGCTATTTAATTTGCTCAGGTCCATTGGGATCAAGTAGGGGACTAGTTTCTGAACTGAGTTCGGAACTATTCTGTAACACCTCGAAATATACCCTAGTCGTTTTCAAAGTGTTTAGGGTATTTTGTAAGCATAATTTGAATTTTTCATAATTTAAATGCGAAACATGGAAATTTTGAAAACCCGGAATTTGTACAAGTTACAAGGGTAAAATTGTAATTTGTAAAAAGGGGACATAGAAGCCATAAGATAAGAAGAGTATGGGTTAAAATGGAAATAACATAACTTGTGATGCAAATAATAAAGAGTGGGGGAGACTAAAAGGAAATAAAGCAAATTGACCATAAAAGAAAACGACCAAAATATTCATTTTTTTGATCTCCAAAAGAGAGCTCATACGTGAAGAGGAAGAGAAGAGGAAGAGGAAGAGGAAGAAGAAGAAGAGGAAGAAGGAGGAGCCAAGAAGGTATGGAAATTGTATGGATTTATGACTTTGAGTATGGAATCATGTGTATTTTGGACTTTGGTAGGGATTTTTATGGTTTCCAAACCTGTGGTTTAAAGCAGAAGCTAGAACGTCTCAAAATACCCTAATTTTTATAATAATTTTTATTTTATATTCTCGGGTATGAATTGAGTCAAACTTCGCTTTTCCGGAGAATTGATAAATTGATAAATTGTGTAAAATGTAATTGAAAGAGCGAAACATATGATTGAATATTATGTGCTAAAATAAGAAAGTGATTTAACCCAAATAACCCTGAAAAAGGGCAACATGGAAATTTGAAAATAAGGACCTAAGGGTCGACGATAACTTAAATGTTAATGTAAAGAAATGTCTAAGTGAAATAAAGAGTTGCGTGAATGTCAAAAAATATAAAATGGATTAATCGCGGCCAAACAAGGCCTTATAAAGCTTAAGTGACTTAAGACAAAAATGAGAAATGATAAAAAGTGTGTAGGCCAAACAAGGCCTTACACTTTAGTGGGTTTAGAAGGACCAAAAATGTGGTCTAAGTGGCTCATTTGAAGAGCAAATCTCAAGCTTTTGAGGAAGAGAGAGGAGAAAAGTGGAGAAAATCTAGCCCAAGGAGGAGGGTCAAAGGCTGGCTTTGCTTCTCATTTCTTGCTCCTAAGAGACCAAACAACATGCTAAGAATTTTCAAGAGGTTCATAAGAAAATCAAAACCCTAACCTCATATTTTGATTCGATTTCGGGAAAAGCCCTAACTTGAGAGAAGAGTTTTCATTATTCTAAAAAACCCACTTCTTTGAGTTGTTTCTTATGATTCCATGGTGGGTTTTGATAATGGACGACCGAGAAGATTGGTAAATGAAAAAATGAGTGAGAAATGCAAAATCCCGCATTTTTGGGTAAAAACCCATAGGTGTACCTCTAAGAGCAAAGTTGAGTCAGACCGGTACAGGATGCAGAGGGCACTCCAGACAAGATGTACCAAACTCCAGACCGAACACCCTAGCAGCTGGGATAACCCAGACCGGCACAGTCAGCGGTACCGCATGCGTAGTTCCAGCGAGCCTTCGCTTTTGCTTATTTTGAACCGTTAAGTCCTCAGATCATACACCGATTGTTTAGGGACCCTAAGAAATGATTAATAATGGGTTTCAAATAAGGTTAAAGCTATGAAAATGTACCAGACCTTGCCGCCCCGGGCGGCGAGTTCGTCTTCAAGTGCACTTAGTCTTAACCCAAGATCATAACAAAAATAAATTTGTAATTCACTAAAATTGTTTAACAATTGTTTATCCACTAAGAGTGGTGCATGAATGTTATTTAATTAGGGATCGTGATGATCGCTTGTAACCTAGATCGAGATCGAAGAGAAGGAAGCTAGATCCGACAAATTTTCTGCTCGTTTCCTTCGACTTATTCTTAATTCAAGTATTTTGGTAGTTTACCAAGTAACTATGAAATGAGTACATGAATGAGTTTATGAAATAAGTACATGTGATTGAGTATATTCCTTGAAAAGATACAATACGAAAAGTGAATATGGAATTGAAACGTGATAATAAAACTGAATGAACGTGAATGGCGTGATGATAAAGACGGGATTCATCAAACGAACTGGTTTAAATAATTGAATGATATATCAATGAACCGCTCGACGATGCACCAACCGTAGAGCTGCACCTGGGCGTCGCCAAAATTGGCCAGGATTTTTTGGGCCAAAATTTTAGCAGCCCAACCCGCCCTAAAAACCGGGCTGGTCATGCCAAATAGCTCAAGGCACGGTCCGGCGTGGTCACGGGCAAATATTGGCCCGCCAAATTTGGCCTCGATTTTTTCGCCACTAATTTAACGTCTGCACTGCCCTAATTCCGTGACTGGCTAGGCCCACCGGGTCGGGCTAATTTGCCACCTCTACCAATTCCAAGATCTCATGAAGGCACCCCGAAATTGTCCAATGTCTCACTGGGCTTACTGCATCAATCGACATCCGTCATGATTCCGTATGACATTGAAGAAATGTTCTACTTGGCGGCACCAATCGCATCCGCCATGATGGCGTATGACATTTAAGTGATACCACATGCTCGGTGCGCAATTCAAACAGCATCCGCCATGATGGAGACCGACCAGAAACGTGCGGTAAAGACATTGGTCGAATGATAATAAGGGCGAGATTCATTAAACGGAATCCGTAAATGCGATTTGAATAAATAAATCAAATAACCAACATTGACGAGTGTAAACGGATTTTTATATATGCTTAAATCTCATAAATTGAATCAAGGAAATGAATTGTTGCATTGAAAATGCATGTTATGATAGCGATAAATGATTTGTATATTGAAAAAAGTAAAATGAATAACATGAGGTATATGTTTGATATATTAGGTACTAGTTTAACGCGGAATGCACGCCGAGTTAAATTGAATATTGAATAATCAGATAGTAAACTACTTCAAGCATGAAAATGCTTAGCGCGTAGTTTTATTCTGGCGCGCAGTATCGAAAACAAAGAAAGTTAAGGCCAAGATCGCAGCTGCGTAGTCAGAGCAGAAGACGACTTATAAGTATATATCTAATTTGCATATCATCTCCTTTTGAACAAGTGGTATTTGCAAACAAAAGGGTTAAAACCTGAACCTTGCTCTTGTATATCATTTTGAAAAGGAATGAATGCCTTCTTTGTAAATGTATTTTGTTAAATGTTTATGGGCCTACCGAATTGCATTGAATTTGTAAATGACTATGGGCTTGCCCAAAATTGAAACCGCTTCCGCAAAGAAATGACATGATAAAATGTTTTGTTAAGATAAATTAAAACGTCGGAATAAACCGGCCCGGTCGATCCGCCATTCGGCTCGCCTGGGATTCGAGGTCACCATTTTTTTGAAAAGAAAATTTAATAACACGGAAAATAAAAAGAAATAAACTGAGAGTCCTGCTTCGGCTGATCAACAACTGGTCGAGTTTGCCCCTTGGGGTCTTTTTTTACAAAGTGATCCTCTAACCCTGTATTTGTTGAAGTCAATAACAACCGGGCCAGACAAATTGATATGGAATCCTTATTTCAAGGTTTGTAAAGATTTGTGAACTTTGGTATGAACTTGATTCAAGGTTGGGTGGTTTGGTTTAAGAAATTCTAAACCACCATTATAAGTGTTTCAGGAGTTGTATCCTAATGGTTTTTGAATAGATGAATCATGAGGTTTAAGGAAGAAAGTCAGGTTCAAATGGTACTTCTAAGCTATTTCGGGCAATTCCATCTAAGTGGTACCCTGCGATTTCATCGTGGGTGGTACCGGCAATTGTCTTTATAGAGTTTGGAAAATAAACCCACATCAAGGCAAAGTGGTACTATACCAATTACCGTAACCAAAAGTGGTACTGGTGTAAGTACCAAGACAATGTAGAATGGGACAATTAACATGCGTAACGTGGTTGGTACCGCAGACAACCAAAGTGGTACAAGTACCATCGCTTCACGCTCGATTTTGGTATTCAGCTTACTGTTGCTCGACCAAGACACCGGGAACAGATAGGAACCTCATAAATGATTAACTGGGATTCAAATAAAATGAAATTAAGTGAAAATGTATCACTCATACTGGCGATAGATCGGTTATAAAACTTAACGCTCTTATGATAAGATAGTAAGTTCCTAATATGGCAATTGTAGAATGCTTAAGAACAGTATTAAATGACACAACACTTCATAGTAAGGCAAGACACGTTTTGATTAGTGCTTCAAAGACTCCGCTAGTGTGTTATGACACTCGTTACGCAAGGTGCACGCTCGATCAAGGTTTCGCACCTTGCTTGTGCTACTCATTCACCCCAGATGCAAGACCTTCGGTACCTCTATTGTGCCGTGTCCTACCCATTTCTTAATTACTAGTCTAGGCAATCCAGATTCACGAATTCCTGCTTTGTAAAGTTCTCGTAGTACCCACTTCGTACTTCTATAGGTATAAACTATGTAACTCCTACGTGAGATCTGAATTAGTATAATTTTTCTATAAGTACAAGTATACGTCCTACGGGAGACCTGAATAAGTATAAGTCTATTATAAGTACAAGTAGGCATATAAGTTTATTATATGAATTCATGTTAAATTCTAATATTTGTTACTGTACATCCAAGTATCGTTATATGCTTATTTGCATTTCAGAATATTATTGCATGTGTATATTTATAAAATATATGTTTCACTAAGCCGCAAAGCTTTAGCACTGCCAACTGGTAGGTACGTAAGAAGATCTACCGTGACTCTGATTCTACCGGCCGCACACTTGCAGGGTTCAACACATGTAGGTTCCGCTGATACATTACATTTACATGACTGGGCCAGATATGTAAATACTGATTTATGTATATGACACTTTAAATACCACTACAGTGGTAGTTTTCATTTTGTATTTTTTTTTTTGTATACGATATTTTGATATAGTTATAAGACTTGTGACACACCCCCACCCCCTTCTAGCGCTTGGTGTGTACCGCCACCCACAAACCTCACTGCTACCCTAACGACCAGAAATCCCCGTGAAGCGAAGCCGCATTGCTCGCTTAAACCTCGATAAAATTTTTTCTTTTATTTACAACTTAGGATTTGGTAAAATCTTGGCAAATAAACCTCGACATGACAAATGACATAGTAAAATTCCAAATCTCAGATACATCCTAATTTATATCATCCAAATATATAACCATCATACCAATTACTTCTCATAAACTAGGTCATGTACATACATATGTTCCATTATACAATTTCAAAGTATATTCTGCCAAAATATTATTAATACACGCGACTTATACTAATATCGTGACAAATCCTATCAAAGGCCCCAAATAAGCCTTGCGCACTGCATTCGAAAATAGTTTTAAACACTAAAATAATGAACTAAACGAGTCTTTGAGTTTATACTTTGATAAAAGGTTTCGCTTTTCCTGAAATATCTCAAAACTGTAGAAAAACTCTCTTTACAAATATTTTCCAGAAGCTTTACTTTGCTTGCTTTATATCAAGGCTTTTTAAAAGTTTATAAACTTTTAATACTCGCTCGCTTGCTTTGCTTTTTACTTTTCTTTAAAAGCTTATAAAACTCTTATTGCTTACTTGCTTAGAAGTTTATAAAACTTCAAAATTTCGTTGGCTATTTATCTTCGCTTGAAAAGCTTCTTAAACCTTTCACAAACTCTTTGTTTAAAAGTTTCTCAAAATCTCTTTTATAAAAAAACTGAGCTCGGGCTCAACCGCTTGCTTAAAATCACCATGGGAGCTCGCTCAACCGATCTTTTGAAATCTAAACGGAGCCCCGTCAAAACTGCTTGCTTTAAATCTCTATGGAAGCTCACGAACGCACCCAAGTGTTAATTTTTCAAATCATGATCATGCTTATAAATCATCAACCACTGAGGCCTATATACTTGCTTGCCGTACCCTAGTGAACACGGGAGCTGGGCACGACCGTGCGTAAGACCTCGGGTCCGCATCATCTTTTCCGTAAATATGGTGGAATTGACCTAGGTCGCCATCACTCAATTTAGTTAGAGCTCATAACCTTATTGTATACCGTGGCTTTGCCATGGTCTCCTCTTTAAATGCATGACGATGACCCAAGTTTGCCGACCCCGTGCAAAACTACAATGCACGATGAGATCCTAACACCACCGCACGCACGAATATCCGACGTTTGTTTGCTTAGAACTATGTGGATTTTAGTTGTACCTATTTTCACAATATTCTCTTTGCTTGCTTGCTTGTTTTTTTGAAAAATGGTTTTAAGTAATTTAAAAACCATTGCTTGTTCGTTGAAAAATGGTTTAATAATTCAAAACCATTTGCTTACTTGTTGTTGTTTAGAAAATGGTTTAATAATTCAAACTATTTGCTACTTGCTTGCTTCAAACGGTTTAATAACAACCATTTGCTTACTTGCTTGCTTCACCATTGCCGCTTCTTAAAATTGTTTACACTCAAACCATTAAATACTGTAAAAATGGGCTTTATATTAATATGATACACTAGTATTCGGGAAAATGAGTTTAGAACACTCACCTCGCTGCTAAACTGGGAAAGTACGCTCCACACTTTTCCCGCCTTTGCTTTTAGCCTACACACTCAACCGAAATACGACGATACATTAATCGCCTACGTAATCACATAACTTAACATACTTTAACTTACCATACTAACTTATCACGCCAATGGCGCTACGATGCACGCTACTTTTCGCCGAGTTCCAATCTTATTCAACCTCTAATCATTTTCAGAAGGTTCCTAAACTATCTGTACGACTCGGGCTTAATTCATACAAAAAACACAAAGATTCCGGCATTCCGGGCTCATCAGCCCAACACACCCGACCTGCACTCTGCATGTGTTGTATTCCGCTGGCCTCGCATCGGGTACAGTTGGCCTCTCGTGGCCTCTGCACGTACACTTCGTATCGTGACCCACATCCGAAATTTTGCCTGCATTTTCTTCTTTTGCCACTTTTGATACCAATTCACTTCATACAACTTCTATAATCCATAACACCTCAAGAATCATCATGGAAATCATCCAAAAACAACTCCAAAATACTTGTATTGGTGGTTTGGAACCTCATACCACAAAACCCTAGGTGAAAATCCAAGAACTCTTATGAATTTAACCAAAGGTCTACCAATTCTTCTATAAACCATATAATTTGATGATTCCATGTTTATTTTCCACCAATTGGGGTTTTACTCTCATAACCCCAACAAATCAAGGGTTTATGTGACCTTTCCACAAAACCCTAGACCAAAGGGGCAACTAATCTCCATACCAAACCTTAAGAATCCAAATACCCATGATTCCAAGGCAAAAACATACCTGATTTTTGGACTTCTTCTCCTTCTCCTTCTTCTTCCTTCCTGTTTTCTCCTCCTCTAAACGTGAGCCCTAGCCTTGAGACCAAAATGAGTCTGGGCTCGTTTTCCCATTTTTATATTCTAATATTTCCACACTGCAACTAAATCCTCATCTCTTTAATATTGCAACTTAACTTGTTTTATTTCTATTATGGCCTATCTCTACTTTGATTTTAACCTATGTCCATTCAAGCCAATGACAACTTAAAATTCCTTATTCTCATACACAATCCCGGGTTCCATAATTTATCATTTTATAATTTCATCTCCAAAATACGACAATGACACTTAATGCTCTTATTCGCCCCTATAGTTTCATGTACTGTACACTCTCCCGGGACGGGGCGTTACAACTTGGGCCACCAATGTCTGAAAAAGTAGGTAAAGAGTCCCAAAGACAACTCCCTCCGGTGTGACATATTCGTGGGTCTATTATGGCTTGATCAGGAGGGTATTGTCATGAATATGGAAACATGATTGTATGTTGATGTTGATATATGCGTGCATGATATATTGAGATGAATGAAGTGTTGTATGGACATTATATGCTTATTGATATAATTGTTCATGATGCATTGGTGATATGCATAGGTGGAGTTGTCCATATAGCATTCTATCATATGCGAGACATGCAGAGACATGCAATGGTGCATCACATCAAGATATGCACGAAACATCACATTTACGGGTGTATGTATGGTTGGTAAATCGATACTGCGTTTGGTGTTTGATTAGGTGGGCTCAGTAAATGGGACAACGTCCAACAGAGTCACACGATTAATTAAAATGGTAAATAAAATATGTGTCAAGTATCGATAAAGGGATGTATCCTCCTCAGCAAAGTCGAATTAATTATGGTCGACATAGTCCCAGCGATGAAAGGCTTTTGTGAAAGATTGCCTATGAGTCACAGGAGACACCAAATATCCAGTACCCATAAAAAGACGATGATTTTGAATACGAAACGATCATCATGGATGTAACATCTAAAAAGTTTTTTAGCTTATAAACAAATAAAATTTGTTTCTTAAAATAATCACCGGGAGGCGAACTGAATGATGCTTATCACACATGGGCTTAGGCGTTGTGTGAGGGAGTCTGGGGAGGACTTGGGCGCATGCTACATGATGAGTCGCATCTCATTTCATGGCATGGCATGATTCCATAAAATTGATATGTTCTTATCGAACGCGAACGAGAAATGTTGGGCTTAACATTGTATGTGCACTTAAAGGAGTGTACTCTTGTAGGAGTTATCCTTACTAGGCATTACTCACCTCGCTAGGGACCCCTCGCATAGTCATAAAGAGGCCACCCTCATCCAGACTGCATAAAATAAGGAAGGCCGACATGTGGCTCGATAAATCCTTTAGAAAAGTGCTTGAACAACTTGTTCTTAACATGTAATTTTGTATAAAAGACTTGTAACAAATTTTTGGACTATTGCCAATATAGCTCTGGGTTTATAATAATGGTAAGAGGGTAGTGATCTAACTCTACGCATCGTATTTAAGTGCATTAGTATCATATTTTTAACTTAAATATGGATAAATGGTTCTCGTAAACGGATAACGGTGTGATATCGAAATATAATGATGACCATTGGTATTCCTGTTGATGGATGATCAACGACCCCCAAATTTTAGGGTGCTGGGCAATTAGTTTTGATATCCAAGGTACTACAACCGCAGTTTCTTCTACACCGAGGTCGACAGCTTATAAATACGAAAGGTGATCACCAAAACCCCGTAGCCAACAGGATTTAAATCAGTCACGGGACACCGTAGCTCCAAACCAATGCAAATTTTCGCTCTCAAATATGCAAATATCGATAACGCTGCCATTATTTATCAGAGGTCCTCCATTCTATGAGACATATAGGAAACAAAAGAAAGGTTTTATGCCGATAAAAGGGATCTAGAAAGCTATGATTGCTTTATCTTTGGGGTTTTCACTATGCACTCTAGTAAAGATCGCCTTCCTCATCCTTAGATCTCGAACATTATGCAAAGGTGTAAATCTACGAAATGTCCTTACTGTCTGAATGCAAAATTTAGCCTCGGTTCAAGCTCAAGGGGGATTCAGGGGGACGCCATATCTCCTCACCTTTCGCCCTTTGAATGGAACAACTGTGCCACATCATCTAACATGCGCTTAATAATCTAAAAGTGGAAACCTATCAAAATTTCCAATGAATTCCTCATTCCATCTCTTTTGCAAGATGATCTCATTTTGTTAGAGAAGCCTGTGAGTCCCAAACGCCAACCATAGTGGAGTGCTTCGAACGAGTTTTGCAACATCTGCCAAAAGTAATCCTTAAAAATACAATCTTTGTTTTTCTCCCGAGGAGTCGACGATGGCCTAGCGGATTGGGGCCTCCCGCCAAAAATTCCCATCACCATATAGTTAGGAAAATATCTCTGATTCCACAATTCATGATCGAAAGACTCAAAGCTTCGTTCTTCGATGGTCGAGAAAGAATAAAGGGATGGAAAGCAGATATCTCTTTGGCAGAAGGTGCACTCGCTTAGTCTATCCTAATGTGCAACACCTCTTTATATAATGCAACTACCTCATTCCGACAACATCCTGAACAACATTGATAAGCTGGTAAGAAAGATCGTGTGGGGAGGGGGAAAGATAAGAAGAAAATCCACTTGGTAAAATGGGAGACAATCATTAGGGATAAGGAAGATGGAGGTTTGGGTTTAAAAAGTATGCGTGACATGAACGTGGCATTCCTCACAAAATTAGGATGGCGGTTGATCAAGGCATAAGAGAACCCGGGGCAAGGGTGATGGCTGCCAACATATCAAAGGGGAACCCAAATTTCCAAACTAACAAAGAAGTTAAGGGACCCTGAATGTTTGGTGCCAGATACGGTTATTAACAAATCTCCCACCAAAAAGGGACAAAGACCAGCCTTTACAACGGAAAGGATACACTGTTTTGGTGAGATAAATGGATTGGCACTCTCTCGAACGAAATACACAACATATCTCGAAGCGGTCGACTCCTTCAAGAGAGTCATAGATCATCGACATCCATGTGGTCGAAGCCGTATGAAAATGGTTGGTCAAGGCTATCTCCCGATTACTGCAAACCAACTCTCTACCTCTTGGTTAAAGCGTAATGAAGATGATACAGATAGACCGGAAATAAACCTTCTAACGATGGCACTTTATAGTTAGATCGTTGTACTCTTGTCGCACTAGTAGCCATGATGCCTAACCACAACACTCGAGTAAGATCCTCGAAACCGGTTCCGCAAAGGCTTGCATGTTTGTATGGCTTCTTCTCGCGCTGGGAAATTTTAACAAATCCTGGAGCCGGACTGAGGAATTACCGCGAATCTGCTATTGTAAATGTTGTCCGAGGGATCTAGGAGGACCTTAATCACATCTTCAAATCTTGTAAAAGGTCATCCGATCCTGAGACACCTCAAAGGTGAGGAGTTACCAATAACAATCGGCCCATGCGATTCATGGAGTGTGATGGTGCTATTTCACCACACCAGTTTGGTGCTTCCTTCGGGTCGTTAGGGCCTAGCTTTGATGGGTTGGGACACGGACAACCCGTAACCTACACAAAAAGAGTGGGAAAAGTGGGGGTGTGGGTGGATCCGGCCGGGTGTGCTCACACATCCGATGGCTACTTCGCTTTCTTTCCTATGAGAAGGAAAGAATCAACCCCTTATGGTGTTCTTGTCGCTGCATCTTTTTCAGAGTGGAATGGGCCTGTGATTTATAAGGGGAAAATAGTGGCTACTTTCCTCGCTGGATGGTGATACGGTATCTTTCTCTATCGGGTGAGGAGTTTTTTTCATCACGGACCCACTCTTAAGGGATAATGGAAGAGTCGTGATCACGCACGATCTTTCTTCCTAATCCGTATGCGATCCATCGACACTTTCCTTTACATGAGTTTTCGTGCCGCCTAGCACACTTGATTTCAAGAAGGTGATTTCACTCGAGCCCGCCCAAGCGCTGTAGCACGGGTAGTAGGTCTCACGTCAAACAGCTTTATCGGGGTCCCCAACCCCTATGCTGAAGTTCGGGGCCTACGCCCGGTTTGTGTCGTGCCTGCGGCATGTCGCTCTCACTCCCATTAGTAGCCCCCAACTCTAATAAAGTGTGCTTGGCAAGGGCTGAGGCGTTCGATCTAGCGCGCTTCCACGCGGGTTTGTAGGGATGGCTTGATTTGAAAGCTTTGTCATCGCCAAACATCTTGTGATAATGATGACGCCTCTTCGATTTTCGCCTATTTGGTCTGCCGCCTCACCTTTAGAAACATTCCTTGCATTCCACTTTTCCACTTCTTTGCGACATTTCGAAGATCTCGAATGTTCGGGACTTCACAGGGTGCTTCTGCCTTCCTAGTGGGGTCGTTTTCCTTTGTTTTCCTCCCAGTTTGGTGCGCCTTCCTTTTTCTTCTCTTGCTTTTCCTTTGTTTTTGAATTTCGGTTGTTGTGGTGTGTCAAGCTGGGGTCCCACCTCTTCGTTGCTTTGTTCATTCTCCTTTCCGTCGCCGCTTAGTCACATGCGTGCTTTACAGGCTCAGCGTCAGAGGTAGCGTCCTGGGCCGAGAGGAGTCTGCAGCCAAGATGAAACGGCTGACGGACTAGATGGTCTGGTCACGCGCTGCCGGGGTCCTTCTAGTAGGTTATCTTCCTCCGCCAGGCAAGGGCAAGGGGAAGATTAGCGAGATTAGGTATCCCGGTGGCTCCGAATATTTGAGGGCCGTCACAGGTAATACGAGGACGCCTCAACCGGCCTGCCGAGCCTCTTGCTCGCTAAATTTTTTCTACTCAGTATGAACCCGTCGGTGTCCGACCCGTGTCCCGACACTCTCACGTCTTATGTGGTGTCCGTTCCTAAGATGGTTTGCTTTTTTGAGGAGGCCTTTGAGAACGATCTTCGCTTTCCTTTGCATCCCTTCATAAAAAGCGTTCTACAACATTTCAATGTATGTTCGTCCTAGCTCTCTCCCAATTTTGGGGCCTTGGTTAGCCTCAAGCCTTTAGGGATAAGGGCTCCTGGTCTCTAGTATAGCTCCTCACATCGGATCTCTTCAAATAAGTGAAGGAGGCCTCGGAAGGCTTCTTGTACATTTCTAAGCGGGCCACTACCAGGCTTATTATTTCCAACACCCGTTCTTCCCACAAGCATTGGAAAGAGCGCTATTTCTTTGTCTAAGATGATACATTGGGGATTCCGACGGTATGGACTGCCCCTGAGAACCTGCGTGAGTTTTTCATCCATGCTAAGAGGGTCAATTCTTTTTCGGGAGGTCGTGTTATGTTTTTACTTTGTTATGGTTATGTTTTCTGTATCCTTCCCCGACCTCACAAGCGGCAAGGTCGCCTCGCGCATTCCGGGACCGACAATCGGACATTCCCTACCAGAGGAGCTCCTTCTAGTTCTCCCTGAGATCTCCCGCTCCCCGCTATGGAAACTTCCCGGGGGGGCCTTTTGTCAGGAAGCCAACCCTGGGAGTAACTTCGGCCCTTTGTCGAGTTTGATGGCAGAAGAAGAGGAGCATAAGCATAAGGCTCGGGATCCTCCCGAGGCAGTCCCCAGCTCAAAGAAGGTCTTAAAGTTGGGAGAATCTCGATCTCGCCGCAGCCCAGTTCAGGAGGTGGGCAGGCGTGGTCCTCCTCGGGTCGAGGCGTCCAAGGTGGCAGTGTGAGCAGCCGCTATTCTTCCTCCATTGCAGAGCCAAGGGTTCTTCTTCGAGGAAGGCCCACGAGCTCCACCCAAAGTCCTCCTTATCTCCCGTCGTCCTTTCTGCCAAGAAAACGCCCTCACTTCCTCCGATTACTGGGAGATCGTGGGAGATGATCGCTCAGTCGATGTGTGCGTGTGGGTGTGCGGGCACTGCATCACCAACGCAGTCGTCGTGGCCGCTTCTGTCTATCCTTCGGGACTCTGATCTTAGGAAAGTGGAAGCCCTGCGCGTTGAGGAGGCTTTAGCCTCTGATCCCTCCCAGGGACCGTCTGTATAAGTTCCAATCTTTTCTCGGCTCATCATGAGCAGATACGCCAGCTCGAACCTTTCCTTCCGCAGCCAACTACTTATATTAAAGACCTGACAGAGGTCAGTTTCTACGAGCTCCAAGGCGGCGAGGGCATACTAGTAGGCTAAGGCGCCTTCCTTGCATCTGCAGGGCCGAAGCACGAGTCGGATACAAAGTTGACTCGATGACGCCTGGGTACATAAATCCGATTCGAAGATACCCTCGACCGTAGCGTAAATGAAGATTGTGGAAAAGAAGGCCATAGAGCGCCTAAGGTTTGTCGAGGATGAGCTACAGGTGGTTAAGGAGGAGTTCTAGGTTGCCAGGGAGGAACTATGCACCAAAGCAGCGGCATTGGATTTGGCCCCACAGAGTGCTCGGGTTGAGAGTCTGCGGGAGCACTCGTCGAGAGTGCAACATGTTACGCCGGGACCTCTAGAGGCGGGAGGCTATGATCAGCCAAAGGGATGGAGTAATAGCGGAGCTAAGGGACGAGGCTTGCACCTTATGGGCCTCTGGATGGCTCGCTTTCCGACGTAGAGCTGCCAAGGATTTTTCGGGTTTGGACTTCAATCTTCAAGTTCTCGACGAAGAGGAGGCGGAAGAATCTGTTTCTAAGGACGAGGTAGATCCCGAGGTGTTCTCTGAATCTCCCAGCTTAGTTCCTTACCCTAGTGAAGCTGAGACTCCTGCCGAGGCTGGTTCTTCCCTCGCACGTCGGGCTTTGCCTTTGATTCACGGCCCGCAGGCCCGACCATCGAGGTTGCTCGTAGCCCTTCGAACATTTGTGCCCCTTTGTATAATCTTGCTTTGAGCTCTAAGCTTTGACATTTGTAATGCCAACATCGACTTGTCATTCTATGGATGTTCGTCCTTCTTCCTTGGTTTTCTCGTCTTCTTTTATTACTCGTGGTGAAAGGTTTTCTGGTCATCTAATCTTTAGATAGACGGGTTCTTACTAAGCTATGAGGCCCTTGACCGGCTAGGTTATAAGGCTCTCTTGTCGCCGAGCAACAAGGCTCTTTTGAGACTGAGCTGTGCTGCTCCCTTGAAACTGAGCTATAAGGCCCTTTTGAAACTGAGCTACGTTGCTCCCTTGAAATTGAGCTACAAGGCTCCTGAGCTACATGGCCTGAACCGAGCCACAAGGCTCCGCTGAAACCGGGCCGCAAGGCTCTCTTGAAACCGAGTTACAAGGCCTCCCTGAAGCTACATGAACTTTAAACCGACCTACAATGCTTCCGAGCTACATGACTCCTTGAACCGAGCGCCACAGGCCTCGCGCCCGCCTTCAGGTTGTCGTCTTTATGAAACTGAAATAAGACGAATTTTTAAATCTGAGCTGCAAGGCTCTCTTGAAACTGAGCTACATGGCTCCTTGAAACTGAGCTACGAGGCTCCTAAGTTACATGGGTCCTTGAAACTGAGCTACGAGGCTCCTGAGTTACATGGCTCCTTGAAACTGAGCTACAAGGCTCTTGGGCTACTTGGCCTTCTGGGCTGTCAGGTTCTTTATGAACCGAGCTATACGACTCTTTTGAATTTGAGCTGTAAGGCTCTCTTGAAACTGAGCTATAAGGCTCCTGAGCTACATGGATCCTTGAAACTGAACTCCAAGGCTCCTGAGCTACATGGCTCCTTGAAATTGAACTACAAGGCTCCTTGGCTACTTGGCTTTATGGGCTATCAGGTTCTTTAAGAACCGAGCTGTACCGCCCTTTTGAACTGAAATAGCAAGGTTTTCGAACCGAGCCTACAAGGCTTCCTCAGGTACCTACACTGGCCCTTGAAACTGAGCTACAAGGCTTTTTGGCTACTTAGCCTTCTGGGTTGTTAGGTTCTTATGAACTGCCGCACGACCTTTGAATCCGAGCCTAAAGGCCTCTTGAACCGGAGCCACAAGGCCCCGAGCTACATGGCCTCAAACAGAGCTACAAGGCCCCCGAGCTAAGACCCTTGAACCGAGCCACAGGCCTCTTGGTTACCGCCTTCTAGGTTGTCGTCTTTATGAACCGAGCCGCATCAATTTTCAATATGAGCTGCAAGGCTCTATTGAAACTGAGCTACAAGGCTCTTGAGCTACATGGCTCCTTGAAATTGAGCTATAAGGCTCCTTGGCTACTTGGCCTTCTGGACTGTCAGGTTCTTTATGAACCGAGCTGTACGACCCTTTTGAATCTGAGTTGCAAGGCTCTCTTGAAATTGAGCTACAAGGCTCCTGAGCTACATGACTCCTCAACAGCCAAGGCCCCGAGCTACATGGCTCGAAACCGAGCCACAAGGCTCTTGGCTACTCGCCTCTCGGGCCGCCGTTCTTTATGAATTGAGTTGTACGACCCTTTTGAATCCGAGCTGCAAGGCTCTCTTGAAACTGAGCTACAAGGCTCCTTGAAACTGAGCTACAACATGGCTCCTTGAAATCGAAATACAACATGGCCCCGAGCTACATGGTCTTAAGCTACTTTACCTTACTATGGCTCCTTCTGCCTTCCTCTCCTAGTAGCGTGGTTTTAATGCGCATCTTACTGAGAATTAACAGACCGCGTGGCTCTCCCAAGCATCTGTGCTTCTTTATAAATTGCTGCCTCTCTTGACGGGGTCTCAAGGCTATACCCTATCCTGAACCTTCTTCCTCTTTCGATAGTGCCTGAGTTCGTGACATGATGAAGCTCGTGGCCTGATCACACGCACGAAGTCCCGTCTCGGTGATCACAGTCGCCGCTTGGCTCGATGCTCCGCCTTGCAGGCTGTGTTTTTCCCTAGTTCCTCCCTTGTGGGAGTTGTGTTGTTCCCTAGTCCTACCCATTGATGGAACTTGTCACACCCCGAAACCCACCCTAGGGGCATGATTGTCAATTCACACCCTCAAGCCTTCAGCCTGAAGGTTTAAAGTGTGAAACAACACTAACCTTCCTTGTAACTGGATTTTTGTCCAATTACCAAATATCTGTTCAAAGCAAATGCGCAACTTTCTAAATTAATCAATTCTCCAAATTCAAAATTTCATGCCGACAAAAATTACTTCTAAATATCCAAATCTCAATTATGAATGTCATATAAAGCTGTTCAGAATATAACAATATTTGAATCCCAACCAATCGCACTAATATAAAAGCACGTTATTATCCGCTTAATTTTTTCAATTAACTTTCAAACCCAACGTTTCACATAAACAAGAACTTATTAGTTCAACATGATCCAACATAAAGTTCTTAATCAAATCCTAATGATGACGAATCCCCAACCTAGCCATCACTTCTCACGAAACTAAAAGTACCTGAAAATATGTCAACGAATGGGAGTGAGCTTAAAGCTCAATAAGAAATACTAATACATTTTCATGGATCAAAAAGTTTTCAATCATATAACAGAGATGTATTTCATCAAACTTTAGATTCAAAATAAGTCGGGAACATTAACAAAATTTAGTTCAAAACATTCTCACATCCATTTCAAATCGCTTCATATCAAATGTGATCCAAACAATTTCATATCAAATTTTCGACCAAACACTTTCATATCCAGTCCAAAAATCAAATACATTTCAAATATATTTTTCTCTGGTCATCAACATCAAAATAGCCGTACCCATGGGACTTTCAAATGGGTGGTCAAATCAAGCCTTTGTGGATCTGAACCAACACTACTAGTAATTAGTAACTTTCTAACCAAACCCTGAGGTCGGGTTCAAATCAATTACATTTGCCACTAAATAATGTAAAGGTCAACTATTATTCCCTTGACAAGGGTCAACAGTGTCAACTATTATTCTCATGGATGTGTGACCGAACTAACCAAAGTCAAATATTTCATTCAAAAGTTCAAATTATAAAACATCTTATCTCCACATTTTCTTTCGTAAACAAAACAAATATTAAAAGTACAATAATACAAAACTAATTTTGATCCATGGATAATCAAATAAATAAAAAGGTTAAACTTTTCATAAACCAAGATTATATATGTAAACCCCCACATGTCTAAATATCAATAATCGTCCAATTAGTTTTGTTGCAATTAACGTTCCCCTTTTTACCTTATGAATCAAAGTATAAGAATGATAAATATGAAAATGGTTACATAAATCATACAAATAAAGGTTTTTAAGTTAAAATACATTAAAATGAACTTTAACATCAAAAACCTTAGAGTAGTCCTATAGACCTAATTTGAGAGTGTATTGGCAAACTCGTAATTTTGAAGAAAAACAAAAAACACCCTATGAACAAGTATGTACTCGGGCAATCGATTAAAATCCCATTTTTTCTTCATCTTTCTCGCATTTCACTTCACTCACCCCACACCCATTTGGAACCCTAGAAATCATTAGAGATGAAGAAATGAAGGGCAAAACCGGAGATTGAAGGGTAGATTAGAGATCAAAGCTCAAGATCTTCATCCCAACCAAGAATTTCGGGTAGGGGTTTTCTCTCATTCTCTTGCATTGAGGCTAGGGTATTTATATATATATATATATATATATATATATATATATATATATGTTTTGGGTTATAAATGAGTATATTTTAGGGAGATGAGATCATTATCTTTTAGGCTTTCTACAAATTTTATGTGTTTGAACAATGTTAGGGTGGAACACCCATGAAATCCTTTTCTTGTTTTAAAAAAAAAATCCTGGTTATTTAGTGCTCTAGACTTAGACTAGAAAGGACAACAAACACACAACTTCCTCCCTTAGCTCCGAAGAAAAAAATAAAGTTGTAGTTTCACCTTATATATGTTATAAACAAGAAAAAAAAACATATTAAAAATCAATTTAACCGTAAATGTTTCGCACAAAACAGGAAAGAGAAATCGAACTGTAACGTAGAAAGCGTATTTTTCTTCTTCTTCATTCCAAGACTACAATTTTATACAAGGTACATCCAATAGGAAGCTTACACATGGACAACTTTCAGCCACACAACTAAACACAACATTACAGTTAAATTAACAACATATTAAGTTAAAAGATGATAGAACTTAATTAAACATAACAATGAGTATTGGAGAATGATGACATTTCTTCTTGAATTCTACTTCCAGTGATTTATGTGTTTAGTAGTAAAATAAATTGGTATGATCTCTTGTATTTTTTTTGACATGTTATTGAAAGTGCCTCCAAATGGAAATGGGGAATTTTGGGAAGAATGGGTTATAAATTGGGGATTTACGAAATTATTGGTTAGGAGTGATGAGTGTTTGATATTGATTGTTTAAAAAATCCGAGTATTAGAGAATGTGATGACATTTCTTCTGAATGGGGTTCTGGGATTTACTTTACTTAAAGTGATTTATGTGTTGAGTAGTAAAATAAATTGGTATGATATCTTGTATTTTTCTAGACGTGTTATCGGTTACTTCCAAATGGAAATGGGGAATTTCGGGGAAGAATGGGTTATAAATCGGGGATTTACTTAAATTATTATACATAGTAGTGATGAGTGTTGGTATTATTGGCTGATGGAATAAACATGATTGAGGTTCCTCAAGGATGCTCAAATCATGCTCAAGAGGTTCATCAGAAGGATGCTCGGTGGAAAAACTACTAGATGAATGAGAGGTTCCTCAGAAGTATGCTCAATCCTATGCTCAAGAGGTTCCTTTGTAAGGATGCTTGAGAAACACTACTATGATGAATGAGAGGCTCTCTCAGAAGGGTGCTCAAAATATTCTAAGAGGTTCTAGTATGATGTCAAGAATACTCTAAGGAAGAGTGAGATTCCTGTAAGGTTGTCACTTATCCCCAAGAGGCCCTCGGTAAGGATGCTTGGAGAAACAAAAATAACGCGAGCAGAGGCATGGAGGTTATCATATATGCCACCCGACAAATAACGGCTGAATGGTATTTGGTGAAACTCGTTTATAACTTTGCTTACGCTGTCAAGCCATGGGTACATTTACTTATGTTGTTTTTATATAAACCCTAGATCCGTTTGAAATGTCATTGTTTAGGCAAAATTGTATATCTATGATATGTTATAAAAAAAAAAATGAGACCGACTATTTTTCATCATTTTCTAAACCTTATTGGAGTTTGGGAGGATTCTCCCACAGAGCTTTGTGCTCACTCCCCCTACTTACATCCCTTTTCAGATTTTACCTTTGAGGAGGTGGTAGGAGCTGAGGAACCCGTGCATTGGGAGGATCCACCCGAGGGGAATCTAAACTTGAAGAACATGTAGAGCGTATCTAAGATCTTTGTACTAGACTAGAGAATGATTTTGAAATCATGTAAAGCTCCAGTATTTTGCTATTCCGTCATATATCATAGTTTAATTCCTTCGAAATGTAAATGCCATTTGGTTGGGCATATTCTTTTGATATTGTGGCCATGGCTTGACTTATTCTTTTGAAGGTTGTTGTGGGTATTGCATACTTCGTGAATAAAATCTTTTCGGGATAATGTTGTAAATATTTTATCGATAAATGGATGTAATATGGTTGATGTATTATAATCAAGACAAATGTGCTTTTTGGCAGATTCCCGAGACTATACCCGAATTGTGTTAAATTAAGGACTCGGACATTTATGACGATTATGCTCTCATGGTAAAAATGGTTGTTAGTATGTAATGCCGCTCCAAGGGTATTCAAGTATAACATATAATTCCGCTTAAAATAATTTTCATCCTCAAATGAAGTAAAAACAAACAATCTTTTCTTTTTAAAGATATGCATTAATATCCCTTACTCAAAGGAGTACTCAAAAGCTTTGAAAGAGCTTAATCCGAAGAATTTCACTCAACGAAATATTTCTCCTAAATAATAAGAAAGAAACTATCATCACATTAATATTCTTAAAACTTTCCTAATTTGATATTCTTAACAATGATATTATTTTTAATTTTAATCCATAATAATAAAGTTAATGAGTTTCTAAATATTTTATAAAATTTCCAGGATTTATAAAAGCTCATTCTATCAACATGATTTTTTTGTTCACCTTCAAACATATCGACAACCTGCTCAATGATAACTATTTCAATTGTGTAGCTTTGCCAAATTTTATAAAACTGATATTCCTTTCTCGATCTTATTTTAATAATTTATTTATTTTTATGCTCTTAATCCGAACTAAATCTTTTACTAGAAAGAAATAATATTAATAATATTTACAAATTATATTATTACACAATAATTTCATCTAGCTCTTTTACTCTTAACACTATTATCATACTTGACAACAAGTATTATTAACGATCTTATTTCCTACAATTGCTAAATAATTATTATAATCATATTCTTTATCTAATAAATTCTCAATCCTTAATAAAATATTTACTTGCCAAAATACATATATCTTTAAATACTTATCAAATTCATATAGTTATAAAAAATTCAGTATTTTCAAATTTATCTTATTTGTTTATTATTATTTTCTTTCTCAAAAGAATATTAAATACTTTTTTCATTCTCATATCAAAGTAATTTAGTATGACACCACCAATCCTTATTTTATTTATTTTTAAAGAATGAAATTATAACAAATTCACTTCTCTCAGTGGTTTATTTTAAATTACAGTGCCAAAAGAATTTATTCAAGAAACAAAAAATAAAATACAAGATTCTAATGTGAGAGTGTTCAGCCTTTCTGCCTTAGTCAAGTTCCATTCCTCTCTGTGGTTCTACTGTCCTAAAGAAACTAAAGATTTAATGTGAAAGATTTTCTTTTTCTTATTCCAATTTATACTTAGGGTATCTTATTATGAAAATTTACCTTTTTACCCCCTATTTCATTAAATTAATTAATTAATTAGCTAATTGAATTATCATTATTATTTTCCTAATTTATGTTCATAAAAATTTCACATGGTTATTTTCCTCTTAATTTATACCTATACAAATTCCTGTTATTATTTATTTTCCCTAACTTATACCTATACAAATTCATGTCATTATTATTTTCCCTAACTTATACCTATACAAATTTCTAGGTGTTACATTCTCCCCTCCTTTATAAAAGATTAGTCCTCTATACTTGACATACCTGAGTCTTGAAATACTTGAGGATGTTTTTCTCTCATCTCTTCTTCTAACTCCCAAGTGGCCTCTCGGATACTATGATTGCTGCATAGGACTTTTACCAAATTAACAACAACATGTCGTAAAACCTTATTCATCACATCCACAATTTGAACGGACACCTTTTCATAGGTTAAGTCCTCAGAAATCTGAATAGGCTCCAACTTCATAACATGAGAAGCATAGAAAACATATTTCCTCAAGGTCGAAATATAAAACACATTATGAATCTTAGATACAGTTTAGGGCAAGGCTACTTATATGCTAAGGTGTACTCTACTCTCTAATATTTCAAACAAACATGTAACTGAGGACTGAAGCTTTTTCTCAACAGATTTTCAACTTCCAAATATCTCAATTTAACTAAATAAGCAAACTTTAAGATAACATAATCACAAAATTCAAATACCGAATATGCTTGGGATTATCAACATAACACTTGTGTGTACCTTGATTTTCTTCCAAATTATCTTCAATCAGGATTATCCTCGTGAGGTCACTACACAAGTTCATGTGTTAATTACTTTTTTTCTCCAATATAGATCATAACACATAGGGGATCATAAACTTCTACCATAAACCTTTCGGAAGATATAATCATCGCTAGCTTAAAACTATTCTACAAGAAAATTTAATCAAAGGTAAGAACTCATTCCCATTACTTTTTTAAGTTTAAAACAATATATCTCTAACAAATATTTTAATCTTAACATTTCAATTAGCTATTAGTTTACAATAAAACTACTATCAAAACTAACTTAGTCCTTTGATTTTTTTTTTTTTTGACGGTCAAAATCTTAAAAGTAAAATAAGAATTCTTATTAAGCATACCATAGAATCAAATATTTCATGCATTATCATCAAAATCCCTTAATACTCCAGAAGCTTAGTCCGAGAAAATCTATAGACTTTATCCATAAACAAACCATCATAATGAAACATTGTCATCAACTGTTGCCCTATAACCTGTATCACAAAATCCATGGTAATAAGCCACACTCATTTAGAAATATAAAGTATATTTGCAAAGTAATTATTAGGTCTTTGATGTAAACCTCCATACGATCACCAAACCTAAAGTCACAAATAATGTAATACCCTACTTCATATATGACCATTAAAATTCTGCCTCAAACCTTTATACTTTTACATCCTTTTAGGTAGATCGAAGCTTAAAGTAATAAACCCTTCAAAGTTGTCTTTATGTCTTAATTATTTAAGACATAAAATCTAATCCCAAATTTCAAGATCTATTATCTTATTAAACACAATCAATTGTTCCAAAGTCTAACTAGTTTCAAATAATTCTCAGGCATTTTAAATTCAAACAAATTTAGTTGCACTATAATACTCAAACATAAGAACTCTAAAATCCAAAGGTATAATATAGACTTGTAAACATCTCAAATCATACAATAATCGCTTATGGCTAACCTTAAATGATTTCTAAGGAATCAATTTTTTCTATTTAAGACATAAATCACAAGATCATTGTTTTATTAGTATTGAATAATTCTTATCATAATACTTAAGTACTTGTATCAAGATTCATATTTCTTGCTTAAAATCATTTTAAGAAGATAAAGACTTCAAACCTCATAAACTATGAGTAGATCATAATAAAAAATGTCTTCTATATCTTATGCAAAAATTATTTTACCTAACTTCAAATCATAATATGTGTTTTATCTTAAAATTTCAAATGTCTATAAGTATATATCAATTTTTCCATGTTGCATAAGAACATAATATAAATCCTAATGAAAGACATCATTATGCAAAACAAATTTTTTTGAACCTAATGAAATAATCAAAATAAGAGTTGCTACAAATTTTCTCTTCAACTTTGTGAAGTTATTATCATAATTATAAGACCAATCAAACTTAACTTCTTTCTATGTCAGCCTGAAAATATAAGAAAATCTTAGAGATCTCTTAATACCTATTTGTAGTAACCCACAAATCCCAAGAAACTTCAAACTTTAATAACAATATTAGATCATTTCAAATTTCAAATTGCTTTCATCGCTTCATCACATTGACTTGAAAGACTTAACAACATTTAAGCAAATAACTACTCATAAGACTTAGCTTATGCAAGAATAATTTATCCACATGATTCCCTTCAACTAAACTCAAGATAACTAAGAATATGGAAAGACAATATTTCTAAACAATCAACAAATAAAAGCAGAGTAAGAATTTGACCACTTCTCAAATCAAACAAAAACCTTAATACAAGGAGCATGTCACCAACATTCTTTTTACTAATCGTCATAAAATAACTTTTAAACCACCAAGATTTTTCATAATGACATGTCTCAAAGAAGTGACAAATCAAATCATAACGATATTGATAAAAATATTCACTAAACCAACAAACTAAACAAAGGAAAAAGAGTGTGAACTCTAACTAGTCACCAAGAAATAATTGGTCTAACGTATTTGTAAAGAATATAAGAACACAAACGAAATGAATTATCAACTAACACGTCACTCAACTATCCCCATAGACAGCTTAAACAAGTCTCATTAAGATCATACACCTATAGCTCGATACCACTCACCGCCTCGAAACCCACCCTAGCATGATTTGTCAATTCACACCTCAAGCCCGTGACGCCCAAAACTCCGGGTCCTGACTACCCATCAACCCGCTGAATACTGCGGAATGTCGGGTAACCCGACATTTTACGAAAATCTGGCAGTCTCCTTTGTACGGGAGCTCTACTCAAATACTCGCACTGCATATACCCGCCCCGCGCCTAATAAATGCAATATAATCCCAACATGGTAAAATGCCTCTGGGCTCATAAACCAATACTATAAAATCAATTATCCCAATACTCGTAAAATCAATTATCCATAACTATTCTTCAATTATCTCAAATATGGTCAATAGTTGATAACACTTTTGTTTTTATACGAAACATATATTAAAATCTGCAGATTCCTAATACATATTATGTCCAAAACCCTTCGACCACAATAAACTTCTTCAAAATGGATAATCTTCGACTCATTACACGAAAAATAAGGGGTGACAGATGAACTAAAGCTTTCGATAGAATCGCCTAAGTATTCTACAAGCTAGCCTGGTCTGATCACCGATGCTCCAAATTAAACATACCTTTCGGTAAATGCGTGATCACACTTATGAATGTCTACATATCATCCCATATACGAGTCACCTCACCGACTCACTTACACTTACCCCTAAGCATGTATGAGAAAATCATTTTCAAAACAAAACCCGTTGTTCTTGTATCTTCTTAGAAATATTCGAGGGTACAATTATGGGACTACCCTCAGGGTGAGATTGGTTGGTGAGCTTTCCGAAGCGGTCCATGGTCCTCATCAAAGAATGATGCGCTTGGCCCATCTCTGACGATTCTGGGAATATCATCTTGTGAAATTCCTTTGCAAACATACTCGTTTTTATAAAAATGCCTTGTCGTGGCTCAAAACCTAATTACAGGTTCTTGGGTGTAATATGAAAATCAGTATACCATTTTCAAAATCTATTTACAATATCATCAATATGCATATTTTAAATCCATTCTAATTACATGTAATTCCAACACATCCAATCATCTGATGGCTTACAACTACATTTAATTCTATATAATTGTGTCATTGTGTTAACACCTCAAGCATTAACCTAATAATTCTTTGATCGACCAACTCTCCAACTTAATTTCTACACATACCAAGCCATTCATTTCATACAATTTCAAGCACCCAACACATGGACAATTCTTATCCATTTCACACAAACCGGAATTTGTTTTACGGTCCCCAGCTTGAGTGGGCTGGCCTGAGCGACCCGCTCATCCCATCGGTTCCAATTTTGAAGCGGAGTTCCATAGCTATTCGGATCTCATACATTTAACCTTAGAATTTATTGCATAAATTCCCATAGAACAATTATCAGTTCACAGGCATTCACGAATTTATCCCAAATGTCCAAAAATATTTCTATAATTCGGTCCCATGTTTTGGGACCGATCAACAGCCCATTCCCGACATTTTTCCATAAATACATGATTTAAAGCATACATTTTAATGCAAAATTCCAACACAAACAGCCCACTAATTAAGACGATTCTGGCCGACTATAATTCTCTAAAAAAGAATTCCAAAAATTAATTCATGTTTTGGGGCGGAGTCCATAAACTTCAACCCCTCACGGCCTCAAACCTTAACTTGACATCGAAAAAACCCTTAAAAATGGGAATAAAACACAAGTAGGGAGAAAATCCTACCCCTTGGAGTTGTCAGCTTCATAAACCGAGGGTCCACAGCGTAACTGCTCTGTGTGAACGTTTTCCCACTCTTGCTCGTAAATCAGTTCGATAATGTATTTCTAGAAGAAATCGAGAGACTCTCTCCTGCAGAATCACCATTAAGTTTGCGACAAACTCTTGGTTCTCCTCCCCAAAATCACGTTTGCCTTTTGGTTATGCGAAGAATGAGTTCTTGTTTACTAATTGGCCCTTATTATATTTAATAAATTCGTCAAATAATACGCTATTTTCTCTAGTTTTGACGAGGCTTTTCGTTATTTATCTGGGTCGTGCATTTCCATCTACTCTCTCATACCACTTATGGTACATGAGTACTTGTTATATATGACTTTTTCGTCACGCCGAGAGCCGTTTCTGGCACGGCGATGCCGCCGGCGATGTCGACTCATTGTCTCAGCAAATTGCGAAATTTGCGTCGCATTAGATTTATGACGATTCGCGGTCGCAATCCGTTTGTGCAATCCAGAATGAAAGTGTTACGGATTACAGTATTACAATTTGTAATCAAAATTACGATTTGCCCTTATTCGAGAAATTGGAATTTCTCGGGTCTTACATTCTCCCCTCCTTAAAGGAATTTGAAGTCAAAAATTCACTTCTCTGTAACCATGTGCATATGTAACCTTCAGAACTCGAGGCGGAGTGTCGGGTATATTTATTTGGGTCCAGTCTACTCTTGGAATGGTTTGATAAATATATTATAATAAACTTAATCATCAGAATATTTATTAACAACCAATACATCTACCACCACGAGTCCACCTCTGCCTCCTAACAAATACTTTTATCTGTCACGGCTTGGCCCGCTCACGGCCCCTACGGCTATACGTGTTCTTTGGAAGTGCTTGTGCTGCTTTCCCAAGGCTGAAGCTAGTTCCTCTAACCATACTAAATTGCTGGAGGAATCGATTATATCTCTGCAATCCCCTCACAATGCGGTACATTCTCCCAGAAATGTGTGGACTCACTGTCTCACAGAGCGATCCGAGTGGGCATCGTGCTCGACTAGCTCTCAGGTTGGTAGTGGGAACTCTTACTCGAATGGGTATCTAAGCTCATGGTCCCAGGTTCGGTACGCGGAGGTGAAAGGAAACCCCTGTGAGCTAGGATAGCTGTGAGTGGGGACCACCCCTCGTCGGGTGGGCGGGGTGGATCTTCGAAAGGCATGTTTTGTAAAGGCCCGCCTGCCCTTCAGTTGACGAGGGGCCCTCATAAGCTATAAGTATGTCCTTTGCCTTTAACTCGGCGCCAGGCGGGGCACCGGCGGCGGGGCGCGTATTGAAATGAGAAGCGCTGTTTGGCCCGAGCTAGTAGCTCGGTTGGTAGAAGAGGAATGCTCCCATTCAATGTCGCTGGTCTTCACGGGCGAAAGAAAGGAGCGGGCTGCCCTCTTCTTATGAGTGGGACCACCCTCGTCGGAGTGGGCGGGGGTGGGACCTTAAGCCTGCCTGAGGTTTGAAGTGTGAAACGACACTAACCTTCCTTGTAATTGGATTTTTGTCTAATTAAACACATGTTCAAAGTAAATGCCTTGACTTTAAATTAATCAATTCTCCAAATTCAAAATTTCATCTTGGACAAAAAATTACTTCTAAATATCCAAATCTCAATTATGAATGTCATATAAAGAAATTTGTTCGAGAATATAACAATATTTAGGAATCTCCCGAATCAAGCGTGTGCTATAAAAGAATGCTATTATCAAGTGACTTTTTCAATTAACTTTCAAAACCATAACATTTCACATAAACAAGAGCTTGTATTAGTTTAACATGATTATATAAAGTTCTAATCCAAATCCCTAATGATGACGTATATCCCAACCTATATACATCACTCATCATGAAATAAGTAGCAGAAAAATATCAGAATGAAGTGACTTGAAACTACCGATAAAAATACTAATACATTTTTCATGTATCAAAAGTTTCAATCATCTCTTTCAAATAGGAGATCTGTTTTTTATCCAAGCTTTTTATATTCAAAAATAAGTTGGAACATTAATAAAAATTTAGTTCAAAACATTCTCATCATTTCAAATCGGTTTCATATCAAATACGATCGAATAATTTTCATATCAAATTTCGAGTTTAACGCTTTCATATCGATCCAAAATCGAATATTTCAAATATATTTTCTGCAGTCGTGAATGTCGAATGGTGCACAGCCATGGGACTTTCAAATGGATGGCTGCCATAGGTGTTCCTTTTAAGGTGGAGCGGGCAAAGCAGCTATTAGCATCTAATGTCTAGCGAAGCCACAAGCAGGGTTCTTTCAGTCATTCGCGAATGTAAGGTCAGCTCTTATTCCCGTTGTGAGGATTAGAATAAGTATCAGCTAACCATTTCCGTTAATAGTAAGACTAATCAAGTCAAATATTTTAATTTCAAGTTAAGGTAAACATCATATCTCCCACATTTTCTTTCGTAAACAAAACAAATCTCAAAAGTATAATCATACAAAGCTACTTTTTGATCCATGGATAATCAATAAATAAAAGGTAAAACTTTTTCATAAACCAAGATTATATATAATTGATTAAAACAATTTTTCATCTCAGTAGTAAAAACAAACAATTTTCACTTTAAAGATAACCGTATATCATTATCTCAAATGAGTACTCAAAAGCTTTGAAAGAGCTAATACGAGAAGAATTTCACCTCAATGAAATATTTTCTTAAAATAATAAGGAAGAAACTATCTCATTACTTATTTATTCTTTAAACCTCTAATTTGATATTCTGTAATAGTATTAATATATTAATTTTTTAATCCATAATAATAAAAGTTAATGAGTTTTCTAAATATTTTATATAATTTTGTGGACTATAAAGTTTATTCATCCTTATAGTTTTTTATTTCCCTCAAATATATTAATGCATGTTTCCAAATAGTAACTATTTGGGATTAGGTGGTTTTACCAAATTTTATAAACTCTCATATTCATTTCGGATATTTAATAATTTATTTATTTTATATATATGCATCAGAACTAAATCTTTTACTAGAAAAGAATAATGTTAATAATATTTTACAAATTATGCACAATACTCATCAGCCTTTTACTAACAATTATCATATGACAACAAGTATTATTAAACGGATCATTTCCTATAATTTACTAAACATTATCCTAATCATATTCCCTTATCTAATAGTCTCAAATACTTAATAAATATTTACTTGCCAAAATACATATATCTTTAAATACTTATCAAATACATATATTTATAAAAAATTCAAAGCATTTTCAAATTTATCTTATTTGTTTTATTATTATTTTCTTTCAAAAGTAACCTTAAATACTTTTGTTCTCATACTCAGAATAATTTAATTGTGACACCCACAAATCCTTTTCTTTGTTTTATTTTAAAAACGAAAATTAATTTAAATCGACTTCTTCGAGGTTGATCTAAGCGAAGAAAATTAAAGAATCTACATCAAAGAAATCTGAAAAATAAAATAGGGAAGATCTTACAATTGTTCTTATTCGTCTAAATCTGGCGCAAATGCGTCCTGCGGAATTCTACCAACGGAAAAATTGAAGTGAATACAGAAAAGTTTTCTCTTTTCTTGTTCAATTGTTATACTGTGGGTATACATTAGGAAAATTACTTTTTACCCCTATTTCATTAAATTAATTAATTAATTAATATTGAATTATATTAACCACAGACTTATACTATAAGTGTATCAGTGTATTACCTAATTGCCTATAATTCTTTGTGTCATTATTATTTTCTTTTCATACCTATAAATTCATGGAGTGTTACAGAAGCTGAGATAGAGGAACATATTCGGAGGGGTGGTATGCTCAGAGGGAATATTTTTAAGTCCCACTTCCTCCATTATACCTGTCCTCTTTTCTTTTCTTCTTCTGCTTCCTTTCTCTTTCTCATTCTCCTTAATTTTCTCTTTCTCCTTCCTTTTCCTTTTCTCTTTCTCCTTCTCTTTCTCTTTCCCCTTCTTGTGGTTTTTGCCTTGACTAGGTGTTGGCCGATGTGAAGAACGGCCTTGCTGATTGTAGTTTCCTGAGATGTAGAGAATGGCTTTCCTGATTAATCATAGGATATACGAAATAAAAGTGTCAGGAAACGTGTGTACTTGTTCATTTTTTTAATTGATCTGTGAGAATATTAATCAGGCGAAAATGGCAAGGCGATATTATAATAAAGCGTGAATTCTTATTAGCTACAATCTGAGGTCTAATTGGTAGGCACGAGGTCTAGCGTTTCAAAGAGTCTTATGAGTTTTTCCACTCCTTTGTTTGAAGTTTGTAGTTGTCAGATTTGGACTATTCGATACCACTTGGAGTCCTTTGATTGAGTCCTTGCTTCCCATGTGTGAGGTCTTTCCTTGTTGGCAGGAGTTTCTTTAGAACCAGGTCGCCGGGTTTAAAACTCCTTGGCGACCAACTCTGTCATGTCTTTTCTTGTCTTCCTATAGTAGTCTTTATGCGGCTTTAAGGCTATGCGCTTTTCTTCTAGAGAGTGAGGTCGGGTGGAGAATTTCCTCGTTGTATTCGGTATTTGCGAACTCAACTCCTGGTGACTTTAGCTGACCTCAGTAGGCTATCGCTTCCTTGCCTAATGCCAGGGAAAATGGGGTTTTTTGGGTTGCTGATCTGCGCGTAGTTTTGTAGGCCCATAACACCTCGAGGAGGTATTCTACCAATTTTCCCTTTAGATTTTCCAGTTTAGTCTTTAGCGTTGCCTTGAGAGTCCTTATAGTGACTTTTGCTTGTCCGTTGGATTGCGGATGAGCTGGGGATGAGTAGTAATTCTTGATTCCGAGCTTAGTACAGAAATCTCTAAACTTGGGATTGTCGAACTGTTTCCCATTATCAGATACTAGGGCTCTAGGGATTCCGAACCTGCATATTATGGACTGCCACACAAAGTTACGCACCTTTTGCTCAATGATTGTTGCTAATGGCTCGACCTCGGCCCACTTGGTGAAGTAATCCACTCCTACTGCAGTGAACTTGTTATTTTCAAGCGGTAGGGGTCTGTCGTCTGCCGAATTCTTTGGAAAGGGCGAGGGCTTTAATGATTGAGTTAGCTGACTCAGAAGGAGGTGTGAGATCTACGAGCATGTTCTTAGTCTTGCATTTTACTGCTTTCGGTGGCGTCTTTGGTATTGTAGGCTGATAATATCCCTATCTTAGATTGTCTTGAGGACCTGGTGTAGCATGAGAAATACCTTAGAATTTTTTATAATAATTTTATTATATATTATGGGTTTGAATTGAGCCAAACTTGGGTTTTTGGAAAATTGGTAAATTGACAAATTGGCCAAATATCATGCATTAAGTAGACACAAATTTGGGCACTAGAACAAGGATAAAACTAGAGTACCATAAGGGATATCATAAAATATATAAAAGAGAATTAAAGATAGGCAAATAAAAATAAAACAAGTTGATTTGCAAAATTAAGGTGAAGACTTAGTGACTACTAATGGAATTATGGGAGTATAAAGGGAGATAAAGCCAAAATTCATATTTTTGAGACTCATTTGCTCTAACACCAGGCAGAGTAGGAGAGGAAAGAAGAGAAACAGAAGGAAGAGGAAAGAAAGAGGAAGAAGGAGGAGGAGGAAGAAGAAGATCAAAAATTATGTTTCTTTGGGATCAGTGTGTATTTTGATTTCCTAAGAGGCTTTGGTTTGGAGAATTATTTCCTCCTTTGTCTAGGTTTATTGGAAAGATCCACAAACCTTAATTCTTAGAGTTATATGGGTAAACCTAAATGGTAGAAAATAAACGCCGGTCATCAAAGTATATGATGTTTTTAGAAAATTGATGGACCTTTTGGGTAGGTGGGCGGATTACTACCTAGGAGTTTGTGGTATGATGTTCCAAACCACCAATACAGAGTAATTTTAGGATTGTTTTGGATGATTTCCATGATAATTTTGAGGAATTAGGAATGCAGGGGAAGTAATATGGGAGAATTGGTATAAAGTGACTCAAAAACCAAATCTGGACAATTTCAGAACATGTACCGGAGTGCAGTACGAGGTGTCTTGGTACACACCCCACCGAGAGCCATCATGTACGTGCGGGTCCAGGGTGTGCCGTACATGTGAGGCCCGAAAATGACCCGGATTATGTGGTTTTAACGTGTTTAAGCCTAAATTCATACACTGTTAGTATAGGAACCCTAAGAAATGAATAATAGGGGTTCGAAATGAATAAGAATGAATAATAGGGTTCAGCTTTGCCCTCGTCATAGTTTAGTATGAGTTAATTTGTAACCACTAAGAGTGAATAGAATTGTATTTGACTAGGTGCGAGATTGAAGGCATGGCACGACTGGGATTGATATCGAAAGAAAGCGAAATCGATAATTGGTTTGTTACATGGCGATCTTTATTGGGTTTTGTTCTATAGCGATCTTTATTCAGTTTGTTCTCATGATCTTTATTCGATTTGTTCTATATTATTCTTTATTCTCATGTACTCTATTTAAAACATACATATATATATCGATTCGAATGATCGGTGTTGAAATGTTTGACAAATATCTGCATGTATGTGTATTTGACTGGCAGATTTATTGCATAAAAGTAAATTGATGAAGCGTATTGACGACAACGCAGGGAATTCACTAAGCGAATTACGTCATAGGAGTAACGTAATTCTTCATCGACCACATTTGCTCTTTTGAATAATAAACATAGCGGGTCATGGCGAATGTAGTGAATGTTGAATTCTATGCCATATGGCTTGTCCAATTGTTAAATGGAAACCACATTGCTCTTGAATGACAAACGGGACGGATTCACCAATAGAATCTATACGTGAATGTCAAATTCTATAGCCATATGCAAGCGTGGTGTTAAATGGAAACCACATTGCTCTTGAATGACCGAATGGGACATGATTCACCAACCGAATCTGTCGTGAATGTGAGATTCTATAGCCATATAAGCAAAATAATTATTAAATAAACCACAGCTGCTCTTTAGACAATAGCAGAGCGAGATTCTGGTGAATACGTCGTGAATGTAGAATTCAAAGTCATATGTGAAATGGTAATATTGAAGTGAAACACCTTATTCTTCTTGAATGACAAACGGACGGGATTCACCAAGCCCCGAATGCAATAGGTGGATGTCGAATTCTATAGCCATATGTGAAATCTAAGTAGAAAAGCGAAACAATGGTATTGAAAATGTATTTGTATAGTATTTTATTACTTGATATTATTTTAAAACATTATTTTGATAAAATGCATGATTTATATGGAGCGAAAATGGAATACGGAGCTGTATAGAACCGCTTAGCATGAAAATGCTTAGGCGTATTGTTTATCAATGCTTGCCAGGTACGAGTGTGATAGGCAAACAAGACCAGTCGAGGAGCTCAGAGTCATGAAGAATTCTGGGTATGCTCAGTCACCTGATACTCCGTTTCTTTTGAACATTGACATTTTGTTCGCGATGGTTTGAACTCTGAATCATTATTTTGCAGGCATTTTTTGTTAAATGTAGCGTTATGAATCTTTTGTTGGTAGCCAAATGTTTATGAGCTTGCCCAAAAAGTAGAAATGCTTTAGTAATTAAAATCTAAATATAAACCAAACTAAATCTTTTGATAGAGATAATTGAAAATGTCGAATGCCAAGACTCAAGTTTCGTTCATGGCGAATTGATCGGGGATTCGAATTAGCGACACTTTTGAAAACTAAAATTTAATAAAGCGATACTAAAGGATTTGGTAAAATTTCGCAAGCGATCCCAGGGTTTCGGTTCGGATGTGTAGAAGTGAGGTGGACTCGGGGTCGCTACACACAGCTCGTCTGGTTGCCATAGATACCTTCATGCACCTCTCGATGTAATTGGCGTCTTCCTTGCCCATTTAAGACAGATTGTTGAAAAGCCTGGATTTATATAGGGTTCCCAGTGAATGGTGAATCTAGCCGATCTTGTGCAGGCTTGGAGGCCTCCTTTGGATCGATTGACGAGGTTAGATCCGCGATTAATCCCGGATGGGGGTCCATCCGACTCGGCTTGGACGTGCGAGGGACACTTCTTCAGTGATGTTCCTTTGAGGATTCTGGGAGGTGCTGGTAGAACATGTTATCAAGTCCTCTTGTGGGTGTTATTTGCTAACTTTGCTAAAATCACTTTGCGTGTTCTACGCCCTTGGGACATGCGACGCCGAACGTGAAGCTTTGTGGCTCGCCTTTTTGAAGTGGGATCATTTTTTCACCCACGGCCGTAGGAGGTCCTCTATGCAATTTTACCATAACCGGGTTCTGCATATCTCTAGTTGATCGACTTCCATAAATTGGCGAGGTCGCCAGTTATAATGACCCCATTACTGGTACTCGTTGTTTGAAACGGAAATCCGGAGTAGTCGTACTCAGCTAATCCCATTACGAGTGGATTTAAGTAGACCCGCACCACTTCCTTGGGAATTAGCGGCCCCATCGACGGACAACCTCCAGATGGGTAGGTCGGGCACTAATTGGAAGTAGTTTGATAAAACATCAGGGTATTTGAGGTACGATGAAATATGCAAAAACACATACACTTGTTGCCGATCCTTGCTTGTATATGATGTCGAACTTCCTTTAAGCTCTATGGCCCATTTATTAGTCTTCTCGAGGTCTCGCATGCGATATCTATCTCATTGGGTGTTTTATTAGGACTTGATAGATGTGAGCACGAAAATGGATTGGAAGCCTTTTGGCCGGTGGTTGCGATGCTAGAATCAACTTTTCATCTTTGGATACCTTCCTTTCTCCCTTAGAGCTCGGGTACGCAATAGTGGGCCGGTGCGTATTCCATCTAGCTCTCTGACCGGGCGTGTGGTTAGAGAAATGCGAAGCAGTGCATCAGAACGAGTTCTCGCCAGAGGACTCACGGGACGGAGGGGAGCTTCGGGTATGTTTTTAGCGTCGAGACGCCTCTTGCGTGGGGCGTCCCGGTGGAAAGCCTTTTTCAGAACACGGAAGAATGGATTTAGCACTTGTTCTTTGGATCTGGGCTCATGGCTCAGGAAAGCTGACTATTCTCCCAATAAAACGTTGAATCTCTTTGGTGTTCGAAGGTGGGTGCATGTGTCACAGCACGGCTTTATCTCTTATCTGGATTCTCACATTCCTCGGTTGTTGACCATGAAACCAAGGTATTTTTCGGCTAGACTTGAAGGCTGGTTGGATTTAACTTCATGTTATAGTTCTTTAGGACCTGGAACGACTTAGCCAAGTGGGCAATGTGGAGCTCGACCTTAACTGATTTTACCAACATGTCATCTACCTCCAGATGTTCCAATATTCTTGAAACATTTGTTTTAATACCTTTGATAATGGCCCATAGTTTCTTGACTGAAGGAGCATCACACAGTAGTAGTAAGTACCTTACTGAATGCAGTGGAGTCTTTTCTTGGTCATTGGGGTCATTTAACAAGATCTGGATTGTATCAGAAAGCGATCCATAAGTGAGAAGCTCGGGACGGTATCAGCGTCCACACTATCTGTACCTCGAGAAATATACCCTAGTCGTTTTTAACATGTTTGGGTATTTTGTAGACTATAAATTAAATTTTCGTAATTTAAATAACCTTCGATTAAACAGAAAATTTAACACAAGACATAAGGGCCGAATTGTAATTTGTCAAAAAGGGGCATAAAGTCATGAGTTGATAAGATTAGAGGCCAAAGTGGAAATAACATAAAGTATAGTGCAATTAATGGAATGAGGGAGGACTAAAAGGCAAATAAAATAAAGTTGAATTATAAAAAGGGGAGGGATAAAATAAAGTTGAATTATAAAAAGGGGAGGGAGACAAAAATAACTCATTTTTGTCTCCAAACAAGAGAGCTCATACAGGTTGAGAGGAAAAGGAAGAAGAAGAAGAAGAAGAAAGAGAGGGAAGAAGGAGAACTAGCGAGTATGGAATCTGTTAGTATGAGAAAATTCTAAAGTTTTGCATGAATTCTAAATATGATTTTGTACCAAGCTTCACCCAGAGTATGGATTACTTCAGGGTTTTCTTTGGACATTAGTTTGGATCCCTTGCAGGGTTTTGTTGAATACATCCTAACTCTAGATTTAAGGGAAGTTGGGTTGAAAATCCTAGTTAATATCATTAGATATGGAATCCAGCCTTCATAAGTGTATCGGTTTATAAAGTTTGAGTGAACTTTGGTATGAATCCTTGGATTCTTTGGCTGCTAATTAAGAACATTTGTGGAGTTGTTTGGAGGATTCCATATTTGGACTGTACTGATGAATGAATGGAATGAGAATTATGGAAGAAAGTGGCGTGAAAAGAACAAGTGCCATTTAACGGGTAGAATCGCGGCTGATGCTTGAATGTAAGCGAGGGTGATGCAGGGTACCAGCGTGCGAGGCAAAATGGTACGAAGGCGCACATCAAAGTGGTATAGGTACCACTCTAAAACCGGTTTGGTCTGCAGGTGTAAACGAAGTGAAATAACAGTGCAGCTAGTTCCCTCTGACCACAGTTTTGGGTATTTTTATGAATTTTAGTACTAATTAAAATCCCCAGAACATAGATAAGGAAGAAATTAAGTGAAAAATGTACCGTACCTCGCCGCCTCGGTGAAGCTTCGCTTCGCCTCAACGAGTTTGATGAGAGCGTCTTCATGCCCAAATAATAATAGGTGGAAGTTTACGAATACATATAATGCGTAGGAATGCTAAGACCATGTGTTAAATGACATGCAGCATATTCACGTGGGCGAGCCACGTTACGTCCAGTTCTTCGGCACTCCTGGTAGTCTTCTGACCGCCATTTACATGGGTAGGCCGCGTTCTAATGATCGCCAGCCTCCTGCTAGTCTTCACATTACTTCTGTTACACATGGGAGCACGTTACGATCGGTCTTGACACTCTGCTTTGTGCTTCTGACTTACTTGATATTATGCAGTATCTTGGTGCTTATTATGTTGTGTCTTACTCATTTATTATTCTTTGATTCTGGAAATTGTTATTCCATAGTTATATAGTCCTGCACAGATGATGAACAAGATAAACAAATGTATAGTGTTTGATTATTGCCACGATGGTGAGCTAAAATCGACAATATTTATATACCTAAGCTCTGACAACGTAGTCAAACTCTTCAGATATAAATCAGTCTAGAATTCGAACACGGATGGGAGGACACCTTCATAAAAATGGTTTGCATTAGGGCATGAAGGTAAGGCTTTCTATTTGGACTCTTTGGAGATTCATTTCGAATGGTTTGAAGCAGAAATTGTAAATCTTGGAAATGGTAAAACTGAAATTTAAAGTGAAGAAATTCACTTTGAAGAATGGAGTCCTGCCTAACCCAGCAAATAGACGACACATGCATCCTCGAGGTTTTATCCTCTATTTTTAGTCAACCGCAGGGATCTGATTATGGCCCCTTTTGTTTAAAACCCTAACAGACCATTTATCGTGTTTCTTAAGACAGTGATTAATCTCTAGAGAATCATGAATTTTATCTAAAACCTTGAATCCTAAAGCATGGAGAGTATTGGCCAAAAGCGATAAAAGTCCGTGTTATTTAACCCTAATTTGAAGAACAACATATAAATGCTGCCTCAAGAGGCAAGTAAGGGACCATCTAAGAGGCCACGATTACCTGCAATAAACAAGCCTTGGATCTAAAGCATGGAGTATTGTGAGACAATAACATCCCATTATTATCATTAGTTTTTGAGGTAAGGCCAGTAGTCACTACCCGTGGCTTTTAGTACATGAGGACAACGTGTAAGCCCCACTTTGCCAAGCTAGGCTTCCTTCCTCTTCAAAGGAAGGAGGCAGCCAGCACTCTCTTGAGTTTGTCATCATAAGAGGTGTGTTTTGGCCCAGGAAAGAGTGAAAGAAGGAAAGAAGAGAGAAGAAGAAACAAAGCAAAACTTAAAATAAAACAGTTTATTTACAAAAGCGATAAATGAAGCTTACAAATCACCAAAACTTGTCTTTCTTATCTCCCTTCTGTATTCTAAGCATGAAGTGGCTATAGAATTCCTCGAGGTATAAAAATACACCAAAAACCACAATAACTAAGCTAAGTTATGGGATGGAGAGTAATTCACCAGTTTAGAAGAAGAGCGTTGTTAAATTCTACTTCGCACAATGAGGCATGCATTTTCATCTGAGGAGAATTTGTAATTCGCTCAGCAGTCAAGCAATAATCTGTGAGTGGCAGTAGCTTAAGCAAGAGTGGCGAGATGTAGTGGCAAATGTTGTAGTGAATTGTGGATTCTCAATTGCTAATGTGAAAATTATAGCTAATGAAGTGTCGTTGACGAATTACGCGTTGCGATCTTAAGGTTAGCTGTGAATTTCGCGATGTGTGCTGAGATGTGGCTTGTTTTGCGAGCAGGTTCTGAAGTCGCTAGGATGCGAGATTGATTGCGAAACGAGTTCTGAAAATTGCACCATTTTTCTTTGATGCGCATTCACTCGTCATGTCTTCAAGCCCATCTCATTTCTTCCACTTTTCCTTTGTTTTCCATTGATTTTTGAGTGATGGGTGAGACTAAATTCGACCTCATGATGATCATTTGCATTGAGGTTGAAGTTCAAATGTGTATAAAAGTACACAAAACAACCAAAAACACCCTCAAATTGGCATAAGTGTTGCTAAGGTAACACTGGCGCTGGTGGTTTATATGATATGATTGTGATCAAAAAAGTATAAAACCTATCTAATATAGGGTTGAAATTGCACTTTTTGAGCAGCAATCACCCAACCAAAGCGTTGCTGAATGCCATGATACAAAAGCAAATTAGATTGCATGTGTTGATTTTCAAAAAGGTTGTATTTCAAAGGTCATTAACGCACCGCACAAACTAATATTACTTTAAAGTGAACAATTGATGACGTTTGGCTCTACTTGAATAAAATCCATGAAACGATTTTTTAGAACAACAACTGTTCCATGATTTTCAGCTTGGTTTCTTTAAGTTTAATGGTTCATTTGTATCTAGATTACCGGTCGATAAAATGCAAAATTTGTTCCCCACGAGCCTATAGCATTGACATGGCCTTAAGTTATTGAACAAGTGAATGGAACTTCAGATTACGCTTCTCTTGTTTTCTTGTCATATTGTAGGATCTGTCCTTTGGTCAGATTCTAAGTCAGTATAGCGAAGAATTCACATTGGCTGTGATCAGGGTTTAGAACATCGGCTTAGAAAGGATCAAGACATAACTCTGAAGCTTCACCAGGACTTAATGACTTGAAAATCAACACCACGGTAAAGCTGGTCTACCTATCACCCGCATTGTAACAGCTCTGTCGATGACTCCCAGCAAGTTGACTTAGGCATCAGTTTTGAAGAGCTTTATGGCCTTTTGCCATATTGAATAGTGCTAGTTTAAGCAAAACTTCACGATTTTATTTTATTTTATTTTTTCTTTTTCTTCTTTTCTTTTTCTTTTTCTTTTCCTTTTCGGAAGACAACATTGGTCCTCAATTGTTGGTAACTCAAACCTATCCTAGGTTGTCAACGCTGGGCGGTTTACCATGAAGGCACACAATTTCACGACTACTGGACGTCAAGAGTGGTGGCGCAGCATAAGGGAGAAATTTGAGTTGGAGCATCTTGGAGGTGAACCTAAATTGTTTCAAGCATGGCATTTGTTCTAAAATATAGGGACTGGCATTAGTCAATCTTCCAATTTAAAGCAATTCAATTGTGCAATTTGAAAGAATTCAATTGTGCGATTGAAAGAAAAACATATTTTCACATGGTGACACAAAAACATAATAAATCACACAGATGAAGATTGGTATAATTGCTGTACGAGATGTGTGATGGCAAAAAATTGGTCATCCTTATACTTCATCTGCTGATAGCTGTTCACAAAAGCAGTTAACCATTATCCCGCTAACCGATATTAAGAAAATACAGTTTAAACGTTAACAAAATGAAAACGTTGACTACTTAGATCAGCTGATGACACACCACGGAAATTTACACAAAATAGAGCTCAAGGGTCCATCGGAGAATTTTTTCCTTGGTGACTGTTGTACCACACATATGGTTTCTCAGCATTGACTTTGAATATCACGTCATTACTTGATCTTTGAATTATTGAACCGACCCCGGTGTACTTGCTGAACGATGATAGAAGATGGACGCATCATCCCGGACTTGAGGCACTGGAAAGCAGATGGAGTTGAGTCATACAAGAGAACTTGAATCTCCTTCAGCAAACTCTTCCCACATTATCATTTGGTCATACCATTTCTTGACCTTTCTTTTTGCAAATCTTGGTGTTCAAATGATAGGCATTATTCCTTGGTACTTCATTCCGATTCATTAAGATCGAAATCTCTTCTCTCATTGCCAGGGTATATTGGGATTTGTGATTACTTTGTGCTTTAATACTCAATTTCTCTTGGAAGGTGACATGCCTTCCATAGACCAACCTATGGGACATACCCGGGATTGTCTTGAAAATTTGTTCTATAGGTACAACGATCAAGAAGTTTGATGGACCAATCTTTCTATTGGTATTGACTACTTTCATCGGATGGTCTTAATTTCCTGTAATTGGCAAGTTCCGCAGCCCGCTGTTTTGGGGATGGTAAGGGGTAGCTACTTTGTGTTCACACCATATTAGCCATGAGGTTTTCAAATGATTTATTCTGATGAACTCATAGCTAATTGCTTTTGGAACCCCAAATCACGGAAAATATATTGCCTTTCAAGAATTTGAGTACCACCTATGGTCATTGGTCTTGTAGGGAATTGCCTCAATAGCCATTTGGAGACATAGTCCATCACGGAAATGTACGTATGTCCATTATAGCGTAGGAAAGGTCACGTAAAATCATATGCGCAACGTGAATAGTTCGGTGCACTATAATTGGGTTTAATGGCATCATATGACGTGAGACAATTTTCCTAGTCGTTGGCATACATCACATACACGTGTTTGGTGTGCTTCCAGCAGATCGCGAGCGATAGAGCACGACATAACACCTTCATTCTTGTCTTTTTAGGAAGCAAAATGTCACCAGAAGCACTCTCTTGGGTGGTTAAAATTCCTTTGTTCGCTCCTCCCTCGGGTACACATTTCTGATGATTTGATACACTTTGCAGTGCTGGAATGGAAGGGTTCTTCGGTAATAGAATGGATTTTGGCAAAGTATTTCTTATCTGTCCTTTCCATTCGATTAGTTTCTCTGTGGTGAGAAAATTAGCAATGTGAGCATACCATGAACTCTCTCTGCACATCGCCAGTTCTTGGAGGAATTCATCATTTATGGGTGCTATAATTATCATGGGCTAGTGTTAATCTTAACCAGGATGGTGCAGCACATTTTCTACCGCTTTCTTGTCGCCCAGATTGGGTTAAATCTGATAGTAGGCCCATCGGATGAGTCTTGCCTTTGCGTTTTGTTTGGTTGAAGATATTTAAGAAGCGAGAATGATCACGCAAAAATGACTATACGACTCCTACAGTATGCGAAATTTGTCTAAAGCATATACCGCGCGATGGTTTCGATGTGGTATGAGCACACCGATAGCCGTTCAAAGTTTTCTTTGGCATAGTATACCACATGAGGTTCCCATTTTCTCTTTGGCCAAATCTGCTCAAACGGCGAGATCACTTGCATCACGCCGCTAGCGGTAACTTCGATTAGGTGTGAACTATTGGGGCGGTGGTGATGAAATTTGTTCAAAACTCTTTGTGGCAATCTTCTCGATGAATTTGGCATCTTTCTCAAGAAGCTTATACGAGGTTTAGATCTTTGCAAAGTCTTTATCATGGCCGGTAAAGCACACGCCATTGAGTGCTCCCAATTGTTTTACATTTGTCGGAGCGACAGTTTGGAAATAATATGGGTTTCCTTTTTATCGGCTGAATTCCCTTGCTAGATATTATGTGCCCAATTTGATTAGCAGTTTTACCATGAAATGGCACTTCTCCCAATTAAGCACCAATTTCTTCTCTATGCACCTCTGCAGGATGGCTTCCAAATTGGTTAAACATTCTTCGAAATCGCCCCCATATACTGTGATATCATCCATGTACACCTCCATTATCCATTTACACCATATCGCGAACATCGCACGACGCCATCTGCAGTGGTGCGGGCATTGCAGAAGCCCAAGGCATCCTCACATGAGCGCCGATTTTAAATGGATAAGTGAAGGTGGTTTTTCACTGATCCTGCGGGCAATTTTCGTCACAGGTATCACGAGTACCCATCCAGCGATAATGCTGATTGCCCGAAATAACTCGAGGAGTTGATCGACGTGAAGAAGTGATGGGAAGTGGTCTTTTCGGGTCACGCATTGGGCTTACTCCTATAATCTATACATACTCCTCGGTGGGTTATTATTGGTGAGTGATTTATTACCCTTCGTTCTTCCACAGTTATTTACCCACGTTCTTAAGACTTTTGAGTTGGGCTAACCAGTGCTGCTCGGAAATGGGACCAAATAATTCCATTGAGCGATTTGGGACAATCTGAACTACTTCACCAGATGGGGATTCAACCTCCTTTGGGAGTTCTTAGAGAGCGACTTTAGACTCCTTCTCAAGTAAATGTATTAGATGCACAATGGATGGATTAATGCCTTTCAGATCAGAGATTTTCCATCCCAATGCTTGTTTGTTCTTTTTGAGAAGGTCCAGGAAGTTATGTTCTTAATGAGTGGTCAATATTGAAGAAATTACCCTTGGACACTTTGCTCATTGCTTCAAAGTATAGCCCAGCTCAAGTGGGTTTGAGTTCTATCTTTGAGTTATTGGGTTCATTACCCCGATGTTGATAGAGTAAGATTTACGTTCTCCTTCTCCAATATCCACGTATGAAACTCACTTCCGCAGCTGGGTTCATGTTTTTCAAGGTGTTCGGATAACTCTGAGTTAATATCTTGCACTTGCTGTTGGTTAGCAATTAGCACCGGGCGGCATCTAAAATACAGACTTCTTCGAAGTCATCCCCTTCTGAATGCATATGCCTTTTACCCCAGTAAATATTGGGCTCTAAGTTCATATTTCCCGAATATGAGTTACGCATGACTCCATTTCGGCAATTTATAATTGCATTTGAAGTAGCCAGAAATGGTCTTCCTAAAATGATTGGCACATGATTGGGTCCCCTCTGGCCCAAGTTCTGTATCGAAGCCGATAAAATCAGATGACAATAAATTTTCCGCGTATCAAGAATCTTCAGTCCCTTTTGGTATTTTAATAGACTGCTCGGCGACGAAAGTGTGATGGAAGTGGGTTTCAATTCTCCTAACCCAATCGTTTATTATAGAATCTCAACAGCGGTTCTGCTAACCAGATTACAATAGGGCTTTCTCCCACACTTGGTGCCTCAATATTCAGATTGTGGGGCATCTGGGTCCTTATCATATATTTGGTCTTGTTCCCGATAATAGCACTCTTTCAGTTAAAAGGCCTTTTTGTTATTCTAGGACTCCTTTTTACCTGCACAAGTCCTTCCAAAAACTTTTGCATTAGGGACACCTTGATCATGTCAGGAGAGAGGATATTTACCTTAACTTCATGAAACTTCCCAGCAATTTACATTTGGTTCAACATGATTCTTTTTCTTTCATTAGAGCTTGCGGAAATGGAGGGTATTTGGCTCTTTGCTTCTTCGCCGACAAGCAGTGTTCTTCTTGAAGTGGTTGACCTCGGGTGACTCACGCCAGCCTACGATACCAATCTTTCAGCTCTCTACCACTTCTCAAGGTCTGGCCTTTGCTTGTGGGGTTCGGTTGTGTCCTCCGCTGGAAGCCTATTTTATTCACCATGATATTCTTTGTCCAAAGGCCCTTTCCTTTTACGAACTTTGCATTCTTGATTGGATAATTTTAGTGGTGCATAGGATAGGTTTCAGTAAGTGAACTTTGTCTTTGCTTCAATATTTTGATTAGTTTGGACCTTCAGTACGCTATGTTCTTACGCCATTGTGCTTACCATCTTACTTAGATTGAGTGCTGACCCGAATGAGGATAAAGGTAGTGGTTATTCTTTGTTGGGAAGTGGGACTAAGCTCTTCTTGATCTATTGGAGGTATATAGGGAGATAGTTTTGGCTTTCTGGTGATTCAGAGTAGGTTTCGGATTTTGAATATAGGAATTGCCAAATGGAACATTCGTGGTGGTCACCTTGATTCAAAATTTGGACATTCTCTTGACGGTTTCCCCATAGTGACCATGTAATGGTGATGGTTGTAGCGATTTGGAAGGCAACTCATGCACGAGTAAATATTATGTTGATTTTCATTTCCATCGTCGATCTCAGGAGTCAAAATGATTAATTTTCATTGGTGTAATATAAGTGTATGGTGATTACTCCCCACAGTAACCGGTACATCAGTCCTTCATCACCTCCATAGACGGGTTCATCTAATACCTTTGGGGTTCTTCTGCCAAGTCAGAAAGTCTGTAACTCAGGTGTGAATTGTTTACTTAAAAAGTTGCCCCCACAGTGTTTCTCAGTTGTTCACTTGAACAGGTTATCATCATAGAAATGGTTCTTCATCAGTGTCAGACCATGGTGTTGGACATGCATTCTTGGTTTCATAAACCTCTCCAACAACCCAGTGGAAACTTCTCGCGCCATGAAGATTTGCCAAGGTATAAATTTGTCTTTCCGATTGTTTGATATTGTATTTAACTGAAAACTTCTTGGGGACTCTGCTTGACTCATTGTTTGTATGGTTCTAGGCCTCAATGGGTTGAGCCCACCATCCAGCCTTAATCTTTGAGTCAAACCGACCTTTTGGCTTCAGCAATCGTATCATCATCATTGCCGAAATTAATTATGACCTCATAAATCCACCATATGAGTGTATGGATTTTCATTTCCTACCAGCAGGTATTCTTGAAGTAAAGGTGCCAAATATGACTCTTTGCTGCATGTTCAATGGAAGATAGCGTCTGAGATTAAGTTTTCTTTCTACAGGAAATTAGGATGATCCTCTTTGTTCTATCTCCACGTTTGAGTTCATAGGGATATAGTTGTTATATAATTTATTCTAGGTGTGGGATCATGATATCTGCGCTAACATATATTACAGTGGATTGTTGTATAATCCCTAATCAAACCCTACACGATTATCTCTCATCCCTTTATTGCATGGTTGTTACTAATTAATGAGGCAACAGACAGACTAACTAAAAAAGAGTGTAAAGAAAAATTAAAACTAATCAAGCAAAAGGGTAAAAATAAATGACTTGAAGCAGAATGAGTGGCTCTTATCCAGTGTTAAAAAGCTGCGGTTCAACATAGCCCGTGTATAAAGAAATTAAAAAAGGGTTTGCACCTTCTACTTATGGTGTGGATCACCAATTACTCTTAACTCACATTATTGTGGTGACTGTCCGACGGCGTATTACCGGTCTAAATTTACCACGGTAAAATTATTTAAAATCATGATATTTATACCATATAATCTCTGTTGCGTGATCATTTCTTTGATATAATGGTCTAAAGACAGAACAGGATGGGTTCTTAAAAATGGTTTGCGTTCAGGGCTCGGTGAAACATATGTTTGAACTCCTTTTGATTCAGTACAGCAGAGATGGTTGGCAGAATTATAATAAGATGGTAGTAGAGAATTTAAAGTGAAGGAATTGCTTTGAAGAATTGAGTCCACTAAGCGGCGATGGGGCAGGCATATCCTCGGGTTTTTATCTCTGTTTGATCAACATAGATTGATTATGGCCTTTGTTTGAACCTATTATTTCATATCATTTTAAAGGCAAAAATAAGACCATCTGAGTCTGGTCATCCTACGACAGCAGATCTCAGGCGTGGAGTGTTGGTAAAACATTAAAAGTCGATGTTCTTCGTTTGAAGGCCTCTTTTGTTAAATCTTTACCTCAGGAAGCCAGTAAGGATGTAAAGGCCGGTGCATAAATCTTTCAACCTTGGATCTAAAACATGGAGTATTAATGATAATAACATCCATGTTTAATACAGTAGGATTTTTGAAGTAAAAGTTACATAAATTTTCCATTGGCTTTTAGTGTGAGACAACAATATTGGCCCCCCTTTTCCAAGCTAGCTTCTTACTCCTTTAAAGGAGGAGAGCAATAATATCCTCTTGATTATCATCCTCAAGTTGTGTTTTATTGTAGGAAAATCGAAAGAAGAAGAGAAAGAAGAAGAGAGAAGAAAGTAAAATAAGCTTTAAAAATAAAACCGATTTGTTTGCAAAACATTAAATAAAAACTTTGAAATCTGCAAAAAAACTTGTCTTTCTTCATCTCAAAACATCTCTCCTCTATTACCTGAACATGGGGGTGTTTCTATAGGATCTCAGTTATAAAAAATCTGGAGCCTAGCCAGCTAAAATGGTCTGGATGGAAGATGAAATTACTGGGTTTGAGCGGTTCGTTCATTACAAAGCGTAATGAGAGGCGTAATTTTATTAGGAGAATTTTAACATTAAAAAAATTGTATCGTCAGCGTTGGCAATAACGAAATTGGCGAGTCTAGCGAATTGGCGATGTTATTGATTTGGCAGGACAGTTTAAACCAGCTAACAATTCTTTAATGGCGAAATTGTCGATTGAGGCGAATTCGCGGTGCGTTACTGAGTTGGCTGGCGAATTTACGCGTGTCTTTGAGGATTATGACCATTTAGAACCAGTTTAAATTATTTGATTGATTGATTACGAGCAATTCGCGAAAGTGCTGTTTCTTGTTCTTTGTTCCTCTCAGTCATGTCTTCCAAATCATTTCTTCACTTTCTTCTTTTTCCGATGGATTTTGAACGTTGATGTTTGAGACTGATTCCAACATCTTGATGATCGTTTTGCATAGTTGAGGTTAAATGTGTGTAAAGTCTGCAAAAACAGCCAAAACACCTCGAGTTGGCTAAAGTTATTACTAAGATTAACACAGGCGCTAAATTGGTTTATCCGTTATAGTTGTGTTCGAAAGTACTAAAGCCATCTAATATAGGTTAAATTACTTTTTGAACCACCGTGATCAATTACAGTCTGTGAAGTACCTCTTGAATATTCCCAGATAAGAACAAGTTCTGCCAACCTAAGAGAGAGATCCCGAATAGCATAAAATTGCTGTGCAGTACTATGGTCCTCTTAAGTCAGAATAAGCATAAAATGCATTGAAACACATTAAATTTATAGTTCCGCCATCTTTGGATGTGCAAATTTTGATATATTATTATTGCCCTTTTCTTTGTGTGGCATATTTATATTCTTTTTACCCCACTAAGTAATAAATATTATGGGTTTTTAATCCGATGTAGGTATGAAAGGAGGCGTTGATCTTGCGCATTCTGTGAGCAGCCCACACATAGTAAAGTTAATCTTTATTAGGTGTTATACAGATTGTTAAAAGTATAAATGTGATTTTTATGTTGTGATGGATAAATTGTGTGTATGTAACCAACAGCTAAACACCTGGTGGTAGTTTTATTTTATAATTTTTGTATACATTATGTTGATCGCATTATAAGACGGACACTGTGATGATAAAGTGGTGAAGTCAAGGTCCGATCTGTATCAGGAAGGCGTTAACTATCAGTCGATCAAAGTGCAGGGAAATATCTTTGGAAAGGCTATCATTGATCTCAGTTAGTTCAATCAGAGTGTATTTTTGTTGCCTTTTAGCCAGGACTGCATTAACATTGGTCAGATATTCCCTTCCTGGATATTTGACGTGGGATTTATTAATATTCAATGGATTCCATATCTGCCTCTTTAGATAAACTCCTTTTTGTGATGGGTTGAGAGAGTTGATCATATTGATCTCAGTTAGTTCTTATAATATCTGCTTCAAGCTGAGATACTTCCATATTCTCATTTCAGAAGTGGATGGAGATTCTGGCGTGTGCTGGCTAGTTGGATTGATGTGAAGCGGAATTATCACAGTGACATCAGATCATGTGGTTCTGTTATTTTGGGCGTAGTGGGTGCTCATCTCATCTCATATAGAGCTCGTCCATGTAGATGCTTCTACCGTTTTTGTTTCATAGATGCGAGTAGCACTCCTGGCTTATAAACATCTCCTCGAACCATTCCTACCCATTCCCTTGATAGGGGAATTTGTCTTTCATATGATAGGCGGAAGGGATGGCTCTTATGGCATTGAGGGAAGGTCTACCCAACAGTATGTTATAAGCTGATGGGGCATCCACTATGAGAAACCTCACCATCGTTGTGCCCTGACATGGGGGATCTCCCAAAGTGAGCATTAGTTGTGAGCCCGGGGCGGCGCTCTTTCTTGAGAACCCTGCGGTGAAGTGGCGGTGCTAACCTCGCCAGATGCATTTTATCAAATCGCGTGCGAAGATGATGTCGGCTTAGCTTCCGTTGTCAAATAAGACCACATGTATCTTTGTTTGTTGGCTCACGGCTGACCCTTATTACTAGTGGATCGTAGTGGTCTTGGCGACCCAACTTCCATGTCGGTCAAAGAAAAGGTTATGGTAGTGTCCAGTAGGAGTTTGGATCACGGTTTGTATCTCCATTATCTCTCTGTCCATGATCTTTGCGTAGATGAGCTTTCCGGGCCGAGTTGGACTCCTCTCCCATAAATCACGGAGATCCCTTAGATTTCCCCGAGGGTTCTTTGGGGTTGAGTGAATCTTGTGCGAGGTGGCGAAGTGAATTACTGTTGGAGCAGCAGCGCCCCAAATCCAGAGTTATTAAGATTGACCCGCATTAACTGCGGAAAACCTGTGTCTCATATCAGAGACTTGTACATGAGTAAAATGGCCACGTTGGGTCCATACATCCATACTCACAAAAATGTATATTTTATACAAAAAAATGAGTTATTTACAGTTGTTTAATTACAAATTCATCAGTGGTCTTTACCTAGATTTTTACAAAATACATAACAAGGCCATATATGGCCATCTCTTGTCTCAGACCTCGAATCGTCCATCCCACGGAGTAGACCGGTACTGACCGTTTCCATATTGAGGTGAAGTGCGATGGTGGAATTATCATACATGGGTTACTCCCATGCCATTAGCGCAATGGAACAACACAAACACATTCAAGTAAATGCGTGATCCTGCCGGAATAATACCATGATATGGATGGGAATGTGACTCACCCTTTCCACGCTGCTAGGCCCTCGCGAAACATACGGGTTTTGACAACGAAAACATGATCCCAGGAGTTTCGGTGTTGAAATCTATTGAATGACAACCAGGAGTGGTGCTGGGTAATTCTATAAAGCAGTCATAGATGCACTCCGAGGTATTTGTTAGACCATCTCAAACAATTAACCGAAAATCTTCCTTGGAAATTCCTTTAACAACCATTTTCCTTTTATTTCTTTCATACCATGCACTCCACTATTATTTCTAAGTTGCCTTGGTGCATAAATACATTATATATTTCTTCAACATGCAATCATATCAATCATTATATGTTGACCAAAATTCACATACCAACCACATGTTATTTATTCGCGTAATAACAATAAAATTCTTAACACACATGGGCTAATAAAAATTCAATTTCAATGGCTCACACGATTATATTTCACTTATAATTCCAACCATCATATTAACACATTAAATTACATGCATTAACATTGATTAATATTTTTGCAAACAATACATGGAAAATTTCAATCAAACTAATCAACCTATTTACATTTTAACAGTCTCAAACCATCACGTGGGTATAAGAAAGCACTTGAAATTTCCACTTTGGTCTCTACGGAGAAAGCTCACGACCAAAGTTCATTTGGCATCAACCGTTTATCCTGCATTGGTACCAAAGGACCATTTGGGTCAGTTAAGTGGATTAATCAGCAGATACTATTTCAGTAGATCCATTTTTTGGGGACCGATCAGCAACGAATCCGACCTCGCGATCAAATGGTAACAGACTCTTGGCGAGATTAAATCAGTGGGAAAAGCCTACCTTCGAGAAGTTTTGTTCAGAAACTCCAGCGTCTTGCGTATAGCCGCTACGTGAGGAAGCGACTTTTAACTAAACCACTTCGAATTTGTGTTCGATGGCCAAAAATCGAAAGTTGACACTCTTTCATAAAACTCCTTATTTTTTTCTTTCACTGTCTTTTTCTTCTCGATTCAGAGTTTGGGAGGTGATGATGGGAAGTATCTCGCACACATGACCTCTGATTGGTTGATAGGATTTCCTTATCCTCTTTATCCTATCTACTTAGGATTTCCATCCAATTGAGTTATGGGCCCTCATTTTCTCTTGCTTCACATTTTAATCTATGGGTGTGGCGCTCGCTGTCGTTCTCTCTCGCTAATTAAGTATACCAGGTGATTCGATCTCAAGGCTTTCGGGTGAAGCGTATGTAGAAATTGATGATTCAATGGTTCACTTTGAGTATATCCTTAACTTATTTTTTTAGTTATTGGCGTCAAGTCTGGGGCTCAAGTGGGCCCAGGAGTTTAGCTGATCAGATTTATTGATGTCTCAGGTGGAGGCTAAGGCCATTGGTGTGTCGCATTCCAGAACTCAGGGTGTTCCTTTATTTGTTTTGTGGATTTCTTGTTCGCGAGGAGGTTTTGTTAAAAGTTCATAATTTTTTGTCAGCAAGTTGACGATCGGTTTGGCCCAGTTCATCAAGCGATCAGTATACAGCTACTTATTTTTGGTGATTTGGTGATCACTCTATATTATTGATCATATCTTCTCGTGGGACTGGAATGATTACCATTTTGTGGTCTCCATATTCTTCAGAGAGATGTTCTGTCTAAAATTTCGCAATTTTCCTCGGCCGAAACAAACTAGTTTGGCATAGTTCGGCCCGTTGGTGGGACAATATCTTGAGCGTGTTTTTTGTGATTTTGGAGCCCAGATCCTGGTTCGGGCCCATAAACAAGCTCGACCTTGAAACGATGTGTGGGTCCATTTTGGGGCTAAACATTGATTACATGGACGTGTGGATCATGATACTTGCAGTGGTGAATAGACAAGGTGATGTTGTGAAGGCTGGAGTCTTGGGGTTTAGATTTTGGACTGATTAGGATCTTTCAAAGCAGGTGACTTACCGGGTAGCTGAAGGCTGAGGTGGGAATTAGTATAAAGGAAAGATCATGGTGGAGGAACTACTGAAGGAAGGGCGCTTTTGGAAGCAGACTGATTCTTTGATTTCTTCCGGATCCTTGGCTTGGTTTCTTTTGCATTTTGTGGAAGAGATAATAAATAGACCAGCTCCACTCTATTCTTTAAGGGACATTTTGATAAATTTGAGGTTTTTCCTCAAACATTTGAAGACAGTTTTCATATTCATCGTGAGAGTGGTTCAGCATGATTCTAACTGAGTAGGTCCTGGTTTAAGAGAATATGGTTTGTTTGGTTGGTTCTGCTCATCCAGTGAGAATCAATCTGCATTGTTTTGTTTAGATTCTGTTTCTTTAGAGAAAGATTTTGAAAATTTTGAGGCCTCACTCACTTAGTGGGCAGATTGGGAAATATATCGACAGTTCGCAGTGGTTCTTTGAAGGTTTAGGTCTTTAGTGACCCATTTCAATGGTTAATTATTTAAATTGGGTTCTTAGGTTTGTTTGGGATTGACTCTGAGTGAGTTAATGCCTCTGTAAGCAGTGTTTGACAGTCTGATGCTGATTGATTGCAGAAGATATGATTTAGGCCTTTGGCACTGTTTGTGTCGGTTCTTAGTCATTCGGAGTTGGTTTTCTACTTAGTTTGTTTTGGATTCCTGACTCTTTGAGTAGGGTTCTGACAAATTTTGAGAGCCTTTCTCAACCGGCTGAACTGGTTAGGAAACCGGATCATCCAGTTCATTGGGTTAAGTTTACTAGGAATGGAAGTTTGAGTACACTGTTTTTGTTTGTGTAAGTTCTTAGTCATTCGAGTTGTCGAGAATTGTGCACCGTTTGTATTTTGGTTTCCTTACTGCGTAAAGATGTTCTGAAAAAATTTCAAATTGTTCTCAATGGATCGGCCAGGTTGAAATTAGATAAACCCACCCCGAGTTTTGTAAGAAGTTGTGTTAGTTTGGGTTTAATTGAAGCTCGTGACCTTTGTGAGTGGGCCATTGGCTAGATCAGTTAGGCTATGTTTAGGGTCACAAATGGCGGGTTTAGGTGAGGTTAATGTGGTTGATTTTGGATTCTTAGGAGGCGGGACCTATACGGAGTCAATTGATTAGTTAAACACCGAAAGCAATCCAGTCATTTGTTTGACCATTTCTTGGGATGATGATATAGTTGCACAAGAATTGGTAGCATCAATAAGTGGTTGAAATTCCATGTATGGTTTCTCTTGGCTTTTTTGCTTTTGATATCTGTTTGAGAGATTATTGTATGCTCAAAATGTCTGAACTCTTTCTTGCAGCAACAGCTGAAGGACCAGATGCAACGTTTTCCTTTTGGTTGAGTGTTTTTAAGCATGCTAGATACCAATTAGGTTGGTCTAATCCAAGTTGTATGTTTAGCCTAGGAGATTGTCTGATCTCTGACCCATATGCTCCCACATACCCGTTACTAGTAGGGGCGGGATTAGGCCTAGAGGGTGCTACCTCGTATGAGGTACCTTCAGATAGGTAATCGATCCCAGAACCCGGAAATCTAGTTTTTCGCGGACCGTTTTTCCCTGGAGTCATTGGGGGTTTTTTCTTACTTGGTTTCCTTTCAAGTAACACTAACAAAAGTAAGTGGCGACTCCAAGAAGCTGTTCTCCCTCGGGAATGATTAAAATTTAAAAAATCAACGTCACATTTTCTTTTCGTTTTAAAGCGGAGTCACGTCGGCTGCTGGATGAGTAAGGAGTCCACAAATTGGCGACTCACTTTGGGGATCAAACCCGAATCTACGGTTTCATAAGAGGATCAGCTTGAGATTTGAGTTAGGTATATTGGAGCCACATGGTTCATTGACCCGATAGACTCTTAAGGCTCTGGAAATGATTGATGATCCGCCGCCCGGATTGAGTATTTGGCATACGCGCGTTTGTGCTTAATGTGTTGCACCATTGGTTTCCGTGATGCTTGCTCATGGTTGATTTGGTACCTAGCTATATGTTACATTTGGCATAGATGGTTAGTTTGTGTGTATATTCACGTGATGAACACTGCTGCGCTATTTATTTCTTGTGCGCTTCTTCGCCACGTAGTAGCGCGACATGTTTTTGTGAACGCGTGTGTATCCGCCAGCCGAATCACTGAATATGTTGATGATTATTCTCATTGATTGCCATATCTTGTTTGGAAGTCGTTCTGGTGTTTGCCTTGGTGACTATGATTTGGGATAAGATCTAGCGTAGAATATAATCAGTCGTATTGAACACTGTGGAATGTGGGATCTCCGACGATAAGAACTTTTATATAACCGATGAACTAATGCGGATATTCCATTGCCTGTGCATATCCTTTGATGACAGATTAAATAATTCAGATTGGATCTTAGATTATTATATCTCGTGAATGATCATCAACACTAGGACACTTTTCTTTATTATTTTTTGAGCACGCACACCAGGTATACGCCATAAAATCCAAATATATGTGGGCCAGTATCGGATATTTGATGATGTCATGTTACATCCATTCTGAGATTCATTGTGGTTATTCTTGGTTGATTTCTTGTTAGTGATCGCAGGCTTAATTACCCTTTCTTTTGGATTGGTCAAGAAACCTGGTTCAGACCGGATCGGTTGGAAGTGAACTTGTTGTAGGAATTTGGCCACTCAGGCGAAGGTGAGTCCACTCATCAAAGCCTCTCCCCATCTTGAGGTTTTCCTTGCCTCACGTGAGCTCTGTTTGGGACCATGTTCAAATCCCGATGGGTGGTTGTTGCGATGGGCTGACAGCTGATTGATGGTGGCTTCTACCGTCGTATCAGGTGGATAGAATTAATACGGCGAAAAAACACGTATTCCGAGAGGATAACCGTCGAAATGGACACCTAACATAAATCAAACGAAAGATCAAACCTAAAAAAGCGCCTCATCATGAAATGTATTTTTTGGCGTCAAACGGAAGGATTGCGTTCAGATAAGACTACTCCTGCATTGTGATTGTGATGGGAGCATACCTGAACGATTTAAAGCTTCGCTGGTCCGGGTTGGAAACGGAAGCGAAAAACGCATGGTACCGGGATGGCGTGGATTGACGCGACCCTCGCCAGATCGAGCAGTGAAAGACCTGTGATCAAAGCGCACTGCATAAGACCACACTGGCCCTTCAGAAGGACGATTACATCTCACGGAAATATAGGGTATATCGCTGCATTCTTCGCCTCAGTGGGGGCTGGAATGAGCCGGACATGTGGGAAATGGGAAGAAATACCGCGCGGTGGAGCTAGTGGCCGGTTGGGTGGTGAGAGCAACCGTTGTCCCTGATGTGAGTCGTAATGATGGTTTCACCCTAGTCCGAGCCACATTGATAGAAATTCATATCCACACGATCGGGTTAGATGAGACATCAAATCCTTGAGATATATGGCCTCGGTACGGCTACTAGAGGATTGATGGGCATCAATTTAACCATTGCCAATTTCGGGGAGCACCTTGCATGACTCTACTGCACCACCACCACCACCACCACCATACGGGCCCGGCTATATAACGGGACTATCACAGTTCCTGCGCACTTACCACTTTATTCAGTGGCCTGAGAACACGGAAACATTTGTATTGTATGGTCGATGAGACCACGCCGATACATTGTGGACGGATACCGTGTTCGTTTGGCATCCTTGCGATTGGAGTTCCCTCATACCCCACATTGAGAGATTTCTTCAGGATAGGGTGCCCCGTATTCACTTATAATTGGCCTACTTATTTGTTATGCGGGAAGACACCAGATTAAAGACCTGAGATGATCATACTTTTTCTACATCCTTGAGTAGTGCTTCAGCATTGGTTTCGCATCATTGGACCCTTGATGGGGACGCTGGGCTGATTTAGGACAGGGTTTGTCGGGCCGGTATTCTTTTTAGCTCATGGTGGGCGTATCCGGAGAAGAGAGTTAGAGGTACCGATGAGGCGAGGTGGTGATCGCTGTTTGCTCCCAGAGAAGATTACGCAGTTATAGATAGACCCTCGAACCACGATCGAGATCCAACATGATTATGCCGGTCTTGGCTTCCCACTTTGCTAGGCATCTCATGGGATTCCCATAAACAGACTTTGGATCATTAGTTTAGGCCATTTATATAGTATTGAGGAGGGCTTATCTAGAGGATTATGGGCAAACTCTTCCCCCTTCGAACTCTAAGGGCCGAGGTGGGACAGAGACCATGAATGTTGGTGCCATTGGCATGATAAGACCTGGTCCACACGTCGCACTCCATTTCAAAGCGATTTGAGACCTCCTTACGGATAGATACGATTGGGATCGTATAAACCTGCTACTCTTCGGGTGGTGGGCTACTATCTACATATGCCTGACCCGATATATGCTACGGCGCCTCGAGGCCACATGTATAGTACCATGTTAGTATAGGCACGCCTCCAGAGGCCCGGCTGACGATTCCTGACTCGGGATGCCCGGTGAGCATTTGGGATTGGTTGAAGGTTTGATTGTGACCACTCACCACTGGACCACCATAGCCTACCCCGCCCCGGTCGGGATCGATCTTCATTGTGCACTGTCAGCCAGAGTGGGTCATGATATAGATAGTTGTGCAGCATTGAGGCATGCTATTTAGGACTTGATTGATCATGGTTTGGTTGATTTGGGACACCCTGGAGTGACTACAGATCCACTCCCCACTCATGACACTAGAGTTGTACCTCCACCCCCGGGTGGTATACATTCGATTGAGTTCTTGGGAGATGAGATATTCATGATGGGATGGGACCGGGGCTCCTCGACCCGATACACGTATGCTTCGGGATTTAGTGGATACACCGCAGTCCGACAGGTCTCGGGCTGTTTAGTTGATTCGGATGATGTTCCTTGACGGGCGACAACCTCGGCCATTATACTTACTGACATGTTCCTCCGCGCTTTGCTAATTGTTCTGGAGGACTATAGGGCGATACAGCAGAATGTCTATATTGATGGTAGGAGAAGTAGCTGGCCCCGGCATTGATGAACGCTTTTGCTAGCATTGATGCTAGAGATGAGATTGAGGAAGATGTGAGATTTTCGCATGGGATCACGCACCACTGGGCGCGACTCTGTTTGGAGCTTATTGGCCTCATCGGTACATAGAGATGCATTGATCGAGCTCTGTCAGTTAGAATTGATCTTGCTACCACGAGTGATCCACTTTCTAACGTGGATAGGCTCGCCATAGTGTTTTCGACGATGATTTGCCACATGAGGATGGTCATGTTGATCCTTTGTTCATTGATGTTTGTAGCGTTAGGGTCGTTGGGTGTGTTCTCAGCTCTCTTGGGACAACGGCTCCCACTGCGATTATCAGTGATTCTTGCCATTGCGCAGTTACATGATGATTTTGGGCCGTCATACGGACAGTGGGCACCATGGGGACTCGGGAGACGGAGTTATGGGTACTCTCGCTACACATGTCATGATTGAGTCAGGTGGATCCTCCCATACTCTTCGGGTTTGAGGTCCAGGTCATCCTTTAATCTACTTTGGGCGAGATCCCCTTGGATTCATGGCGGTCTTTATACCATCTTCACTTCATGGAAGGTGAGTTTCATACCTGAGGAGCACATTATCACGTCTGTCAAACCAAAGATGTTATTTACACCTCACTTTTTGAGCAGTCTTTAAAAATCAGTCTGTTTGAGACGGCTGCGCTATTTGGGTTTGTTTTGACTGGTCCATTGTCGATTTGAAAGGATAACCATAGGAACATGGTTCTATGTATTTTGTCGTACGACAACACTTTGGTGCTTAGCGCGATCGAAGGCATGTCTTACTGTACTTGGTTTAGGATTAGATTGCGCCGTGAGGGCGCGCGAGTTTACTATTCTGATTGATCACGGCGTGCCATGCCGGATTAGTTGCTCGCCGAGGATGATGCACGACACATAGAATCTTCTGTAGAGATAGGGTAAGAGCTCGCTTGTCCGAGTTCCGCTGATTACGCCGCATCCCACTTCGATTCTCGACTAACTACTAGGAATTGAGTATACACACGAAGAGGTGACCATGTTTGAAGATGTTTGAGATTGAGGCGTCAGCGAACCTTTTAAAACCGCCAGTGTGTTTGAGTTACAAGACCAGGCTTCACGAGGCCATGATAGTTGCACCCATCACGGATCGAGCGATTAATGTTTCTTGTACTCACTGGGGATACGACTATGACTGCCTATGGATTTGGGAGATGGTCTGATGGTGATTTTATGCGATGCCCACATGGGACCGAGATAATGGACATGATCTACTTTGGCCGTATCCTTGACACAGCCCCGCGTGGGCCCCATTATGCTTTTGACATGTTTAGAGTTTCTATGATTAATCATTAATGACGCTGGCGCGCGTAGCGGTGGACATGATGCGGCACTGGCGGCGATCTGGATCTTCCTCGAGGCCTCGATCTGCTGGTGTGTTTGGGATTTCTATGCTTGAGGTTGATGTTGATGGACTTGGTAACTCTTGATATTACTCGCGTCTTGTTACGACGGGGCGTTCGACTCACGTGGACCGCTACGCTTTCTTTTGACACTAAGTCGGGTTTATCGCGCTTTGGCATTTCGATGGTAACTAATGACGCAGGTATTTTTAGTGTTGCTTATGTCCGCGGCATAACGATTTTTTGCGGTACCCATAGCACATGTATGTGATGTTAATGATGTGGGAGACACAGATGACCCACTGGGTGGTAAGTCAGAGTCTAATTCTGATATAAAGGATAAGAAAGTTACACCCATTTGGTAACACGGAGTTGATAGATTTTGGTGTACTAGATCAGCCCAGGGAGATTAGGATTGGCTCTTCCTTATCTCCTGATGAGAGAAGTGGATTGATTGACCTACTCAGGTCATACTTGGATGTATTTGCATGGTCATATGAGGACATGCTAAGCCTTGACCTTATAATTCGATCACTGCACATTCTGCCACCACATCTTTAGGCCGAGTTAAGTAGAAATTGAGGACCACATCTGATGGGTTTGCGGAGTTAGAGGAGATTCAAAGCAACTCGATGTTGGCTACATCGAGTAGTTGGCTAATGTCGTCCTTGTTCCTAAAAAGGACGGTAAGGTCAGGGTTTGTGTTGACTTTGAGATTTGAATAAGGCCAGCCACAAGAGATGATTTTCCCTCCCACATGATATTGATTGGCAGTAACGTAGACTATCTTTGTCCTTCATGGATGCTGCGGGTATAATAAGATTTTTAATGGCTCTAGAGGATATGGAAGACTTCTTTCATCACTTAGGTGGGGTATACTTCTCTTTATCACGGTCATGCCGTTTGGGTTTGAAAATCTGGGGCCACTTATGGGGAGAGGTTGCTACTACTTTATTCCATGATATGATGCATAGAGATGTTGAGGTATATGTGGATGACATGATAGTGAAGTCTCGAGATAGGGCAGACCACTTAGCAGCATTACAAAGATTCTTTGAGAGGATCCAACAGTTCAGATTGAGATTGAATCTAAAGTACACCTTTAGAATGTTGTATAGGAAATTGCTTTGGGTCACATTGTTAGTGACGCGGTATAGAGTTGATCGAGAGGTCAGGCCATACTTGACATGCACACTCCACGGGAATGAGAAAGAGATCAAAGGCTTTTTGAGGCGGGACTCATTACATCAGTCGTTTCATTCTTTAGACTAACGAGACCTTATCACGAGCCTATCTTTGTGTTAAGGGAAGAACCGACTCACAGGTTGGAATAATGATTGTCAATGTGCTTTTGAGAAGATTAAGAATGTTTACTTTCTCCCCCGGTTTTAGTGCCTCCCACACCAGGGCGGCCCCTGCTTCTATATTTGTCAGTTTCGGACATAGCTTTGGGATGCATGTTAGCTTATCTGATGATTCGGGAAAAGGAGTGAGCCATTTGTGCTCCCGAGTAAGAGGCTGAATCTGATTAAATACATTATAGTTACGGCGCCTCTGTTTGGCGTTGTTTTGGGCTACCGAGACTTAAGGCACTATGTGCCAGTATTTCCATACTTTTAAATCTTTTCCGATTGGATCCATTGAGATATTTATTCATTGGCTTTGTTGATTACGATTAGTAGATATGGATGGTTGGTTTATTGGCGGAGTTTGATATTGATGCCGCTGACAAATGGTAAAGGAAGCATTGTTGCAGATCGCGTTTGGCCTTTGATATCGATGGCGAACAGTTGATGATGATTTGATGGTAATTTGTTTCAATGACCCGACTATTACGAGGATGGCGGTTGTACTTGATGGTCGCGCCAATTAAGCGAGTTTGGTATTGGCATCTTATTGATACCACGGGGGTGATCACATTCCCGAATCGATTCGATTAGTATTTATAGATGTGGTTCAATGATAATATAGTTAAGTATGAGTTGCATTACGGGTCAGACCGCGCCGATCTTATATATTAACGTCGGAGATCCTTAGCCGTGATCTAAACTGAAGTTATACAACAAACCCATCTGAGTGACCTGAGATGAAAGCCCGAAGCCCTACTAGCTTACTTAGACCTACCGGTTGCCGATTCGGGACGAGTTCAGATATATACATCCGCCTAAGGCGAATCGGGCTTATCGGCGTTAGCCAATTCATATATGGTCGGGACTCGGTGGGCGCGATCGTGCCTACCACTCACTGACGAGACCGCCAAAGTCCGCACCGCGTACCTGTTTAATTGGAAACATTGGAATCGATGAGCCACTATGGTATTCGGGATATTTATCAATTCCTCATCATGTGGTGTTTATGCTTAAAACAAACTGCCAACCAAGGATAGAGAGCATCAGACATGGCCACCTGATTTGTTATCATGGGGATGCCCTTATAGAGATCACCCAATGGCCTATTATTACTGGCGTCCTGACCACACCTTGCAAGATCAAGTGATGAGAGAGGCTCACAGGAGTCCCGCGGCCCACACATGGGAGGCCACGACATGCAATGGTAAGTATCATGGGAGGACTGGTTTTTTTGCTGACCATGGAGCATGTATCGCCGTCAAGTTCAGACAGAGATGTCCAGGTCAAATGCACTGAGACTGTACACATCGTGCCACCTTTGGCTGCTGTAAGCGCACTTACATCCTTGGCCGCTTAGTATGGGGTATTGATATTATTAGGAAGATCTCACCCAATCTTCCATCGGGCATATGAGTATTATCCGGGTGGCTATTGATTATTTCACTCAAGCGGGTGGAAGCTAGCTTTTGTTAGATTAATAGGCGCAGCTGAAAGGGCCACCCATCGATCGCACATTATCTACCGATATGGGTCCTCGAGTCGATCTCTGAGTATAGAGGAGCGTATTTCAGAGGTGGAAGCGGAGGCATCAACTTATGTGGTATTCAACATCATCAATATCGATAGCAGCCATGCACTAATGGGCAACAGGCCGCAACAAGAATAACATCAAGAGGATTAGAAAGATGGTTGAGACTCTAGGATTGGTCAGAGAATCTCCTTCGTATTTGTGGGCTTATCATACATCTTTTCAGACTTAACCGCTAACCAGTTTTCGGGTATATGGTAATGGAGGCAAGTACGCTCGCGCCGAAACTGGCATGATCCCCGAGAGCAGCACTATAGCGCCGTATATTTGAGATTATGGGTCACCAGTGGCGATCAACCCACTTTGGATGAGAGGAGATCGAGCGCATCGTTCGTTTCATCAGGAAAATGACCCGTGCATTTGTAGTGGTCAAGCCCGTAAAGCAGGCTGCCACTAGCTCAAGGTCCTCGTGGATTAATCAACCACCCAGAAAGTTTAGACCAATTGGAGAGGGCCTATGTCATCCGAGATCCGATCGAGGAGGATGTCTTCTAGCAATGCATTCTAGACGAACAGTCATGGAGCCGCCAGGTCGTGGATTAGCCAAAAGAGGCTTTACGCTGATCGTTAGATGGAGAATGGTGGCTGTCATTTGAGTGTTATCCCTATTGCACACCCATACGTTGATATATTCTATTGCTAGCCCTTGAGCCTCACGCGGTTACATGGTCATTCTTTCATCTCAACCTGTATACTTTTTCAACCCAGTCTGGGCCCATTGTGCGCTTTTGCCTGAAGAATTAGATCTGAGTATTATACATTGTGCCAGCTTCTTCGTTGTTCTTTCTCATCATTGCGTAAGTTTCTTTTCTCTCCACGGTATCTTCACACCGGTCGCTTTCAGTCTGGGGCCAATCATCTCCGTCGTTTCACTTTGTCTTCACTTCAGATGATGATGACGCGTTTCTCATCCCAGAGCTACCAACAAAGCCTGTCGCACCCTTCGCTCCGCCTATAGGTTTCTGACAATGTGGATCGCAAATGAGGGACCATTAGACTGGAGGTTTGAGGTTTCTTGCTTTGATTGTGTTAGTATGGCCCGACCTACTTTATGGTTCTAAAAAAAAAAAAGCAAAATGTTTGTCATACTTAATATACTCGGGTCATCAAAGGTCAGTTTGGGTTCGAGAGGATTTATATTATTCCTCTAAAAGCAGAGATATCACACATCTTTTCCATGGATCCGGTAAACATTGAGAATGAGGTTGATCAGTCACCAGGTCCCCCATCAGCCACCGCATCACTACTCCATCTTATAGTGACTTAAGCCGATCTTTAAAAGCCCCCAGATAGAGTTTGTCGCTACTGTTCACACTTATTGCCATTTGCATCCCAAATTGTTTTTTTTTTTCGTTAATCCATCATCATTTTTCATTCCTTCACTCCTTCTCTACTCTTATTGATCGTCACCAATTCTGGGCTGACAGTCCTTCTAAAATGATACTTGTCAGTTCGACATTGTCTATCTTATGTTGGCCGAAATAAATTTAACAAATACGATTGTTTAGATGATAACATGCAGTGTGGTTTAAATAGTTACTGGCTGGGGCCTTTTGTTTCCATCATGTCATTCACCTTTCACTGCCTACATTACTATCCCCAGTTAGAAGACCGCCGAGACCATGAGATCCTGTGGTTTGTCTAAGCATTTTATATGGACAGTGTCTCACTGCTCAATTAACAATGGATGCCCACAGTCTCTCGCTCTGGGAGCATCGAGGTCACATATTGCTTCTCCATTTAGTTTGCTCATTCTGTGTCCATGGATCGATATAGATGATGATATTAGTCGGACCTGATAAATTTATTAAATTTTTATGCTTGATATGTTCACACTCTGTGGTACACCCTGTTCCTTCATGCTTGCATTGGCTCTATCGCATGTACACCAGCAACATTTCATTTCTATAGATATTTGTGGCATCAAAGTTTGAAGTCTACATGCAAAATGGGTTTCTTCACAACAGTGCTTCGCGGGCAGTTCGTTAGATTCGTTTATACTCACAATAATAACTCGTAAGTAGGCACCGTCGGGCGATCTATGGCGTTGTTCTGTTCTCGCACGATCGGGTCTTCTTGAATTATTTGAAGCCTTTCATCGAGCGCCTTGCATATCATATAAAGCACCAGTGGCATACCCATATCGCGCCAGGAACAAATACGATTTTTCATGAACAGAATGATCGTGGATATTTTCACTTCCGACTTTGACCACATGTGTAGTTGTTGATTACATGGCGATACCCCAGATCAAAGAACCCTTTCTTTCACCCTCGGGTCATTAAAGATTATTCCGCGCGCCAAGATACCCCCTTTTATTTCATTCTCATATAAGTTCGATTCTCGCCATCATTTGCATTTTCAAGGTCACACCGGGGCATCCCCTTTCGGTCAATGATTGTGTTTGATTTCGCTTATTCGAAGTCATTTATTACAAACTGGACGCCATAGCCTACCCCTTTCCCTGAGTTTGTTTTCTTCGTTAGCCTGTTCGTTTTCCAAGATCAACTGATTCCATTTTATTTGTCTTGTGATCCTAACTTTTCTGTGTATATCACCCTAGATTTTAATTCTCAGATCGTCTGATCCCTCTCCCAGATCAAATGATCCCACATTTTACACTCCGTTTATCCCACCTTTCCTGTGACTTCACCGATTTAATCTCATGCATCAACTGAACCCACATTTTTTCTGGGTATTCTGCCCTAGATTCCTCATTTCTGATCAGCCTCCTGGATTTCACCTTCCAGACTCTGATCCAAATCTCCCAAGACGCCCTGATTCCATTTTCAGAGACTCGCCCTGGGATTTCACTTTCCATCTGAGATTCCCCATTCTGCAGACTCAGCCTGATCCCACAGCTTCCGGGGTACTCTCCATCTGATCCCAAATCTTCTGCACTCACCCGGATTTTACCCTTCCCGGTACTCGCCCATCCAGAACCCTTTCATATCGGGTCCGTATCCCAATCTCTTCCAGATCAGCTCTGATCCCACCTTCCCAGACTCACCCTGGGATTTTACCCTTCCGAGACCGCCCTGCATCCCATTTCGACTCCCCGATCCTACCTTCCCACTTGCCCTCGGATCCCACATTTCCGGCACGCCCTATTCCCAGCCCCACTCTTCCCGATTTCCCACCTCTCAGACTCACTCTGGATCCCCCGGCCTCCTGCAGAGACGGTGTCTCATCCTACTCTTCCCATTTTTCCATCCCCATTCTCACATCGCCCCAGATCTCAATTTTTTCTCCAAAGACTCACCCTTATCTCCACATTTCCACAGGTCGCCTCTACTCACCTTCCTCTTCCCAAAGATCTTCCTTATCCATATTTCCAAAGATCATTCCATCCTACCTTTCCTAAGAGGAGACTACCCTGATCGGTCATCTCCCTGCACTCATTCTGATCCTCGGTTCGACACTCGGATCCTGCACTGTGGTACTCACCCTGATTTTTACCTTCACTCGCCCATCCCACATCTCCCAGATCTTATCCATTGGCACTCACCCTGACTACCTTCCGTGCATCGCCCCGATCCCACATTTTCAGATCATCTGATCCCCACATTTCTGATTAGTTCCTGGATCCTATTTTGCACTCACCCTGGATTTTACCTTCCAAGACTCACCCATTCCCACTTCCCAGATCATCAGATCCTACACCTTCCCACTCTCCTGATCCCACCTTTTCCACATCCCTGGATTTCACCTTCTGATTCACTGATTCTGTTCCTTTCCGATACTCGCCGGGATTTCCTATTTTCTCCCAGACTCATTCCTCGATTCTGCTCATTTCCTACCCATCCCAATCCTCTTGATATCACCTGATCCTCCATATTACCACTAAACCCGGATTCCCATTCCTGCATCAATCGAATTTTACCTTCCCTGCACTCACCCTGATTCTAAACTTCCACTGTTGATTTACTCCTCGATACGCCTCTATTCATTTATTTCCCTAAGACTCACCCATTCTACCTTTTCCGATACTACCGATTTCTATTTTCCTCAAAACACGCACCCATTCTACCATCGCATCACCCGGATCCTTCTTCTTCAGACGCACCTGATTCACCTTTCGGGTGACTTCATGATTCTACCTTTCCTGCACTCACCTGGATCCAACCTTCCTAAGCAGCTTTCCTCTCGACCTTCTCCGAGTTTGCTCTGATTTATCTTCTCCTCGCATCAGCTTCCGCAGATTTACATTTCTATCTTTTCCTATTGTGCCCGATCCTCATCTTCCTGCATCGTGCCCGGTTTTCTTAAGTCCTCTCTCAACTCAGGACTCATTTCACAGTCTTCTGCATTTGAAGTAAGGGAGGCAAATTGCTTGGTTTATCTGGTTCTCTTCACTAGAGTTCATTTCATTCTGCATCGCTTGCACTTAATCAAGATCTGCACTCATTCATTCACCTAACTGTCTAGCAGGTATATTTGCAGACCTCCTGTCTTTCCCTCAACACTTGCATTTACCTGTTGGTGTTTCACACTCACTATGACTGCTTCATGAGAATCAATTATTAAACCCTTTTAGGGCTTGGGCTTATTCTCGAGCCTCTGTGGCTTCAGATGCATCATCGAACACAATGGTTTCACTGAGGTCATGACTTATTTTTTTAGTTATTGCATCGTACAGTAGCCAAAGTGTGCCTAGGTCAGTATAGCCTTCAATCAAAGTTTATTAGAGGTCAATGGAGGTAGAACTGTTTGTTTCGATCAGATTCCTATCCAACCCTTAAATGTCAACGTTTGTTTACGGATTCTTTTGGTATGATGTCAGTTAAAAATCATAAATTTTTGGTCAACCCGTCACTAACCTGCCACTGGTCTCAATGCATGTATGCTACAAATATTGTTTTTTCAGATTTCACAGCACTCCTCCTTGTTTCCGATCATTCCTCATCCGGGATTTGGAATGAGTGCACCTGCTTTTTTTTAGTCTCCATTATTCAGGAACATTCCGTCAAAATTTATATTTTCCTAACCGCCGGGTCTGGGTTGTGTACCGTTCAACCTACAGTCAGCTGCTCAGGTGTGGTATTTTGCTTTTGTGATTGGAGCCCAAATCCTATATGGTTCGTGGGTCCATGTTCCAACCTCTAATTAGTATTGTGGGTCCAGTTTATAGCCTTATAATAAATATATATGTTTCCAAAACATGAACTAGTGTGGATACTTGAGAGAAGCAAGCTGAAAACTGAGATATCTGTACCTTGTATGGAAATAGAGGAGGAGTTAATGGGGAAGTCACCTAGACCACTGATCTCTTCCAAAGCCAAGGTAGCAAACAAATAGTAGGCCTCAGGTCGAGGTGGGAACTTTATACAGAGAAAGATCAAAGTGGTGAACTTGGAGGCAAATTTTCCTGCTCAGAACAGATTTGTTGATTTTTGCCTGATGCTTATCTGGTTTCTTTTTTGTGTTAGAAGATAAAGAAGACCCTCAAGCTCCACTCCTATTCTTTTTTATGGCATTCCCTCTAGTTCAAATTCTTGAGGTTTTCCTCAGATCCATTTGAACCTCAGTGTTTACTTCACACGTGAGAGTTTGCCCAATAGTTTCACAAAGGCCTCGCTGAGAGAACAACTACTGAGTTTTGGCTAGTTCTGCACCATCCGAATGAGAATCAATCATCGCTATTACTATTAATTTTTGAGGTAGCTCTAAAATTTAGAGTTTTCAACCGGGCTTCGAATCGTTGGAAAACAGACACCTTGCCTACCTAATTCGGGGCCACGAAACAGCAAGGTGGGTCTGCGCCCAAGCTTCTCTTTGTGCTTCGCTTCTTCTTAGCTTCATTTGGAGTTGTTTGTACTGGGTTTGTTTTTTTGATTCTCACTCTTGAGTGTATGTTTGAAAATTTTGAGAGTTTAAACCGGGCTGAACTTGTCGGGAAACCAAGATCAAATGTCACCTAATTCGGGCTTGTCAAAACAACAACTAGTCTGGCGCTGCTTGTATCGCCCCGCCATTCGGAGTTGGTTTTTAAGTTTGGTCGGTTTTTGATCTCTCACCTTTTGAGGTGTTGTTCTGCTGGGCTCTGAGAGTTTTCACGCACGCCGATCAGCTTGAAACCAGATCAGCCAGCTTCTCAATTATTTAGCTTGTCAAACAGTCAGCTTTTCTGGCCTGGAAGGCCGTTTGTAAGTTTTGGCCCGTCATTCGAGTTGGTTTTTCACGGTCGAGCCTTATTTGACTTCAATTCTTGAGGAAGGTTTGAAAAATTTGAGCTCTCTAAATAGGTTGAACTGGTTAATCCGATCGCCCGTCACTGGGTTAAGTTTCTAATGGAAGTTCAAGTAATTTGGTTTTGTTTAGGCCGGCCTAGCTTCATTCCGTAGTCTAATTGTACACCATTTTTACTTTGCTTCATTCTGTAAGGAATGTTCTAAAATGTAATTGTTCAATCTGATCGACCGTTGGGTGAAATCGACTGCACGCTTTTTCTGGTTTTGTAAGGGTCAGTCCGATTTCGCTTTAATCAGTTTCTCCGTGACCTTATAGTCCGACCCATTCGCTCCCAAATCAAAGTGTGGCTGGCAAGGCCAGGGTCTGAAATGGGGCTATAGTTCAAAGTTAATGTGGTTCAATTTGAATTCCTCAAGAACTGATTCAGTGCGTCCAAGGGTACTTAGTTGGCACCAATAATCGTTTTGTTGAGCCCGCTTTCTTCGATGAATAAATATGGCTGCACAAGAGTGGTAGTAACAATAAGTGGTTTAAATGCCACTGTGTATGGTTTCCTCTAGTCTTCCTTTGCTGATATCTAATTTTGAGAGATTATTGTATGCTCAAAACGTGCGAATTAATCCTTCCTCTAGCCGCTGGCTAGTGACCACAAAAATGCCATTTCCTCAAGCAGAGTGCGAAGGCTGCCAGATACCAATTAAATGGTCTGATCTAAGTTGTATGTTTAGCTCAGAGACCATTCCTCACCTCCGACCTATGCTCCTCACATGTGCTCAACTACAAGAGGACCGTAGCCTTCGGCCTGGGGAGGGGAACATCTCATGAGTAAATTCTTCCCGATAGGTAATCGATCCCCAACCCGTAAATCTAGTTTTCTGATCGCCCATACCGGGAGTCATTGGGGCTTGTTCTAGCCTTGGTTTTCCTCGTAAATGAACAACAAAAAGTGCGGAAGCACCCAAAGTGAAAAATTGTCTCCCGGGGACTCCCATTTTCTAAACTAAAATCAACATCACATTTTCTTTTCATTTTAAAAGCGAAATGCGCATTCCGTGGATTTAGGGGTCCATTGTGGTGCCAAGGCGTCCATGTGGACCCACACTGAGTTCGTTGGACTACTGCACACACACATGACACCTCTTGATCCACTTAAAATGTGCCAAGTGTCCCGCACTACCCTCGTTGCTTCAAAACGCAGGAAAATTCAACGCCTTGAATTCAATGAAATTCAATGTGGGTAGCTAGATTTTGCGAGATCATCTAAACTACAAAGTCCGCTTCATCATCCGGCATCGTAAAATTCCGGATTGATCAAATTACCATTTTACCATTTTTCAAATAGATTCTGGCTTGGCTGCACCTGAGGCCGTGAAGCCGCAAAGATGTCCACGCTTTCTGATCAGGTATTCACTTCTTCCTCGCCAGATGCAATCATCCGTTCTGTTCATGATCCCTATGGAATTCACAACACTGGTCAAATCTCTTCATTAATTCTCTGCCAACAGACCCGCCCACCTTAAAATTTTCGTGCCGCATCCGTGAGAATCAGTGATACACCGAGGCTGTCAAGGGGGTGAATTTCCGAGGTGGATATCAGCCAAATGAAGCTCGTTAGGGAAATTCCAAGCTACCCTGGCATGCCCCGCCTCTTCGGGAGACCGCTCTCTCTGCCTCTCCTGGCCCCTTTGTGGGGATCATCTTGTCTCCTCGTCTTGGGCCCGCCTCGCTTTTTCGCCTCCAAATTTCTTCTTGCATGAAGATTTCTCCTCATTAGTCAGGCGCTTCCTCACTGCTGATGTGCTACTTAGCGAGCACCTCGCCCATGCTTGCCTCGAGGCGCGAGATGGAAAACACGTCTTGACCACGCCAGCTTCCGAGCAGATGAAAGCGTGATGGCGAACTTCATCCGGGATGTCACTTTTAGGCACCCTAACCTTTGGGACGAGGTCCTCCGTGTTCCTCCCGTGGTCGCTTGCGGTTAGCAAGAGAGGCTCGGTACTTCCCCTGTATGGGTCCAGCTTCCTCCGATGGCCAGGGGAGACGAACGCATGGATAGCTCTCCTCGCGACGAGACTGACGAAGGTGGTCCGCTGACCAGTTAAAGCTAAAAAGCCTTTAGCGTTGATGGCAAAGGCTCCAGATCTAACTGGGTCCCGTATCCGTGCAGCTCATCCATTCTGGTAGGTATTGAGGGTCTACGTGACTGCTCCATCGAATGTTTTGATTTGAGGCATTCTCGAATCTTGTTGAGAGGGAAGTGCACTCGCCGTGAACGGTGACTCGCTGGTTGCGTACCAACGCATCCAGTGAGACTCGAGCTCGCCCTTTCACCGCTTCTTCTTCATATGGTTTGAGTTTGGCCGGATGTCCTAAACGCCTGAATGATCAAGCTCCCTCTATCTCCCGCTGATGCTATGGGTTCATTACCTCCGTTGTTCCCCAGGTACCTCCTCACAAGCATCCTCTCCGGGTTTATAGATCATGTTCCTTGGCTCAGCTTAGTTTCTCCTTCCCGCCACACCAGAGTGTCGTGGTGTTGTTGTTCTTTTCCCGCAGTCAAGAATGTCCCAGTGAGTTCTTCCAAGTCCCTCTTAATAAACATTTAGTGAGACAGTGTTTCCATATCAATGACATCAAAGCCTCGCAGAGTTTCAAGAACGCTCTAGTGGTCACGACCAGTACAATTCCGCTGATCCGCCTCAGTGGGGCCTTCATGACTGTGCCATGTTTCGGTCGATACCATCATCGAGAATTCAGCCACTGTAAAGGTCCGGTCGCGCTCGCTCAACATTTGATGTAAGATCGCTTCGACAACCCGCAACCTACAAAAAGGGGGTGATCCACTGGGTGTGCTTGGCCAACGCTTCCGATGGCGAAAGTCGCTTTTCTGCAGGAAAGAATTCAACTCTTTATGACGTTTCGTTAAGTGCATCTTTGGTTTTGCCCAGATTAAAAGGAGGAAAACAGTGTTTAGCCTTTCCTTGACAGTGGTGCAATACTGATCTTTCATCAGAGTTCCTTTCTCCTTACTCATGACCTAATTTGTGATACTGAGAGTCGTGATCACACCTATCTTTCCTAATCCGTGGATGCTGACCATGAGATTGGGGCAATTCTTTTCCTTTTAAGCATGAGTTTTTTGTAGTCACTGAGAATACAGCCTGATTTCTACGAGTGATTTCACCTCCAGCCCCGCCTAAGTGTCGTGGGTACGTAGTACTTCACCAAGCGTCAAGCTTCAGAGATAAATGCTCCCAACTCCCTTTATAAAGCGAAAGTTTGGGCCTGCGCTCCTGGGTTTGTGCTCAGCTCAGGAGGCTGCTCTTCTACCCCAGCAAGAGTGATGAGTTGAAACTTACAAACCTCCCTATGAGGTAAGAGGAGATTGAAGGAGAAATTCACCATTTGTTTATGGTGACCTGAGTTTGGAGGAACGAGCTGGCTCTAGGACAAAGAATATGCCATAGAGGAAAACTTTTCAAGCTTCGGGCCTTCTAGTGAGGTTTATAGTATTATGTCCCAAAGAAGGAGGAAGAGAGGGGCAATAATCATTTAGGTGGGTGGGATCCCCAGTCAACAAAGGTAAAACTTTGAACACTGAGTTTATTGCTTTAAAATGAAAACGGAAACCAACGGATGGAAGGACTGATATGGAGTGGTTTGTAGTTTCAAAACGGTTGGTCAACGTTGAGGCTAAAATTTCCAAATGCTGTACAGATCACAGCAATGGAGCGAGGGTAAACAATGTCTAAGGATAGAGGTTGATTTTCTCCTCGTGTTCCAATGGGTTACATGTGGCAATGGAGGTAGGAACAAATTCTCCAACCTGATTAGGGAGTGTAAGGACCTCTTGGGGAAGGGTTGGAAGCATGAGATCCGTCACGTTCATTGAGAGTGCAAACTGCTATTTCAATAGATTGGCTGCAGTAGCTGGCAATAGGGCTGCCATATAGGGAAACTTAAGCAAGCTGTTCCAAGGAGTTAAAAGTAGTTCCTAGTCTCATGATCAGACAGAGCTAGTCTTTTGTCAGAGTGCGGTAGTGAAGCTTAGTTTTTGGGGTATTTTTTCCTCCCTTCCCCTGAGGGAAAAACTATTAAAAATATATTTGAAAAACAGTGTCTTGTTTTATTTTCCTAATATTTTCAAACAATATCTTTAATTATTAATGGTACATAGCTTTTAGGGCTTGTTTTTTTTTTTTAAACTTATAAACCTTTCTATTCTGGCCCTATTAAATGTTTTGAAACTTGAATGATCGCAATTGCTTTGAGCTACATTATAAGCTTTCTTTTGGGTTTTGTAAAATAACCAACTTATAAATGTGATTGGAAACAAAATCTTGTAATGTGGGCTTATTAATTCACCAAACAATAAAAGAGTTTTTTTAAACAACAATAAATTAAAATAAATATACACATTTTAAAATTCTTAAAAATATCTTTTGCTTTACAAAACATTAATAAACTGCTTTTCATAAAAACTAATTTTGAGAAATGATATTGAACAAATCTATATTTTGTTTTTTTTTAACAAAGTTTAAAATATTATATTAAATTAGATTTATAAAAATTATTAATAATATTTAGTTATTTGTTTATCATAAAAAAAAAAGAAAATCTTTATTTACACCTTAAAATTTTTTATTAATACCATAAAACATGTAGGTCTTTCTAAATTTCAACTTTAGGCTTTATGTGGTTTCAGCAGTTAAACTGTTATAAACTTTATTATCCTAGCTGCTCATCCCGATTAATAAAGGATACTGGACATGATATACGAAGCGCTTTTCAGATAAAGTGCATGAGTCCGCTCAAGACACTAAGGCCCTGTTTGATAAACCATTGAAAAAATTCAAACCGAGCTTAAAACAGAAAAATTTTCAATGATTTTACTTTTTAATATGTGTTTGATAAACAAAATTTCTAAATATCAATAATTGGAAATTTTTAAATGAAACCATTGTTAAGTAGGAGATAATCTACTTATCATAGAATGCACACGCTCAACAAAACTTTTTTAAAGTGAACTGCTTTAGGCTCTTTCACCACCTTCTCCGTTTTCCATTGCAAGCTCCGTCACCGTCACACAATGAATCTTTCTGGTTGCCGCCACTTGTCTCAGCGAATCCAACATCGCAGATCGTTAGTGAAGCCACGTAATCAAAGTTCTACCACGGTATTCAATCATTCACGCCACGCTTCTCACTCACGCTTCGTGTGGGCCTTTGATCTCTAACTGATCTCGATTTTAATTCTTCTATTTTGGGATTAGCTTTGGTGGGTCGCTAGGTTTCGGTTCCCCGCTCCTTTCTTTTTTCTCTGCTGCTCGGAGAAAATTTACAATGAAAAATAGAAAGAAATTTCTCAGTTTGGCTTATCCAAATGTAATTTCTAAGAAAATCATTCCATTAGGATCTAATCGTTCTTCTTAAACTGACTTCCAAGATTGAAGTGACCAAACAGTTTTGAAAAATAAAGTGAGAGTATGAGTTTTTATCCTGGGGTGTGATTCTTCTGGGTGGAAAAGGAAGATCAAGAAAACACCACAACCTAAGAACATAATCAATAAAAGGCCCTTCCATTTCCACAATCAAATTTTATTTTTTCCAATTTCCCACCTCTAATTTTTCTTCATGAACGAAATAAATTTCAACCTGGTTTGCTTTTCCAGAACAAAATGTCGTGACAGTGAGAGAGAGGGAGAGATAATAAAATTGATTCTGAACTCGAAAAATCTCTTACTCTGTCCGCAGAGAGTGACGATGATCGACTTCAAATAGGTGCAAGGTGTCGCCACTTTCTCTCTAAACCGCATTCTCTCAAGCTTCCACCTGCTCCTTCCTTTTCACTCCCTATACAGTCTCCATGCAGGTTCCCACCAACTTCCACCATATCTCCTCATTTTCAATAAAAACATACTTTAATTAAATAATAAATTTAGAATAATTCCATTCTCCAGTATTCTCCATATTATCAGTTTGTCTTGTATGCACAAAGATACCACTTAATTGAATAAAATATTTTCTTACTACATAGAGACAAGAAAAGGCACTTTCACGCTAATTGAGTGCCGCATAAATGTTTGAGTTAGTTTGGGTGGGTTTGGAGACAAAGATTTTCTTCTTTTTTTGCCTTTATTGAGTATTTAATGAGTTTATTATTTTCTTTTCACACCAACAGAGTCAAATTGATTTGTTAATGACTGATCTTTTTAGCTTCCTCTTCTTTTCATAGGAAAGAAAAAATACTCGTGATACGCTTCTTTAATGTGGACTTGAGCGAACAGAAAGTTGTACTAGTTTTTTTTAGTTCAGTTAAGCTCTTCACAGCTAGGCTGAGAATATAAAATTTGTGAGTCATTTATTCGCTTTGTCTTCCATTCTAAAGATAAGAATATTTGAGAATGATTTAAAATAAAAAGGTTGTTTTAATATGTTTTAAAAAACAAGTCATATTGAGCAAAATGTTACTATGATCTCTCACTTGTGACTTGTGAGTGTAATACCGCTTAACTTGTAGAATTTTATCAGGTTTCATGGATGTGTTACTGTGACTTGTGAATGTGTAGTATATAACTGTATACTTGTATAATAATTATTTATATACAAATAAATTATATATTTAATATTAATTTATCATCTCAAATTATTCTATGCAGGAATGGCCTTCTCGATACTACCGTGAGCTAGTTGAAGATTCCACCAATTAGTTAAGTATTTTAGATTTATAAAGTCTTGGACCAGAAAACACATTAAAAAGGGAGCTGTAGATTGAATAATGGGGATGTAAATTTCAAAATCTTAAAGAGAACAAAATATTAAGTCTCACCAAAAAACAATTGAAAACCAATAGTCACCCTGTTTAAAAACAAAACATCGTGTGGTCAAATTTAATAGGAAACGCCACGGTTACAGAATCCGCAAAGAACTAATACAAGCTGACTGACTTCAATATGGAGAATATATCAAGGTATAGCTCTTTCTTTAGTTCATATTTGAAAAGAAATTAAACTACTATCGACCAATTACAATGATTTGAATAACGTAAAATTCGCATGCAAAACAATTTCGATATATCCGCCACAATATGCGTGAAGATGATTCACTCTTTGATGGCATTATGCCCACTGCGAACCATGGGGTCGATCTATGCCGTGGTCGCTTAAATGCAGGTAATACTAAACATTCATCATAGCTAACCGGATCGTAGAGAATTCTTATATACACATAGATATAAATCCCGACCTACCAAGCTCCTTCATCATCAAAAGAAATTGTCGCCAAAAAGGAAGTACTAAAAGAAAATAACAGAAGGAGATCTAGATGAAAAATTATACGTTTTAATACATGGTAACTATGGACCTAAAGATGTAAGAATGTAAGAAGTCGATGAGATTGCAATATACGCCCTATGGATGACCCATCAGATATCATTAAGTTTCTAAAGATATTTTAGAAAGCAAAGCATACAGAGAACAATGGACGATGTTTTCTACAAATGCCGAGCAATAATTGCTTGGATTCTGATGAACAAAAAATTCAGATTACTTAGTTTTCTTAAAGAATGGGTTTATGTAACTTAATTTATGTGATATTTATGGTTATTTTTAGTACTTAGTCTTCACATTAGCTTTGTATTGACATTATTTTTTCATGGACAATATTTAGGTTTATTTTATTTATAACTGTATTTACTTTTATTATTTTTAATTATATATTTATTATGTTATTATATAGAAGATGTTATAACTAAAGCAAAGAAAATATTGAAAATCATAGCAAAGATTTCAACAAGTAGATTATTAGAAAAAGCGACTGAAGACTTATACTCCACTTCTAAAGATCAAAGGTGTTGCATATGTGCAAGAAATTTAATGAAAATCCAAAGACATTATCTAGAAATTTTAAGAATGAATAAGGCATTTTATTTGGGACATTTCAAAATAAAACATAGTTGTTATGTTGTTACATCAAAAGCTGAAGAAAAATGTAAGGATGTTCTTATGAAGATTAAATCACAATGTGAGAAATCGTGTTACCAAAAGAAGATTCAACCATTCAACTCAAACTATACATTATTACTTTCTATGAAGCAATTGTAGTAAGGATGCTTCTTAACAGAGATGATTGTGCCACCTTGCCACTGCTACATGAATCATCCAATCAACTGTTAAGGGAAGTGTTTACAAAAAATAAAATATGTTTATTATTATCATACTATTGTTATTATTATTGTTATATCGATATTTTTTCTAATTAATAAGGTGTTATTGGTGCACTTGATGGGACGCTTTGTTCATGCCGTGATACCATCCGGCTGTAAACAAGTCCCTTTATAGAGGAAGAGGGAGGAGAGAAATTATCAAATGTGAATACGTGACTTCAAAATATGATTTTACATTTGTTCGGGCCGATTATGCTACGTAAAGACATGACCAAGAGGCAGATTTAGAATTGATACAGAATCCGTAGTAATAATTTTCCAACACTCCACTAGGTTAGGCACCTTCACATATTAATAAATTCAAGCAATTTATAAATTAATTTTTGTAGATAACATTATCTTGTGATGTTTAATATCCACATACTCTAGGGTTTATGGCGCTATCAGAATAAAACATGATGAAGGTTCATTTATATCGGTAACCACTGTACAAAGAAGGACATTCAACTTGCAAAATACACAATGGAGACTACTGAAATGATCTTTTTGCGTTTTGAAAGCTCGTTTCCATAATCTTAAAGAGGATGAAGAATGTCCTTTCGGGTTATTGCAGTAAAACATTGTTACTGGCTTTGCTGAAATATGCATAACCATTCAAAATTCATTCACATATGATATCTTTCTTGAGCAAAAGTTGAAATGAGTAATAGATGACGATCAGACAATTTCAAAATAATTTTAGAAGGTCTACTACAAGTATAGAGAAGAGTCGCATAGTTTATCATTTTCAGCTGATTAATTTAAGAGAGGAAATACAAATCAACTAGTTGTCATTAATCTTTAGTTTTTATATTGAAGTTTTTGATATTTTTAAAGCTTAGATTATATCGTTGCTTTTAAACATATTAATATTTTTTGGCTATTATGATTTATTTATGGATATGTTTATAGTATTTTTTTAAATAATAAATTAATAATTGTAGTGAAAAATAAAAAATATTAGAAACCCCATTTATTTTGATATATAATTTAATGATAATAATAAAATATAAAATAAGATAGTCTTTTCAAGATTCAAGATTTATAAGACAAATATAATATCTTCGCATTCAATCGTCGCAACTTATCAAACATTTTTACAAAGTATTTATCTGTATTATTAGAAATTCTAATGCCTTGTTTTTTCAAAGATTTAATTTAATTTTATCGTTAACAGTACCTAATTTTTTTATTTATTATTTTTAAAATTATTTAATCTTTAAAAAATAGTATAAAAATTTAAAATTATTTAATCCCTTTTCCCTTTTTTTTCCTTTTTTCTTTTCAAAAATTTCTCTTTTAATTTCCCGAAAGTTTCCGACGGCTTATAAATATTCTAGAAGAAAAAATCAAAACGATGCGTTTAACTCTCCATTTCCAATGCTAGGTTGAGGGTTTTAAACTGCTTCCCCGAAGCTCTCCTTTACAGTTACTTTAATGCTTAAACGTTCCTTCCTCGAGTCTACCATAACTTCCTAGCGTATCGATTCTCAACGCGTTCCGAAACCCTAATCTTCAAGCTTTGGATCGAAGCGATGAACCCTTTGACACTTGTGAAACGAATTCAGAAAATCAATTCACAAGAAGCTGCCTTAGGGGATTTTTGGAAGACGTCTCCATGGCAATTTTTCATAACATGAATCATTCATGTTTGTTGAGCATTCTGTTTCACCCACCGAAGGTGACTCCCAGTTTCAAGCCCAGCAGCCTAAACTGATCTCAGTTTTTCTTATGGATGGATGTGAAATATGATTGTTTTTAAACATCACCCTCTAATTAATATTATTACCTCTTCTCTTGCGGGAACTGAACTATTTTGTTATTGGAAATTTGATATGAGATTTGGTTACGTGATCTTGTTTAGAGACATGTGTGTGGTGTAATGAAACCAAGGGTTTTCATTTTGTTATAGACATGAGGATCAAAGAAGTACAAATCTTGCTGTAGGTTAGTATGTTATTAATCGTCAAATATTGTTTTCGGTTTTTTTTCCCTTGTAATTACGCAGCCGCAATGCTGATCCCTTTTTGGAAAATTTTTCCGGCAGATAATTTGAATGGTGCGCAGATTCTTGGACGAATTATAAGGGTTGATCATGTTAGCAAATATAAAAAGAAAGAAGAAGAAGACGAAGAGACAGAGCGGCAGAAGAGGGAGGCTCGGGGCGTATGCCGTGCTTTTCAGAAGGGTGAATGTAATCGGGGAGCCGGGTGCAAGTTTTCGCATGATGAGCAAGTATGTTTTGTTGTCACTGTAGACCAACCCTGTTTCTCTTCTCTTACCTACTTCATTTTGACCACATTAACAGTAGAAGTAACAAGCTTACTAGGGTTTCTACTTGTTTTATTAGGTCTGTTTATGAACGAAAATGGATTGTGCACAGCAGAACATAGAAATTAATGTTTGGCTGGGAAAGAGATCTGCTTTTATTTTCATATTTTAGCTGGACATCATAGTACCAGAAGGATGTAGTTAAGTATCATTTTCTGATCGTTTATTTCATATATGAGCTGAATATTCCAGTCTCTATTTCTTTGCTCAGCCTTGAAAATTATCGTTTGTTATTATCATTATCATTTTTTATACAATATATGGAAACATAATATGTATTAATGAAGAATGATCTATATATGAATTAATACCTTTATAGTGGATTGTTGTTTCAGCCTTTTGATGGAATATCAGAGTGTTGAATTTCTTACTGTTGCCTTCTTCATGGTTGTTCTTGTATGATTTATTTCCCCTAATGTTTGAGTGAAGTGTAGTTTAACTTTGCCATTCTCTTTCTAGAGATATTTCATTTTGTCATAAAGGTCAAAATTCAAAGAAAAATACAATGAAATCTGTGCTGCTGCTCATGATTTAAATCATTTGCTAAAGGCTGTCCCCATCATGGGAGTGTTAGTTTTATAAATGATTATAGTTATACATCGGCTTGTGCCAGCTCATATCACTTTAGACCTACTTTTTTGGTACTGATAATGATTTATTCCTCAAGTACATATATAATGTTGCCTTCCACATGTGCGTGTAGTCTACTTTATGCAGTTCACAAGAGGAATGAATGAGGAAATTTCATAACTAAGAATTACTTGGTTGAGGGGATGAAAGAGTTTTGGGGTGGGTAATGGTAGAAGAGTTATAATTTGGAAGGATATTTGGTGCAAGGGTGCTGCTTTGTGTGACATTTTTCCTTCCTTATATTCACTAGCTGAATCGAAAGAGGCTTGGGTAGCGGAAGTTTAAGACCATTCGGGTGAGGGGAATCCTTGCTTTTTGAGACCTTTTAATGGTTGGGAGGTGGACTTGGTGGGGCACTTCATTGAAGCAATTCAAGGGAATAAGGGAACTCTGGGTGTGTAGATAGGGCGTATTGTAAAGAGAATGGAAATGGGATCTTCAGTCTGAAGTCTATTTTCCGCATTATGGATTCAAATGGCACAGCCTCTTTTCTGCATGGTATTATTTGGAGCTCGTGTACCTCCTAAAGTGGGTTCTTCGCTTGGGAAGCTACATGGGGCAAGGCTCTCACTTTGGATCAACTAGCAAGAAGAGGTTGGTTCTTTGCTAAGAGGCGTCTTTCATGCCTGATTTATCCAAAAAAGAAAGAAAAGACGACACCTGGTAAGTGAATTCAGACATTGTCCTATATGGTTTTTATTGAGTTATCTTTCCTTTGGAGGTTTGGTCATTCCATTGACAGTAAACTGTAAAAGAGAGTTTACTTGGTAGGCATGGTACTGTTGTTGGCAAAAAGCGGCTGCAAGGTGTGGAGATGGCTCCCTTATGTATTTTTGGATGGTTTAGAAGGAAAGAAATAGAATAGTTTTTGAAAATGGGGAATTTTCTATTCAGTTAAAGAATTTCTAGATAGTTTCCTTCGTCGTGAATCAAAGAGTTTAAAGAGATGGTTTCACCTTAATCAATCTTTGGATTGGTAGGGTCTAGGTGATGGAAAGAGGAAGTTTGTCAAGTTTTCAAAGCCTCTGAAAGGCTTTTTTTTTGCTTCCCAGTTATCTTTATGCCCTATATATGCTGTAATCGTCTTGGCTTTTGAGCTTAAGATATATCTTTTTGTTTACTTGTCAAAAAAAAAGTAGTATATATGTAATCCACCTAGTTTTTCTACAAACAAGGTTACAAGGAAATGTGATTTTATGTGCTGCATCATGTTTGGGATTTTGGAGGTATTCAATTTGAGTGCATTTTTATGCTAGGGAAGATGTTAGATTATGCATAATATTGAAGGAACTCAGTATCTATAACAATATTTAAAAAAAAGAAAGAAGGAACTCAGTTATCTCTATTGATGTTTTTTGACTATTATTTTTTCTGATCCCAATTGTGTGTTGTGTAGTCTACTTTAAGTAGTTTAGAAGGGTATCGAATGTTGAAATTTCATAACTAAATTGAGGGGATGTGAGTTTCAGACCATGTTATGGAAACTGATCCAGTTTCCTGTCAGAATGTTTCTGATGCAGAAATGTGGTTTGTGTGGTGCATCATGTCTCGGATTTTGGAAGGATTCCATTTGATCTCCTTTTGTTACAACTAAGATGTTAGATTATCCATTAGATTGATGGAACTCATTTATCTCTATTCATATTTTTTACTGTTCTGTTTAATTTTCTGATGTTGATTGCTGCATGATGTTGGATTGTGAATACATTTGTGAACTTGTGTTGTACTCAGTTTTTGAAGCAGGTTGATACCCCTCAGTATTGGTTTGTTGTTCAGTAACTAGCATGTGATGTTAAACATAATTAACAAGGTCATCCAAGTTTGAAAAGTACTTCAGTATCCAGTGTGTACCCAATGATTTGGACCTTTTAGTGGTCAATCACTATTTTGTTCTGAGGAAAAAGGTTGGTGTGGATTTGTTTAAATTCTTACTAAAACAATCCATATTAAAGTAAGATAAGGTTGTTTACGAAGACCAAAAGCAGCTTCAAGTTTACTCATGTACTGGTGGCATGTAATTAGTGTCACTGCATTTCAGCCTTGATTTGAAAATAATGTTATATTTGCAGAAACTAAACTATATTGATTTCGTTTTCTGGAACAGATAATTCTGATGTGATTAGAGTTGTTCGCTCATTGCACTGTATCCATAAACTCCCAAAGTTCATGGTTAAGGTCAAGAAAACGAAATCAATTGTATTGGCAATATTCGAGTTTCTAATCGTCATTCGAAATGCTACCCTGCAGATAGAATGATTTAGTTTGATGAGCTAAATCATGAATGATCACAAAGGAAAACAGATGTTATTTTGTATATTATTTGAAGCTAGGTTTTTTTTTTTTTTGGTTATTTTTGTTTCATTTGGTTTCTGCTTCTTTTTCTTTTTCTTTTTAACATCTGTTTTACTATATCCTCCTTTCCAAGGTTTTTCTTCTGTTCTTCGATTCCATGTCTCCATGTAGTAGTCTGTTATTTTCAGTTTTCTCTGTGTTATTCTCAGTTTATTTCTTTGTATACGGAATTCAAAAATTGATATTGTGTTTGCTTATTCATGGCTTTCATTTTGTAAATCCAGAGAGCTTCAAACACTGGTTGGGGTTCAGAGGATAAAAGTTCCAGGTGGGGGCATGACAAGTTTCAGGGTTCAACAAAGAGTGATGTAAAGCCTAACAGCATGCCAACTAATCGTGTTCATGACAATACATTTGGAGAAGGGCATAGATTTGGCAACAGATCGAAGGGCAGTGATGGGGGAAGAGAAAGCCACCATAGAAGAAGTGAATTGGGTACAAGAGACCAAGATGGCAAAGGTCTTGAGAGACAAATGGAACGGAAGGAGAAGGAATTGAACTACAAGGAAGACAGGGAAAGGCGAGCCACTGAGAGAAGGTCTGGAAGGCATGACTCAAATCCAAGTGAAGAGCATGATAGGAGGGGGGAAGACCAGGATACTAGAGGTACTGAAAGAAGGTCCAGAAGGCATGATTTCGAGTTGAAAGAAGGTGATTGCAAGGAGGAAGACCAGGACAGGCGAGCTACTGAGAGAAGGTCTGGAAGGCAGGACTCAAATCCAAGTGAAGATCATGATAGGAGGGGGGAAGACCAGGATAATAGAGGTACTGAAAGAAGGTCCAGAAGGCATGATTTCGAGTCCAGAGAAGATGATAGGAAGGAGGAAGACTGGGATATGCAAGCTACTGAGAGAAAGTACAGAAAGCCTGAATTTGAGACAAATACAAAAGATGAGCATGATGGGAGGGAGGAAAAGAGATCAAGAAGGCATGAGTTGGAGTCAAAGCCAAAAGAGGATCGTTGTAGAAGGGGGGAAAAGCAATCTAGAAGACATGAGTCAGAATCGTATCAAAGAGAAGACCACCGAGATGAGAGAGGCAACAAATGGTCGTCAGGCCATAGCAGAGATACTGCTTCCCATCTTCATAGAGAGAGATGATCATCAGAGCATTAAATAGGCATATCATCCCCGAGAAACTCACACAGAGAGGGCTTGCTGGGAACACTTGCGTGCACTATGATTGGCTTCATCCTGCGGAGAAAACCCTTTGATTGCCCAGGCAGGGCTCTTTATTTCATCTGGAAATGATTAACCAGCAACAATGGTGCAGCTTCACAAGCGTTTACCACCCTTAGAGGTTCTCATAACAACGTTTTGTGGATATTTTTATTATCAACAATTGATTTTCCCCTTTAACTGCAGTTCTGTAGGCAAACAAAGTGAAAATACAAATATTTCTTTTATGGAACCATGGAACATTCAGCACTTCATCCTTTTCGTGTTTAGCCATCCTCCAGTGAGTCTCTAGCTTTCTGATTGAGTCTACTTGAGTATGAATAATCACACTAGCTGTTGATTTTTCTTCCATGCCTTTTTTTCCTTACTTTTTGAAGGCAGAGATGTTTAGAGGGTTTGGGCTTTTTTGGGGGGTAGCTAAAGAGCTGCAATTTGATGATAACAATGATTTTTAGGCCCTTCACTGTGATGAAGTTGTGTAAAAGAAGCATATTGATAGCCCCATCAGCATATTGGGCCTTTCTGGTGCAGCATCACATGTCACACAGGCATCATTTAATTTCATCCCTGAGTTGCAATCTGAGTTCTGGGCTGAGGCACTAAAACAAGCCTTCCAGGAATTATTGACTTTGAGTGAATCTCTAGTTTTGGGGAAAGTCTTCCAACCTCATTTCTTTTGCTGTATTTCATCTGTTGTAAAATGACCACACCTTCACATAGTAACGATTGACTGAATAGTTTCCTCTTCAATCATAGTGCTAGATCATTCTGTCTACTGCTTGCCCCCGATTTAGTGGAATGCCTGCAATTGCATGTACATCCCTATCAGAAAAAATTTCACCCAACAGCTCTATGTCCCACTCCCTTGCACCTAATATCCAGAGATCATTTATAGTCAGATGGGTGAGATTGGGATTTATCTGGGTTTCCACTCTGAAGTTGGTGCTCTTCCTTCACGGATCACTTCAAACCCTAATATTATTTCTCCATTTCCTATTCACCATCCCTCGTAGGATAATGGGTTGTGAGTTGCGGATTCCTTTCTAAGCAAAACTTAGATTGTGGCCCAATGGGGTTGTGAGAAACTAATATTTGGCTTTGAGCATCCTTGTTATTAGTGAATCTGGTTTTGTGATCATTTTCCAACCTTGTTTCCCTAGCAAAGCAAGATTGAGGGCTTGAAGATTCCGGAAGCCTAGACCTCCTTCATCTTTCTTCTTGCATAGGGTTTCCCATCCTATCTAGTTTAGCCGTCTTAATTAGTCTGTGCCTTTATACTGCACCAGAATGAGCTCCATTATTTTGGAGTCAGATCTTATGGTTTTTGCAGAAGGAAGGTGCTCAGCAAGTAGTAAGATGTAAATAGTTGGGCCTACAACATCAAAATTTCCTTCATGGACAATATAGTTACTAGCCTAATCTTTTCCTTAGTCATCTCTATAGCCAAACTCTTGCTCTTGCCAATAGGATGGACAAGAAACTTGTTTTTCTATTCAGAGGAGATGTTACCTTTAAAATGTGTGAAACTGTCGCTCTGTCCTGTGGTACAACATTCTTGCTGAAGTAGATACCTGATTTCTGTAAGTTTATTGCTTCCCCTGAATCTGCCTTATACCTTGCTAGAATATTATGCATGGTTCTGCTCTGTGACGCATCTCCTCTGAAAAAGAACATGCTATCATCAGTAAATAGAAGGTGCGTGATTTCTAGGGCTCTCCTTATTTTTACATCCATGGATTGTATCTCCTTGCCTTGCTTGAGTAATAAGCACTGAAAGGCTTTCTGAACCAATAATAGAAAGATATATGACAAGGGGTTCCCTGTCTTGCTCCTTGGACCGAGTGGTCCTCATTAGCGCCCGGTCCATGAGACAGGTATCGTGGTGTTAGACTGTCTGATCCATGCCACCCATTTGGGATCAAAGCCCATCTCATCATAAACTATAGTCAACTAGTAGTCCCATTGCATCCTATCAGCAGAGCTTTTGTTGATACCTGATATTTTAAGTGCCACCTCTCCTCACAGGTTTTCCTCTCAGGTCGTGCCTTCTCACGGTAAACCCCAAAGGGATCACACATTATCTGTTACGCTCAGTCCCCGGAACAAAAGAAGATTAAAGCCATCTATAGATCTGGTAGACTGCTTTTAGTCTATGATTTTGTATAATACGTTAGAAAGGGCTATGGGCCTGAGATCCTTTCGGGTATAGACATAGATTAGAGTCGTTGTTGATGGCGAGAACAATGGTAGTATCATTTAATGTTTCCGGAATTCACCTTGAGTGTCAATCATACCTGATTAAGACGTCTTGCCCTATGAGCGCCAAAACGTTAAAGAAAGCTAAGTTAAACTGTTCGGTCATGGGGACTTTTCTGGGTACATCTGGTAAATTGCTTCCGTGAACTCCTCTAATGAGAAAGAGGTTACTAGTTTGGCATTCTGTTCGTCGGTCACCCTCCTGTTTATATAATTCAGGTCTAGTTTGTTTGTCCTCGCAAATAAAAGTTGTTTGGGGTAAATGAAAAGCCACTTTATCTGTCACTTTGTCCTCCCACCCAGTTGCCATAGCCATCTTGAGCTTTGTGGATTTGGGTTATACGGTTTTTCACTGGCACTGGGCAGAAAATAGTTTGCATTTTAACCCTCCTTGTAGCCAATGCCTTCAGGTCTTAGTTTCAGAATAATTCTTCTGGTCCAGTGGAGGCATGTGGCTGTGTGTACTGCTGAAAAGCATTTCTATAAATTTCTCATCATCCTTCGATGGTTTATTCTGTCCGTGAACCTCAATAAAAGTTTCCTTCCCCAGCTTCCTAGTGCAGGTCAAACCAGCCTTAAGTTTGTCCATCACATTCATATGTTCCGCTGAAGCCCAGCTTTCTGTAACTACGCGTTCAAGTCTGCTTCCAACAACCAACTATTTTCAAACCTGAACCTCTTTTTTCGGGTGGGGATGATCCATGGGGTGGTAAGTAATCATACATAGGGGGAGGATTTGGGGAAATTGCTGCAAATCAATAAGTTGTCATTGGAACAGATTTTGCCAGCCGACATTCACCAAGGCTCTGTCCAGTCTCTCTTTGATCCCGTAATCCGTCCCTCTTGCTCTCTTCCAGGTGTAAGGATAGCCTTGTAGGGGAAGATCCTGTAATTAAAGCGTAGAAATAGCTTCACAAAGCCTTCTATAAGCCATCCAATATGCACTCCTTTTCTTTTTTCTTCCATACAGCAGGCTTCGCAAACTCCCACAGCACCATGGGAGATAAGGAGTTTCCACCAGAGCCCGGGGTCAGGATCAATGCCACGCCTGTTTTGTCTTCTGGGTGCCCATAAAAAAAAAAAAAAAAAAAAGCCGATCAACCTCCATTTTTGCCCTTGCCCCGAGTCCACTACCATATCTACATGGCTTTGGGAAAAAGCCTATTAGGGTCATGGCATCCGCCTTCTTCCAGAGGATTGCTACTCCTCCCGCTCGGTCCACTGCATCTACACTAAAAGCTGCTTCAAAACCCATTTTTGTCTCAACACCACCCTAGTACTAAGAAAGTGTCTTCATTAAGATGAAGAAGTCTGCAATATGCGATTATCAAGCCGCATGTATATTAACACCTCTGCCTGAGAGTTGCCAAGCCCTCAACAGTTCCAGCATATCCCTATCATAACTATTACAGAACAGAGAAAGATTGTAGTCCCATATCCCTATAGTTCATTCACACGGATACGACCATGTAGATAATGGTTATGAAGGGACACGTGGACACTGTATTAAATTTAAAAACTAGGATATAGATACATATAATAAAGATAAAATAAAAAATAATTATTCTTACAAATATTATCCTTAAAAATCAATTTTATAAATAAAAATAAGGTCAAACAAACATCGTTTTTACAACAGCAAAACAACATAAGTAATGCTAAAGCTAAAGATCAACAGTATCTCGAATCAAATAAAATGGCTTCCAGCCTGTGATCATCAAGAGAAAGATCCCGTAATCTTTAATTCCAGCATTCTCTATATTCATTGAGCTTCAAACCATCTCCAAATCAAGTCCCAGTATTTAGATTCCCAAGCTTTCATTATAGTTTGGGATCTCTTTAATGTAAGTCAAGATTGTTATGATTACAACCAAGTCCTCATTTTAAAAAGCCAACTATTTCTTTATGGAATGAATGAAATTATATATGTACAATTTCTTTGTTAAACATGAGGATGAACACTGTCCTTATACTCATCACTGCTATAGATTAAGCATTGAAAGAAGTTCCATGAACAATCCACCATTTAATAGACTATACCACCCACATTTATGAATCACTACTAGCAACCTTCCAGTTATGCAAAAAGAAGATACCCCCATTTGCTCGCCCTTCTTAACCTTCACTAAAATATCTTCTCAAAACATTTTTTTCTTTCTCTTACTACTCGCATTCTCTGGCTGGTGGTTAATTTTGATCATGAGACTCACTGCCACAGTTATATTATAATACCTACAAGTTGAGTTAAGGACATAATTTATAAGTTAAAACATCATATAATATCATTTATATTTAAATTGACAAAGCTTTACAATTTAAACTCTTAAGATTACTTTAGATTTAAGGAATGAGCTAGTGAATGTGTAAAGGTGTGTGGCTTTTAGTTCATCTTTCCACCAAGATCTATCTACAACATTTAAAACCACAAGCAATTAAAAATGATTCATATAAGTTCAAAGAAATTAAAACTTTCAATCTAAACTCAAATATTTAACTAATAAATCTTTAATTATACCTTGAATTTTTTGTAGAAGCTTTTAGTGTTCTTTCTTATATATGGCTTCATCTACTTTTCACTTGTCGAATCCACCACCATAAATATTGTAGCTATAAAGTAGTTTGTCATTATTACTTAATCAAGATTTTACAATACAATAAGTTTAGTAGGAGTATAATCCACATTCATTTAAAAGTCTTCTATTTAGGATTTTATCCTTCACTTCTTTAGCTTTCACTATATCATCTTCTTTATATCTCCTATTCCTTTTCACTTCATTTACCAATTGCTCTAAGCCCTTATTAGTCTTAAATTGTTTGCCGCACATTAGCAAATGAATGACCATCGTAAAGTAACTTCAACTTGCAAAATTACTATTAAACATTGAGCCAATCCTAATGTATAGATTCAGAATGCTAGAAATTTTGATGAAAGAGGCACTTACTGAAACTCCAAGAGATCCAAACCACATTGTTCCATCACATCATATCTTGGGTGTGTCGATGGTGCACATATGTTCTTCAAAGCAAGATTGAGAGTATGAACCACACACTCCAAATTCAAAAGATATGCCCAAACTGTCACACAAATCCCACTGCCAGTGTGTCAGCATTATCGGCTTATAACTTGAACTACTTTGAGGACCAATCTCTTGTATAGTACAGTCAAATCAGCTATAGCGCTTGTCCTTAGTCTCCCTTCTGCATTTTAAGGTTGCTTTCTTCCCAAACATCAGCCCACTTAAACCGCCTATGATGTTAATATATGGTCTCACATCCACTCATCCACACGCAAATGCCCAATTTTTCTCAGTCCCAAGCCCTATCGCCCTAATTAACTTCCAACATACCTTTCTCTCTTCAGTTAATAATGTAGTTCTAATGCATTACGTAGCATTTAAAATATAACCTGAATACCCCACTTTTAAAGGCATGAGCATAATATGAATTTCTAGCAAAGTGAAAAGACAACCTCCTAGTGTAAAACATCCTAGCTATCTCATCACTATTTCAGGTTTGGAAATCTGTTGGAATGTCTTCAATTGATCTAAGACCTTCTCCTTTTTGATCAATAGCACTAAGCACTCCGCGCTAGAAGAAGAATTCTCAAAATTAGATGTTGGGTAAAGCCGCTTGATGTGGGTGTTAACTTGCTTAAGATTAGACTGTTTCACCCTTTGTTCAAATTTTCCTCCATCCCTTGCATCTCAAACTAAATTTTCATTCATTACTTTAGTACAAGATGCAACCCCGTAATCGCTGAATTTTCTAATAGGCAGCCCCTAAGGAGCACATGATCTTGCTGTACATTTGTTCAAAATAGCATTGAAAGCAATATTTCCTCCCATTTACCTAATTTCACTTCTCTCTCTCTGTGACACCTCCATAATGGAGCATTGGTCATTCACATTATTTTGTCGATCACTTGAAGGTCAATGTCACTTCATTGTATAATTTCCGCATCATATACAAAAAAATAATCAGGCATTTAATTAATCTAAATTATTTCAAAGCCCAATCAATTACATTTTTGATCCATCCATAAAACCCAATTGGAATTACGCGATTCCTCATAAATTTTGGTATGTTTGTATCTTATTGAAATCAAAATAAATTATAAACAATCGCACCAGAATTCCATTCACCTTCCTTGTTAAACTATAAAAGCAAATAGTTATTAAAGGTATTTAGCAAAGTCAAGAATAAATAAGAAATAATCAGACGCAACAATTTGTCCCAAACTTCATTCATTTTATTTAACTTTATCCTTCCATTTGTTCTAAATCTCAAAAATGCAAAATTTAGATTTTTTTTGTTTTTCCTTTGTTGTTTCTAAGAATTTAATGACTAGAACTAAGGAAACCAAAAAGCATTTAAAACTGTCATCTGCAGAGGCACTAGCCTGGCAGACAGATCACTTGGACAATAAAAATTATAAAACTGACATACTGTAAAGGGAAGGGGGTAAAGGCCAGTTAGACAAGCCATCTAAACAGAGTGAATAATTTGGCCTTTACTAAAGGGCAGTTGAAGAAATCAAGAAACAAGTGGAAAAATGAACAGAATGGATAAATGCTCTAGTCATCGCTTAGAGTTCCGAGAGATCTACGTCTCAGCTTGTCGACCTCATTGCCCCGGGCCCTACAACCCTCACCCTCACCCAGTTTCCCCTTTCCAAATTAACTGAATCTCAGCGCGAGTAGCCACAGCCAGCATCTTTGTCTCTCCAAAGTTCAAACCCTCACCTCTCTTCAATAATTTCCATACTTCACTCATCTGGCGCAAGTGGTTATGCACAACAAAGACACCCCTAGTGTACCAAGTCGGATGCCACGACAACACCCCGCCTCTAAGGTACGTGAACCCTTTCTCTCCAGCCCCTTCCTCTTTTATTCCCCTTCTTCTCTCTTTTTTCTTTTCTTCTTTAATCTTTGAGTTAGCCCTAATTTCAAAATTTGAATTTATTTTTTCCATTTTTTGGGTGATGGACATGAGAAGATTCCCTTCGCGACAGATCGATGAGTTCACAAAGATTTATTTTTGTGCTTCATGAATCATGAGAAAAAATGTAATCCGTGAAAAAAAAACCCCAGGTTGAATGATCATCTTGTCTAAAAAAAAGAAGAAAAAAATAACTTAGCACACCTTTTCTCCGGTGTCATCTACAGGCTAGATCTTCTACAGGCCGACCAATACAAGAGGTTACTCGCTCACTCTCACTTCCAAACAAACAACCACTTCTTTCGCGCTGGGTTATGATCGGGAAGAGGAACAATCGCGTTTTAGCTCATCGGGCAGGCAGAAAGATAAACAATTTTGTATCAGGTGTGTCTATAAATGAGTCCGTGTCCAAGCTATGTCTTCAGATATCCAACCTGTTCCACCGCTGTCTGAAAGTTTTAGATCCCAAATGTTTAATCATTATTTCATTAACGATACGTCACGCGCATGACAATGTCGATTGACAAGGCACCGGCATTACTTACCCAAGAAGCGTAAGATTCGTGCTTTCCGTAGTTCCTGGTCACTCATCTTGTCCTTTTGGGCACATAATTCCATTCCCATCCGTCTCCTCTTCTTATCTTCGGTTAGCTCCATCCCCTCATGTCACAAAAGGGCCCATCACAATCACTAGTTGTACCCTCACTATCTGCAAGTGGGTCCTTATCCTTTCCCAGTTACTGGGATATTTGATTTGATGGCAGTAGTTTAGCCCTTAAACAGAGTGTGCAGGTACTTCCTATTTAAAAGCTTAACGATTCAAGTGATAAACTCTTCACCCTCTTAGCCAACGTTCGCCACCGTACCCGGCGTTTCTTCGTTGTGGTGCCCAGAGAGGGTGGGGCTCCACTCCCTACGAATATCTTCCTCCCTCGTAATAAACAATTGTTCGCAGTACTTGGCGGAATGCCCCAGTATGCCGTAGATGTAACAAAACGTTCATACTTGAAGTGTATAATCGCCCAGTCTCCCTGGGCTTTGCGGACTTTCTTCCATCGTCTAAACGGTTTCCGCACATCCACCCTAACTTTGATACTCAAATACGGTCACCAAAACCCTGAGTTGTTTGCCAGCATCATGCCACTCAAACTCCCCATCAGTGCCTTCCGTTATCTCCCATTTTTCTGACGTGAAGCCCATAGGTATGCTTATATAAATGGGTACCCAAAAACACACATGAATCAGTTGAACCTTCGACGGATCCTCACCTTGGCGAAGATGTGGTGAGGTGAATGTGGTATGAGTTGCTGGGGCAAACTACGGTCTCCCTTCCAACACCTTGTTAATTGTACTTTGTGGAAACTGAAACGGTAATGTCTTTGGGATATTTTGATGCTGACTTTCCTGGCCTAAAGGCTTCAAGGAATGCTTCCTCAAGTGTTAGGCTTATGTTTCGAAGATCCGTCACAACTAGACTTAGATCGTGGTTTTATGTCATGCTTATTGAATGCCCACCATATCATTTCCTCTCACGTAGAAAGTGTGGGTCTTTTCACAGATTAATTTCCATGGCTGGATCAATGTTGCCAAGTACCCAGGGCGGTAAATAATTAAAAATAATAACAAAACAGATTTTAATAGCAATGAAAGCATCACATTGCTCAGACCAAAAGCCAAATGATGGCTGAACTCCTCCACCTGCATGTCGGGAAACTCCTTCCTAAGCCTCTGGGTTTTGTTTGAACCTCTCTTTTCTCAAAAAAAGAGCTTAACCTGAAATCTATTCTCGAAACCCCTTTCCTTAATTATAGAGAGCTGTTTAAACTTCCAAGTCTAGGGTTTCCATTGGATCGAAGTTAGACACCCCTAAAGCTTCTGAAACGAATTCAGGAATCAGAATATTAATTCACAAGAAGCTGCCTTAAGGATTTCGGAAGAAATCCGCCTACTTGTTTGTTGGCATTCCGTTTGATCCACTGAAGGTGATCTGCTTGCAGTTTCTGCCCAGTAAGTCTAAATCGGGCTAATGCTGAAATTTAAATGTTTGATGGATGCGAAATAGAATTGTTTTCAAGCCATTGTATTCCTCGATTCATCATTGTTGACTTGACTCTTTCGGGAACTGAACTATTTTGTTTTTCAAAATTTTCTAGACATGGAGAAATTATTGATGTGAATCTTTTTAGAGACAAGGGGACGGGAAAATCTAAGGGTTTGGCCTTAGTTGGATGCGATGATAAAAAAAGTACAAATCATGGTGAGTGAGTATGTTTTTTATACCTATCATACATTGTTTTCGGTTTTCTTTCTTGTAATTACACAGCCGCAACGCTCATCCCTTTCTGGATATATATATATATATATATATATATATATATATATATATATATATATATATTTCCAACGGATAATTTGAATGGGGCACAGATTCTTGGATGAATTATAAGGGTTAGCAACTATAAAAAGAAAGAAGAAGAAGAGACGGAGTGGTAGAAGAGGGAGGCTCAGGGCGTATGCTCTGCTTTTCTAGGTGAAAGTAATCTAGGAGTCGGGTGCAAGTTTTTTGATGATGAGCAAGTATGTTAGTAGTCTCTGTAAACCAACTTTATTTCTCTTCTCTTATCTAGATTTTTCTTGCTTTTACTAGTTTTATTAAGCTCGTTCATGAATGAAAGTGGATGTACTCTACCGGAACAAAGAATGAATGAACTGTTGGGAAATAACACAATTCCTTATTTGCCAGAATTATGAGAGGAGTGGGAGCAAAAATAAATAAATCAAGTGACACAAAATTTACGTGGTTCGACACAAACTTGCCTACTCCACAGGCTGTTGCAGATCTTTCACTAGAAGGAGAAAAATAGCGTTTACAAAACTCCGAGAACTTTGCTCTCAATTTTCTCACTTCACTTCTCTTCCTTCACCTTCTTCTATGACGCCCCAATTCCGAGGGGTCATTTTTGTACTTTTATTTTTATTTTTATTTTTATATTTTTATTTTTTATAGTGCCATGAATGTTGTTCGTGAGTCAGCTTGTCCATGAACATGATCCAAACAAAGGCAAACACCGTATTAATCGCTGTAGGTCCTGTCGCGGCGCATTGAGCGCATCATAGTGCGCAGTTTCACACGCACTAAGCGCTTTGTCGCCAAGTGCTACGCACTGTCGCGCACGCTGAGCGCTTTATCGCACGCTTTTTGCGACACTACCCACAAGGCCAATCTTGTCGTGACACGAAGATTGTGTCGCGACACTAATCGCCTAAACGGCTCGCGACGTATGGAACTTCGCCGCGGCACTCCAATTTCACACTCGGAGTGCCACCGTCACAGACAAAACTGCGGTCGCGACAATAATATAAGATTCAACATTTCCAAACCATGTTACGACACCAAGGCCTTTGTTCCGACATGGTCGGCCTCTTTGTCGCGACAGAGCGCCATGAGGCCTTGTCACGATAGCCTTCCTAGGCTCACTCATACACAAGGCGGCGCAGTTCTCGATCGTGCGGGGTAGCACGCCCGCTCATGCATGCCACCGCGCCCTCTTGTCGCGACACCACAGAGTGTCATGACCCAAGATCGAAAATCGGGCAAAGAGCCCACCCTATTCGTCCCCGTGACTATTTTTTTTTTTGTTTTTGACACAATCCAAAAGCAACATAAATTAGCCTTATTACTACGAAGGCCACTGGAACTTGGAAAACTCGCCAAAATGTATATATTATACAAAAACGAGTTTAATTACAATTTATGTTCTTTAATTACAATGCAAGAATAGGGTTTTCTACCCAGAATTCTTTAATTAAAATTATAGAAGTGGGTTTTTACCCAGGATTTACAAATACAAAACAAGGCCAGATTTGGCCATTTTCTTCACAACTGAGGTCCTGGATGAGCTTCGTCGCCCGTTGTACCTCCGACACCTGAAATTGTTATTCTCATGACGGGGTGAGCAATGGCTAGTAGTTGAATTTTCCTACATAGGTTACTCCCCACCTTAGTGCTCATGCAATGGCAACCAAATAAACATTCAAGTAAATTATGCATATTCCTACTTGAATGTCTACATGCCTCGTCCCATGCCTCGAGTCCTCACCGACTCTCTCACACATGCAATTTGCCATGTATGATAAATCGTTTTCAAAACAAAGATATTTGTTTGTTTGTGGATGATCGGAGTGAATCATGCATGCATTTCAGTACAATTTCTATGTGTTTTTATAGCTCAAATTGCACGATTCACATTTATATTCACTAATATTGCGCTAATCCCCCATACTATAATGTTTTATAGGACATGTTGAGACGGACAAAAGGAAGCTAAACAATATGTTATCGAAGCAAAGAAGCACAAAGAAGTGCAAGAATGAGCCCTGGGTACGCAGTAGTAGTCACCCCACGCTCAGAGGCTTCACAAGAAATAAGGGAGGCCTATGCCAGAATGAACCTAAATGCTAGATTTTGAAAGCCTCGAGTACGTCGTGGCGTAGCCCCCTTCACCTCGGCGTAGTGAGGTCTCCCTTTCTAGAACGGGAGCGTTAAAATCTCTAATTATCTGGGCCACTGATGGGCTTGGATCCCGAGATATAAAAGAGAAGCAATTTTGAGGCATGAGGGGGCATTCGGAGGCGGATTGAACACAAAGAGAGACGAATAGAGAGAGACTGACGGAGACGGATTCCTAGAGATCGCAAAGACAACTTTTTCTGTATTTCTTTTCTTGATTCGTTTGATGTTGAAACCTTTCAGTCTGTAATGAAAATCACTATGAACTAACCTTCCTCTCTAGGGTTTTGTCAACCCTAACCGCACCATTATGGATTAATACTTTAATTGTGGTTTATTTAATATCGATATGAATATCTATGGTTGCTTTGCTCTTGAATTTAATTACATGTTATTATTTGGCCAATTGTGGCATGTTAATGCTAGGAGTCTGATATCGAGAGAAGATGACTCGTAGGGACACAGGGAAAACAACACTTGGTTAATCAGGGAATAGAGATATCCCGCATTCTAAGTGTAGCGCTAGGGTTTGCACATTCATGCATCTCGGAGTTAAGGGGTCGAAGCAGAGATGCAATACACCCCACTAGCGAGATAGGCAGCTATACCTCGAGAGAGAATATCTTGTAGGCACTATCAACCTGTTAACATAAATCATATGGAACATTAAATAAATACACTATCTAGGTTAAAATCCATCAGGTGTGGTAGGCGAAGGCAAAACCCTAGTTTTCTCATCATTACCTTAAATCGAATTTTCAATATTAGGTTTTCTTTAATTCAGTTAATTTAGTCATAATTCGCTATGTGACTAGATCCAAATATCGTTTCCAGATCATTAAGCCAAGATTCAACACACTCTCTTCGTGGGAACAACACTTGACTAGCCACTCGCACTACGTGAACTCGACGCAGATACTCACACCTGGTCCGCATTTTTACTACTTTTTACACACTCACTCTTCACCGTTTTCGCGCTATCACGGAGAAGTTTAGTGTTGATATCAACAAAGGTCATAGATCAGACTTTGGATCAATTTTATTTTATTTAGTTCTTTTACTTATTAATCATTTTTTTTATTATTCTTTATTTTAGGTATTTTGCCTTATTTCATTTATGTCGTGTGGAGTTGTCCTACTTCATACTTCAGGATTTCAGTGAGCACTAAGAAAACTGAAGACGATTCCAGGAATTACTCCATCTCGATTTTATCCGTAACGTGACATTACATCGACATACGTAGAAGACACGAACCAATTTAAAATCATGCATAATCAAGAGGATGAAGGACAGCCTAAGAAAGGAATGAACCACAAGTGGATCAGAATGGACAGAATTATAGAGATCAGGCCACGATCATTTGTACAACTGGAGAATCCGTATATGCTACCGGAGGAGTTCGTGATATGCTACGCTTGTTCACAATATACGAAGACCACCCATTCAAGAGAACAACTTTACTGAATGGGAGAATCCAGTATGCTCCACAACATACTACTGGGTCAGCCTAGTGAGAATATGAATGCACATTTGACCAGCTTACAGAAGTTCGTGACACAAATAAGTATAATGGAGAATGTATGAAGCTCTAGATTGCGCCCACCCTACTTTCATTGTCACTTAGTGATCGAGCTGCCACTGGTCGAATTAGCCAACCACCAGATTCCACACTTCATGGAATGACTTAGTGCAGAAATTTATGACCAAAATTTTCCCACCCACAGATCAGTGATAATTGCATAATAATACATTCGATAATTCGAGTGGGAGAACTTGGCCGAGGCTTGGGAGAGATTTCATGAGCTACTGAGGAGATGCCCACATCATAGGTTAACTAGGTGGATGCAGGTGCACATGTTTTATAATGGTTTAAGCAATTCGATTAGGATAATCATTGATGCCTCAACAAGAGGTGCCCTGATGAAAAAAACTACAGATCAAGCTTATGAGATATTGGAAGATACAACCACTACCCTAACTGGCGAGGATAGATCAAGACCTAGGAAGTCCTTAGTGGAGCGTATTAATTATTAAGTTCTCAATAACCTGGTAAACCATGTCGCACAGTTAACAAAACAACTACAGCTATAGAAGCAGCAGGGTACAGTGAATGCGATTCAGAATAACCCCTAGGAGATTTGTGAGTCCTACAGTGGTCAACACAGTACTATGGATTATTAGTCGGGGCAGATGACAGTAGAGCAAGCACAGTATGTGAATCAGTAGAATCAACAATAGCAGGGATAGTATGGAGGTAATACATATCAAAACAAAGAAATTTAACTAACTAATCAAGGCCAAAGGTCGAGAGGTAAACTTAATAACTGTGAGCAATTAACTATGGTCGAGGAACAACTAGAATAAGATGCCACCACTACGAGCAAGCCACATGAGAAGAAAGTGGATTTGGAAGAAGCCTTAGCTCATATGATGACTTCCCATAGCACATTTATGAATGAGACGAAAGCCACATTCCAAAATTAGGCTCAGTAGCTACAAAACCAATCCACCTAGCTACAAGAATCAAGGGGCCCAACTCAGAAACCTGGAAGTGAAAATAGGCCAAATGGCCACATTGTTGACTGAGAGGCAGCATGAATCATTACCTAGCAACTCAGAGGTGAACCTGAGACGAGAAGGTGATGAACATGTTAAGGCTGTCACATTGAGAAGTGGCAGGCAGTACTAGGGCAGCCACCAGTGATAGGAGAAGTAGAATATGACGAAGTAATTCAGACCAGTCAGAATGACAAGATAGAAAGGGAACAACCCCAAGAGAAAAAGCCTGTGGAAGAAGAAACTGAGGCTAAAGACCGACTAACTACGACTGAACCCATTGTCCCAATTTCGTACCCTCAATGCCTGAAGAAGAATTGGACAAGCAATTCACTAAGTTTATGGAAGTGTTCAAGAAACTGCATAGAAACATTTCATTTGCTGATGCGTTAGAACATATGCCCAATTATGTAAAATTCATGAAGGATATACTGTCAAAGAAAAGAAGATTGTCGGATTTCGAGATAGTGAATCTCACCGAGGAATGTAATGCCATCCTTAAGAGGAAACCGCTACGTAGCCGAAAGCACTACATTGCACTATCTAGAACTCCATCTTTGAGAGGGCCTTGTGTGACTTGGGAGCTAGTATAAACCTCAAGTCGTTATCCATATTCAGACGATTGGGATTAGGTGAAGCTCGCCCAACTACAATCACTCCGGGCCATGCATTGTGTCATCAAAACATCCTGGGAGCCGATAGAAGACTTTCTCGGTAAAGTTGCAGATGTTTATCTTCCCGACAGATTTCATTGTTCTGGACATGGAAGAAGATAAAGAAATACCAATAATATCGGGTAGACCATTTCTTGCCACTGGAAGGGCAATGATAGATGTGCAGCGGGGAGAATTGAAATTAAGAGTGCAGGATGACGAGGTCAAGTTCGATGTGTTTGAGGCTGTGAGACACCCGACAGAGAGTGATACATGCTGCATGATAGAGACCGTAGAGGCTATAATGTCTAGCCAAAGTGGTCCCACTGACCCTTTAGAGACTAGCTTGATACAGAGTGAATCAGAAGAACTACGGGAAGAGGTTAAAGAGTATGTGAAATGGATGGATTCCTTTCAGCCTAATATAAGGAAATACTATGAACCCCTAGGTGAAATTTCGCAAACATCAGTGCCATCCTCCGAACAATCACCCAAGACGGAGCAAAAGCCACTACCCAGCCACTTGAGGTATGCGGTCTTGGGGATGCGCCCACTTACTCAAAGCATATTTTAGCATCTCCGACAAGAGCAGGCAACATGCTATTAAGAGTACCTGGGATCACAAGGACGCGCTATCGGCCCTTTGGTCGGATTTTAAAGGGGATTCGTCCTTCTATGTGTATGCATCGAATTCTACTAGAAGATGGTCATAAACCTTCAGTGGAAGCATAGAGGAGACTGAATCCAACCATGAAAGAGGTACTCTGCAAGGAAGTACTGAAGTGGCTAGATGCCGAGGTTATTTATCTTATTTCGACAAGCAGATGGGTGAGTTCCTGCAGATGTGTTGTGCCTAAAAGGGAGGGAACAATGTTGATAAAAACAGAATAATATATTGGCTACCTTCCGCATTAGTCACAGTTGGAGAATTTAATGAATTATCTAAATCAATAAGGCTACCCGAAAAGACCATTTTCCATTGCCATTTATGGATCAGATGTTAGATAGGCTGGTAGGGCATGAATATTACTGTTTCTTGGATGGGTATTCCGGCTACAATCAGATCGCTATAGCCCCAGAGGATTAAGAGAAGATGACATTCACTTGCCCTTATGGTACATTTGCATTTCAGCTGACGCCTTCTGGTCGCAACGCACTGCATTATTTCAAGCCGTATGATGACCATATTCTTAGATATGGTTGAAAAGACAATCGAGGTGTTCATGGACGACTTTTCAGTATTGGGGAACTCCTTTCACAATTGTCTGGAAAACTTGAGGTCAGTGCTTGTTAGATGTGAAAAGACCAATCTCGTACACCGGGGAGTATGCCACTTATGGTACAGAAGGCATAGTACTTAAAAATCGATTAAGAGGAATGAGGGTCAACAAAGAAAAGATTGAGGCAATAGAGAAACTACCTCCACCATCATTAGTAAAGGGCATAAGTAGTTTTCTAGATTAATGAGTGTTCTATAAAGTAGATCATAAAAAGATTTTTCTGACAGAAGCCTTTGTCCAGCCATAGTTCAAGGGACACCATTTGATTTTGATGAGCAGTGTATGCAAGATTTTTAAATCTTGAAAGATAGATTGGTATCGACCCTCATAGTTGTAGCACCAGATTGGGACCTCCCGTTTGAGCTAATGTGCGACGCCAGTGACCATGCGATTGGAGCACATAGGACGTAAAAGAGTAGAGGATAGCTCAGGTTATCTAATTATGCTAGCCGTACTTTGAATGATGCCCAATCGAATTATGCCACCACCGAAAAAGAGCTATTAGCCATTGTTTTCGCCTTTGATAAATTTAGGCCCTACTTGATTGGCACCAAAGTCATAGTGCACACTGACCACTCGACCATTAAGTACCTAATGACTAAAAAGGATGCAAAACTAAGACTAATACAGTGGTGCTCCTATCGCAAGAATTTGACCTAGAAATCAAGGATAAGAAGGGAACAGAGAACCTAGTCGCAGACCATCTGTCACGATTGGAAGGGCCTAGGGATGAGGTACAGGTTAATGATGATTTCCTAGATGAGCAGCTCTTATTAATTGAAGGCACAAAGCCCGTTCCATGGTTTGCCAACTATGGGAATTACTTAGTGGCCAAGATTATCCCTCTCGATTTTAGCTATCAACAAAAGAAGATGTTCTTTGCACATTTGAAGCACTACTACTGGGAAGAGCCTATTTTGTACAAACATTGTGCGGATCAAGTGAAAAGGCGATGTGTACCGGAAGATGAAATGGGTAGTATTCTAAATCACTGCCACACCTTATCATGTGGGGGACACTTTGGAGGCCAGAGTGATAAGGCGATGTGTACCGGAAGATGAAATGGGTAGTATTCTAAATCACTGCCACACCTTATCATGTGGGGGACACTTTGGAGGCCGTGAGGACAACAAAAGCATAAATCAAAGTTTCTACCGTCTAGTTTGTTCAAGGATGCGCACTAGTTTGTATCTACCTATGATAAGTGTCAAAGAATGGGCAGCATTTCCAAACGGGATGAACCATCCATGAGCACAATTCTAGAAGTTGAGCTGTTTGACTTGTGGGGGACTTCATGGGTCCATTTCCTTATTCATTCAGTAACTTGTTGTTTGCCTTTTTCTATATAGACTAAAACCCCTCAAATTAACATAATTACAAGATTTTACACTTCGTATCCATGTTACCTCGATAATTTTGCTTGATAAAATAATTTTCTCTTAATGTTCATGATTTAAAATAAGGGTTCACTTATGATACATTGCAAGTGCAATGTGCCATACAAGTAGTAAAATTCGAATGTAAGTCCGTGTATCATTCCTACAGATTGATGCTGAATTACGTATCAACTACCCCAACTACTAAAATTCCATACTATTTGGACTCAAAACTCATAGTGAAGGTTTTATCTAAACAACAAAAATTTAAAATCCTATAATATTGAATAATGTCAAACTAAGCTTAAAACAAAAGTAACTTAATAAAAATAAATTGCATATATAAAAATGGATTAAATCAGTTTCCTGTGAGAAATGAAAACTATCAGTGAAATACAATGAAACAGTCAATTCCAGCAGTTAAGTACATTGCTCTGTTCTATATATGGATCTGGTTATTGTTCAAGATTTCCTAATTATTGGAATTGGATTTCTCCATATTCACCGATTAGATATCCTTGCTTCTCTCGAAGACAAGATCAAACCAAATTTACCAGATTCCAAATTTTCAAGATCCGGGGCATTTTTCTTTCTCAATACTTCACACCCATTTCCTGTTGATAGCAGAACTTTTGCTTTTCCTTCTCAGGATTTTCGCAAAGTTTCTACCACTTAATTGGTGGCTCAACCTCAAGATCTATGGGTTTATCCCTTTCCCTTGATTAGATCTAAGCTAACACGGGGATTGGAACTTACCTTTAGATTAAGGTGAACTCTCTGATTATTTATATTGTTAAATACACCCTCCAACTTCAATTATGAGCTAATGGGGATTTATCAAATGAACTCTCAGCTCGCCAGTCATTAATGGTAGTCGAACATACCTAGAAAAGAATGCTCCCGCTCGTGAATCTCCGCTCGTGTCACGCAGAGGCATCCCGTGATATCGTATAAGATACATTCCTCAACCGGGTATTAGGTACTACTATCGGGAACTTATCCATTAAAAACGACACCACTCAAGTAAACCGAACCCAAATTAATTCTCCATAATTGTGCAGAAAGATCAGAATTAAATGTAAATCAAACTAGACAAGGCCTGACATCGTGATTGCGAATTAAGAATGAGACTGATCACGCACAACCACCGTGATTTCACAATAAAACCGAGAAGAAATGAATTTAAATTTGTCTAGATTTACAAATTTTCGTGTAGTAATGCTTAAGAAAAATAATAGAACTAAAAATCAAATTTACCGTTTCTACGTCGTAGATTTAAACCGTAAAATTAAACTAAAAAATAAAAAAATAAAAATCTACTCTAAAATATACACTGAGTTCCTCTTCCTCTCCCTTTTCTGGGTAGTGAAGACGGAAAAACTACTTTACTCTTCTAAAGCTATCTATTTATACTGTAAAAAGAATTTGGGCCGAATCCCTAAAATGCTCCAGGTGGAACTCCAAAGAAAAGCCTGATCCACGTTCTATGTCGCGACTCGTTGATGTCGGCATGGACTTCTCTTGATTGCTCGTGATCAGTTGTGACCTCTTTCCTTAAGTTGCAACCAGTTTGTCTTGCAACTGCTTTGATCAGTGGTCGCGACATCGTTTGTGGTCGCCCTCACTTGCTCGTTCCTTCACGTTGATGTCGACTCAGCTACATGTGTCGCGACATCACGCCTTTCTATTCTTCCAGCTTCCGGAAGCTATTTACATCAGTTTTAGTTCGACTACTTTTCGCTTGTATGATGACTTCATGTTGTGACTTTGATTTCTTGGGTAGCAATTGTGTTTGTGGTCTTCTCTTTGCCTTCATATGTTTCAATTTATGTCAGCGACCTCATGGTGATGTCGCGACCCTTTGGGCTCCCATTTCTTTTTCTTCCTCGGCTGCAACCTCGCCTCGACGCTGCAACAATTTCCTCCTTCCCACCTATTTTCCAGTCGTATCCAATGTGGTGTCGCAGCCTTTAATTTCTTCGCTTCATCTCTTCTTCAAAGTTAGACCTTAATGAGGTGTCATGACATCATTTCGATCCTTGATTCGTAAAAGGTAGCAAGTCTCGCCGCAAGTGCTTCTATTCGCCACAAGTCATGACTCCTTCAAACTATATTTTTGCCACTTCGAATCTTCCTTGTTATGTCGCGACATCATATAGTGATGTCGCGACATGAAATGGAGCCTTGCATTTAAAAAACTATGTGCAACTTCTTTCTTTGGTAAAGACTCTCAGGGCTTCATAGACGGACCGCTGACTCGTATGGTGTTGCGACATCATTCATATCCTTGGCGCCGCGTGACATCAAAGTGATGTCGCGACATGAATTTCTTCCTTTGATTATTTCTAGTCTCGACCACGCTTTGTCGCAGTCCTCCTTCAAGTCACGACTTCACTTGTTCAAGTTTTCATTTCTTCTTCGTGAGCCGAATTTGTTGGATATCGTGACTTGGAATGGCTGGCAACTGAGCTTCCTTTTGCGACTTAAATTTTCAGTTGTGACCAATTTCCACAAGTAGCCGGTTTCTTCTCGACTTTGCTAAGATTTCCAGCCACAGATTTTCATGCAAAATGAAATTTGAGTAAAATATCCACATTTTTGTAACAAATCAACATTTATCATTTAATATACTCGTAAAAATGGATTGTAATCGAATGAGTTTTTGACTGCCATCAGCCCCCAACTTAAAATTTTGCTTGTCCCTAAGCAAAGAAAAGAAAGAATTGTTTGTCCTCAAACAAATAAGCTTAGAAAATTTTTAAGGACATTTTTCTGATTCATACCACAGTCTTTTTCATTTCACCTTCTGATCTCGAAATTAAGAGATACCTTCAAAGATCATTTTAAATTTCAGTTTGGATTCAAGAATAAGACATAGTATACTTCTATCACAAATTTCTTGATGAACTAATGTATTTAAATAGTTTATTCAATAAGTCTTGTTCTGTGTGTGTGTGCAGGTCTTCAATCCTTTTCATCTTCATGTTGAATGTAGTTAATCTTCTGGGAGTTTTCTTGGACTGTTTGTCAAAGTCCCATAGGCTTGTTTTTCATATTGATCTCCAATGTAGGTAAATTCAACCTTCAAAATTAATGAGGTCTTTAGGCTTGTAATGTCGGGCTTAGGTAATTGGTAGATAATGGGAAAAATTTAAGTTGTAAATCACCCAGCTTCCACCTTCTCTATACTTGTTGCCTTCAACTCTCACCATTTTTCTTCCTTTTTTCACGATTCTCTTCAATCTCGCCCGATCCATCTTCATGTTTAATTCTTTTTAGCACTTCATTTTCCATATGGCACTTTATTCAGCCATTCTTGCTTTCGAACTCTTTTGCTTTGTTTTTCTAGAGGAGACTTGAGGAATTAGTGCAATGTTTGGTCTCTCAAAGCTTTCATTACTCCCAGAGAACTTTGGGCTAGCAACTCCCATACCAGTTGGTATTAGGGTACTAGGTGTTAAACACCCCTACGAGCTTAATTGTTCAAGGGAAATAGGCCACAAGACAAAACTTATTCCTTATTTCACTAGCTTCTGCTTCTTTACTTCTTCACCTCCTTCATTGTAAAAATTTGGAAATATTTTTTCCCCAAACTTGTTTCTTTCTTTATAGTAAACTTTTTCTGAACTGAAACCTGGATATCAAATTTTGGCCGGTGTTTATTGCAAGGAAGGGAATTTAGGTTTTCAGCTGCTGTTTATTGAAGAAATAAGGCTTATTTGGCTCAATCAAGGAACTAGAGAATATGCTTAAGCATATATTGAGGCGAGGCTTACTCAACTCGCCAAGGATGACTCTATCATTTCGTCGGGTCGTTTTCACCCCAAGATTTCGCTCAATCAATAATCTAACAAGTTCTGTGGACTATGGACTTGCAATGAATTTTTAAGATGTTCCGAATTCCCTCTCAAAGTTTCATGTTTTGTCGACCTATGTATTATTTCTTCAAGACTTTGTATTTATTTACTGCCTACTTACATTATTTCAAATCCAAGTATTTTGTTCCATCAAGAATAACCAAATTTCAAATTTTTGCAATCTATACCTAAATTAAAACAATGTAGGCAGTACTTAATTTCCAGTTTAATCATTCACGCCATGATTCTTCCTGAAATTTCTGTTCTTGGGAAAGAACAGGATTATTTATTTGATTCTTGCACAGAAAAGGCATTTATTTATTTATCATGCTAAACAGAAAATGACACAAAAACAAAATTTCATATATCATGCTTATCAATTTGTAGGTCAACAAGAATTTTATTCAAATATCAAAACGCTTCTGGAGCACAGATAACTTCGCTTCTCCTCATAAATAAGACTATAACCAAATTAGAGAAAAACTCTATTTCTTGATCTAAAATCCCATCTCTTTCCTTCGAAGGTCGCAGTTCTTCGCGATTTGGTTCACTCAAACTCGAGAGCCGTCTCCAAGAGTGATTCGACTGTTAACAAGGTTGTGCAACAAATTGGAGCCCTTCTCCTTTTCTTTGAGCTTTCTCGGGGTTGATGGGTTCTAATTAACCCTTCTTTCCAATTCCTTCCCATCAACTAATTTTCTTGATTACACAACGTTTTATGGAATAAGGAGTGGAATTGGTTTGTTTTCCGACTCCATCCATTCCATAAACTCTGTGTTCACAGCCTTGGAACTCTTCTTTTCTCTCATTCTCCCTTCTCTTCATTCTCTTTGTTTGTTCTTCCTTTGTTATCCCATCCTTTTATAATGATTTGCGTCTCTTGGGAACTACACGACCATTTATTCTTTCTTTAAATTTTCGATGAATGAATTGAATGAGGTTTCTCGAATTCTGTTTCGATATTTCCAAATAAAGGTTTTGGGAATTTGGTGGAGAATATTGCTCATTTTTCTTTAAGTTATTAAATTTCCTCTAATTATTCTCCTTGAAACTGAGCATACTAAACCAATTCGTTCAATCAAGACATTGATTTATGTTTTTGCATTAATAACTATTTATTTCAAAGATTCTGAATGAATGATGCAGAACTGAAAGGTTAGGTTGAATTGTAGTCTAATGGAATTTGAAGTAAGTGGAATGGCAATTTGGTTAAATGTCATAGCCTTGATATGGGAGTCGCGACATTAAGTATTGAGCCTCTAAATTAATGATTTTCAATGAATTTAATTTTTAATTCTATTTGGGGCATGAAATGAGAGGTTTTAAAATCCACTTTTATTGACTTTTGGACGGACTATTAGGTGCCGCTTCAAAATTTTGTTGTGACTGAAATATGGTCATGACGAGAATTTGATGTTGCAATATAAAAATGTTCTTTCCTTCTTTATTTTAGTCGTGACCTCGGTTTCAGCTATTTTGACTTTCTTTTCCACTTTTTATTTTTCGTATCTGGCATTCTTGATTTACTTGACTTTTGGTTAATGTTGCGACCAAAACATCTTCACTCAAATTCACGCAACAATTTCAATTTATTCAATTCGATCTAAGCAACTACAACTCGATTCATCTTCATCAATGCAAAAAAATTGACAACTTCCACTATGCATCATTCAAAATTTAGCACCAACAGATAAAAATTCAAAACTCCCAGTAAATAGCATATCAAAGGCAATTTTTAAATCAAATCAAGAAGAAGAATATACTGCCCCTTTTTGGTCTCTTATGCTGATTGAAGTTTGATTCTTTTTACTCCCTGCTCTCCTTTTTGCACAATCTTCCATTGTCACGTAAAAAAAAAAAAAAAAAAAAAAAAATATATATATATATATATATATATATATATATATATACTATATATATATATATATATATATATATATATATATATATATATATATATGTATTCTCTACTCTTCAGTAATAATAAGATAAATCACAAATAAGCTATTAGAAATTTAAACACGCTAAATTTTAAGCATATGAAAAAATTAAAAACAAACTAGTGTGGATTGCCTTCCGCAAGCGCTCAATTTTTGAGTCTTTTCATTTGGACTTTTCTATTGCCATTGTTCTGTTTCTTGATTTCCTTGTTCAAAACTAAGGGTTACTTTTCCAATTGCTTTCTCCCAGTGAATGCTTTAATCTCGATCATTAACTTTGAACTCCTCATGATTCTTTGGTTCTAAAAGTGTCTGCCCCAATTGTGTGCTTGATACCCTTTGTAAATGGTTCCTCCATTTGGATTTCAACTCTGAAGAGTCTTAGTCTGCGAGTTGAATAACAAGACCCCCGATCTCATGTGAATTCCCACTCACCTCAAAGTCGTTGATCGTACCGTTTTTGTTTTATGTAGCAGATTGCAGCGCTATCATAGGCTTCATTTCTCGACTCTTTTAATTCATTTAAGCTGGAGTAGCTTATCTTCCTTAGCGACTTTAAAATCAAAATTAAGCTTCTTGTTACATAGCTTTATATTCTAGATCGAGAAGGTAGGTGACAAGGTTTTCCAAAAACGAAGCACATGTATGGGGACATTCGATGGGAGTTTTAAAGCGGAGTCTGTGCGAGTCGTCATCAAGCGGCGGCCCGATCTCTTATGATGGAACTCCACGGTCTTACGAATTCTCTTTATCTCTCCACCATTGGAAATTTCGGCTTGCCATTTGTTTGAGGATGATAAGCGGCTCATGTGTTTGATACCATATCGCTCATGAGTTTGTCAAACACCTTATTTGCAAAATGGCTCTCCCTCATCAGCAATTATAGTTTTGGGTGTCCCAATCTGGCGAGAATATTTCTTTGTAAAAATCCACAAGCTGTATTGGCATTCTTTGTGGCTGGCTGCCTCTGACCCGTTTGATACATAATCCACGGTTAGGAGTATGTATATATTTCCAAATAAAGCGGAAAAGGCCCCGCTAAAATCCATTCCCCGGCCCGTAACCGGTTGCACCACCGGGATATACCTTGTAGGGCATCTCATGCCTTTCTTCGATATTTCCCATTCTTTGGCATTGATCACATAACTTCACCCATTCAAAGCAGTCCTTAAAAATAGTAGGCGATAAAATCACGGGTGCGGAGAATTTTGTGGGTTGTTTTATCTCTTTGCAAAATGTCCTCCGTATGGTGATGCATGACATTCTTGTAAAATCTTGCTTTGTACCTTATGGTACACATCTCCCCTTATAATCGGATCGACTCCTCTTTTTTAAATAATAATGGGTCATCCGGATATGTAGTACCTGGCATGGAGTCCTTGGCTTCTTTCGTTGGTAAGTGGTTGTGGCGCCATTACAATCTAAGAAAGTTCACAATATCAGCATACCGGGGTGGTGGGTGACAGCCGGAATAGCGCTCATACGGAAATTTTTTTGCTATTTCTCTTCCTTCCTCTCTTGTACGGTGGGTTTCTACACTCTTGTGAGTGATTAGCTATCACATTGTCACAACCTTTCTTGTCTTTTATTTCTAAATCAAATTCCTGCAATAATAGTACCCACCTGATCAGTTTAGGCTTTGCTTCTTTCTTTGCCATTAGATACTTAATTGCTGCATGATTAGTGTGTATAACAACATGGGACCCCAAAATATATGGCTAGAATTTTTTCACATGTGCAAATACTATTTACTTGGCGTCTCGCTTCGATGGTAGAGTATTTCCCAGGCTTCATTAAAGGTTTTGCTAGCGTAGTAGATGGCCTTGAACACTTTTTCATCTTTACGTCTGTCTGACTCCCATTCTGAAATCATGGCATCGATTCAAATTCTGTTCCAATACGGTTTTGCCACCATGATTGGAGCTTATTTAATCACGGATTTGATTTCTTGAATGCATTATGGCCGGGATTCATCGAAAATAGAACTTAGTATCTTTCCGGTGATGCATAGTGAATTACAGCAATTTTGAGAAATCTCGATAAATCTTCTATAAAATCCGGTATGTCTGAAACCAATTCCCACTTGCAGCAGTGGGTGGCATTAGATTTCTTATAGTGAAACTTTGCTGATGCACCTCGAAGCCGCTACAATCCTCATGTGCCCCAAAGACAATTCATACGTAACCATAAAATGACATTTTCCCGATTCGAGCTAGGTTCTTGTCTTTTGCACCTTTGAAATCTTGTCCCCGGGTTATGCGAGGCCTTTGTTCAAAGCGGATCCATACACTTTGTAAAATCATCCGTGAAGATCTGCCTTCTTGCTGATCGAATAAAAAGACATCATATCTTTGGAAGGTACCGGGGGCATTACCTGAAACCAAATGGCATTCTCCCAAAAGCAAAAGTACGAATGGGTATGTAAAAAGTGGTTTTTCTCATGATCTTGGTCTGATATGAATTGATTCTCATCGGTACATCCCATCAGGAAACAAAAATGAAGTGTCTGCTTGACCTATCCGACATCGATCAATGAAAGGCGGGGGAAAATGATGCTTTACGGTTGGTATTCAATTTTCAGCCAAATCGATACACACCCTCCATCATCCACGGTTCTTGTAGGAATCGAGTTCATTCTTTTCATTACGATCACGGAGTGAATCCACCTTTCTTAGGAACCATGCCTTTGGGCTTACCAGGGGCTTATCCCGATATAGCATATATAAAACGCATTCAAGCATTTCAGAACTGCTTTTAACATTCTTAAATGCTGGGTTCGACCTGGCCCCGATGCTCGATGAGGATTTGCATTCATCATGCCCCAGATTCTGAGTCCAGGCAGGTTGGCGGATCCGACAGAGTTCGAGTGCGAGACTCGGGGCCCCGGGACTCTTTACTGAATTTTTTAAATTGAGCGAATTTTGTGGGTATGGCCAGCGGCTTATAATAATTCAAAATCATATCAAAGAACTACCACCGGTGGTGTCCATCAAATCCTAGACACATATAAGCTGAGGTCCCGTTTACATATACAAAACTGAACTTTTACATTACAAATCGAGAGCCACGGAACTTTTTACATGTGGTGAACCCTTCTGGTGTGTTGGCTAGAGCGGTATGCGAGAGATCTTCGGATGTCCTTCTCCTGGCACCTACACGGATTAAAAACCAGTGCTAAGCTTTGCGGCTTAGTGGGAAACATTCTTATCTGAAGCCTGCATCTGGATAACGATTAGCGGGCCGGAATATTAGGGCATTCACACATAATGAGCCTCGATTACTTGGGCTTATCACAGGACTTATACTTATCACATTCGGTCAGCATACTTACTCAGTTTCTGTGGAGTTCTGAGCTTATCGTATTAAGGATCATATGCCTGTCTTGGTACTTATATCTATTTCGGACCTCGAGTATGAGTTTACAGGGACTTATGCTTATACCATGGGGCTTATCTTATACTCGGGTTTACACTTATTCGGGTACCAGTAGGTACTATAAGTCGAACAAATCGGACTTATCACGGATATCGGGTATGGACAGCATTAGTCCATGCTTGGGTATAGATCATAGCAATCATTATGCTTATTTTGCCAGATCACGAGTGCCAGTCTTCTTGGACTTATACTTGTTTTGCAGAATCTGAAGTACCCTTAGGTACTCTTTGGACTTATACCCATTAGGATCTCCTGTTGGAGTTACAAAGTTACTTCTTATCTGGAACTTACACTTATAACGAGACGGTATGTTCATTCGGGACTCCGTGGGAGTTACATCTTATTCTTAAACTACGGAGTTTATACTTGTTCGGAGAGATACGTAGGTATCACGAGGAAATTCACAACGATGCGGTATTAGGCTTATTCTTGTCTTACGGATCTTATTTTGGTATTCTGAACATGTACTTGTCTTACGAATCTTATCACGGTGATACAGACATGCGCTTTGTCTTACGGATCTTATACGGGAGCTTGTTCAGTACAAAAGTACGTAGGTACTACCGATTCATTATCTGAAGGTCCTGAGTAGGTACGCTTTAGTTTATACTTATCGTACGGATAGAGTACTCATCGTCTTCACAAAACTTGTATATATTGCGATACGAGGTACTGGTAAGATTTCTGAGTTTGTACTTATTCGGATACGGGAGTACCGTGGAGTGCTTCTGGGGATCTTAATCAAGGCGAGTCGCCGAAGGTGCTACGGGGGCTTGTCGGATTCGGGAAGGTGCTCGAGTAGGTCGCTACGGAGACCCCAGACGGGACTTAATTAGAGGCCAGACTTATTAGGAGATCTGAGACACCCGTAGGTACTCTCGGCCAAATCGGAAACGGGGACTTAATCGGAAAGCAGGAGACTTATTCAAATCTGAGATTGCCCTTAGGTACTACGGACTTATTCAGATACGGGACGAGGAACTTGTTCGGATCTGAGAGTGCAGGTAAGGTACTGGAACTTAGTCGAAATCTGGTACTGTGGGTACTCTGGACTTATCGAATCGGGAGTACCGAAGTAGGTCTTACGAGGAATAATCGAAGCAGGAGTTAATCGGAGACGGGTACCCATAGGTCTTCTGAGCTTCATCGAGAGGCCGAGCCGGGGCTTAATTAAATACGGGAGTAAGTAGGCCTTTGCGAGAACATTTTGGATGCAGGGTACGAGTAGGTGCCCTAAGGGCTTGTCGAGAGGCAGGGTATGCAGTAGGTACTCTGAGAACTTATTCGAATCTGAGGACTTATCGAATCTGAGGTACCGAAGTAGGTACTCACGAAGGAACTTGATCGGGTTACGAGGATTGCAGAGTAGGCACTACTGAGGAACTTTCGAGAGGCAGTGCCGTAGGTACTACGGGACTTTTTTTAGGATACGGGGGTACGTGGGTACTACAGGACAGATCAGATACGTTCAGATCTTTACTCTTATTCTTTATTCGGTCTTATCATGTATAATGCATTACATTGCCCTAGACAGTGCCATAAGAAATGAGTAGGACCCATGATCTGTGGCTGCGAAGGTCACGATCTGATCTTGGGGTGCATGCTTTCAGCGAGTCTGAGTAGAGCGAGGGGTCTTGTGTAGCACTAATCGGGCTGGGAGATTGTTCATATGCTTATGGCCTCCCGAGAGATCTGGGGTACTAATCGAGAATCAGTCTTGGGAACTGTCCAGGGCGATCCACTCATTCATTCTTTGGTCAAGGTAGTCATGGATCTATAAATCTTTCATATATTCTTGTTCCTCTATGAATCATCTTTACTCAAAAATTGGAATCATTCCAATCGGATCATCCAAACTCAAGTTATGGCATTTTCATGCCAACAAGTCGGTTTACCGATTTTACCGAGGAACAGTTTGCAATATTAATTTTCCAGTGCCTTGTCTCAATATTTGACACTGGATCTTTGTACTCCTTTAAATTTAAGGTGCTAAGGGTTCTATTCCAACTGGAATCACCCAATTCGAACAGGAACTCAAATTCGTCAGAAACATCCGGACTTCTCTATGTTCAAAGCTGGAACCAGAATTTGGCTTGCACATGGTCCCACTTTGAGTGAATTTTTAGGCCACTTAGGATCAGAATTTAGTGATTCCTATTCTTTAAGTTTGATACTCCTTGAAATTACATTTTACGTAGCAGCTTGAATCTTCAATCGGATAAGAAATGAGCAAGTTATGGCCCAATCTGGCCCAGTCGAAACGGGGCTTAAAGGCTGGGGTTATGTAGAGTACATGTCTAACATGTACCGGTACAAGGTCAGCAAAAATGACCAGAACCAGGAAATTGTACCGGTACAAGCTCAAATTGTACCGGTACACCTCACCGAGTACTTGAGAATGTGTATTTTTCACCCATTTTTCCATGTTTGATATCGATCAACCTCTGCCCTTCAAACACACATCAAAACCATTTCAAATTCACTTTGGAATCTCTTTTCTATTCAATTCATCTCTCAATTACATATCTTTCTTCCAAAAACATATCAAGATTCCTTCCAAAACAATTCTAATATGGGTTAAGACCCATACATAAACCAATTATGATGATTAGTTAGGGTTTTGTTCCAAACCATAACTCAGCTTACTCATAATTAAACCATGAATCCATCCACAAAGGAAGGATTCCATACCCATCTTGTGCCATGTGGGTTCTACCCACCTTATGACTATAAATTTTAGGTTAAGATGAAATCCTAGCAAAAACCCTAGATTTGGGCAAGATTATAACCATCAAAGCATGGAAATTCATACATAAATTCAGTTTCCATACCTTTTTGGCTTGATCTTGGCTTGAATCCTCCTTCTTCCTCTTCTCTTCTTCCTCTTCTTCTCCCCTTCTTTCTTCTCTACGGGTTCTCTCCCAATTTGAGACCAAATTGGTCTTTAAATCCCATGGATTTGATAAAGCGATGTTTGGCCCTTAAATAAAACCCATTTTGGGTTAACTTTCTTTATTGCAAATAGTCCTTCCAATTCTTGGCCATTTATAGTTCAATTTCCTTTTATGGTATTTTGGCCTCTAGTCTTTTACATTGGACTTTTAAGCCTTTTGGACCAATTACAAAATTGTCCTTAAGTTTTATCAACACTCCGAGGTCTCTACGTTTCAAAATGTTTCGCATTTAACTCACGAAACATTCAAATTAAAACACAAATACCATATACATAGAAAGCGACTAAGGTATATTTAGGTGTTACATTGTCGTCCGACCATATTTTGTGCATCTGAATGGAGGAATTTGATACCCTTGAGTCCTCGATTGACCAAGCAATTGCTTCCTTGTATTTTTAATGAATTACTAGCAACACGTTCTTCGACTTGGTCAATCACGGTGATATGATATGGTTTTCTCTTTTACGGTTCTAAAAACTCATATTTTAAATAGTAGGCAATTCTTTCAATGTGCCCATACGCACTAGTTTCCTGCTCATGAGGTTCTTTGTTTGGCTGCATACTTCATCTTAGTTTATTTTCATTTATACTCGAGATTGTTTATTGTTAAACAAATTTGAAGCGAACTTCACAATCAAGACTCTAAAGATGCGAAATTCATCAATTTCATTGATAGAGTGTTGAAGGACTATTGAGAATTCAATTCAACATTCTGAAGGCTATTGTTTCCTATAGCCATACAGCTATGCATCTACCAGGATGTTCTAGACTCCTATTAATATTAAAATGCCTTTGCTTCATTTCAAGCTGAGTGTCAGTTCACAACTACCGTACTTCTATCAGCGACTCAGGTTGTTAGAAAGGTCTTCCCTAGCAGAGAGGAACTTGGGTATCTTATCCCATCTGCATGATAACAAAAATCCAGGAAGATGAATTTAACCTTGACAAGTACATCTTCAAGAATGCCTTACAGTTTGTGCCATTGATATATCAACCATTTGCAATGTAATTCTTTGTTGGAGTAAGTTACAAATTAAGTCTCTACACAGCGATAGAGGCATCAGGGGTTATACTAACAGAATCACATAAGCTTTCTTGAATTCATATTTCCCTATGGAGGCGGGAATGGTGAAATTTGCCGAGTCCTTCATCTTTAACTAGGAGCTTTTCTTTGGATAATGTGCAAGTAGTGATCGGTTACAATTCCCTCCTCAAGTATCTTCCTTTTCTTGTAGTATCTCCCTTGAAATTTTGCATAAAGAGACGCAATTTGGCTGATTACCTCTGCAAATGGGGATATTTATTTCTATTTTCTTGAAAATGTCAAGAATTTAAGCTTGTTCTTCTCTTCTTGACTTACGAAGTCTACATGGAAATGACAACGCGAAGGTGTATAAGTTGGTACTCCTTATTCTTTTGGTGTTGCTTCCTTTCGGTTGTTCAATCTAGGTGCTCTTCTCTCTTTCCTTTTAATTCTTCTTTTACGCCTCAGTCTCTTCTTTTTTGTCCTTTTGTTGCTGTCAAATCCTTCCCACTTCTTAATTGGTGCCATACAGTCTTTTGGGTTCTTCGAGTGTTACTAGGGAATGTACCCTTGCTGCGATTGGCATATTAGGCTGATTGCCCTACTTGTATCTCCAAATTTTTCAGCAGGCACTAGCATTCTTTTGAAACATTTGAGTATCAAGCACAGAAAGCTTCAAGTCGAGGCAGTTTACATTCATGGAATTATAATAGCTTCTTGTTGTCCCCCATGAACTGCAACATTTGTTCTTCAAATGGTTGAGTCCTTCTCTGACCCTGATATTCATTTCTGCTTTCACCTCCTTGATGCTGCTACTGGAACCTTGGTGGCTACTGATATCCTTGTTGAGGATGTTGTCCATGCCTTGGGCCTTGTAATGCCCCTCCACCATATGAAATTCTCACTTGGTTCCCCTCGGTCTTTGGATTGTAGTGTGTGTGGGCGAGGTTAGGATTTAGCTTGAATGGTAATTTCTTGGCTCGTTCACGTACTTAACCTCCTCGGCACCATAGAATCTTCTTATGTTGGCACATCAACACTTCTTCTCTGTAAGTTCTCTTTCCCTTTGCTCTTATTTCATGAGCGTGTGCATCTTCTCTCTTGTTTGTCCATCACATGCATTATGGCATCCAACTTTGCCTCCATGGGTCATGCTTGCTCGACTCCATGACCCATTTTCCTCTATTTGTTTCCCCTTGAGACGGATGGAGCTTTCATATTGCATTTGCCAAGTCTTCTATCAGATCACCTCTTTAGCACTTTTTCGTTTGAATGCTCCACAGCATGAAGCATCGATATTGCCCTTAGATGTATCATTTAAAGCATGATACACTATGTCCATTTGTGTCCTCAAATCTATTCCATGCATCGGGCACCTCTTCAGCAACCTCTTGAATCTTTCCCAAGCTACATATAGGCTCTCATCTTCCCCTTATTTGGAATACTATTATCTCTCTTCTTCTACGAAGTGAGAGATGGGGAAAGAATACGCAAGTAGCCTTCTACCAACTCTTCCCAGTATCAACGAACCATATAGTAATGATTCATACCACATGTGGCTGCTATATCTCTCAAAAGAAAATGGGAAGAGATGCGAGCTTTATCACCTACGGTCTCACACCATTCGGCTTCCGCAGCGTCGCCATCTGAGAAATCTTCGGGTGCTTGTTTGGGTCTTCGATGGGATGGCCAGGTAAGCGTATTCTTTGAACCATTGTAATCAAGGCTGGCTTTAGTTCGAAATTATTTGCATCCACAGTAGGCTGTCTGATTGCAGAATACTCTTCTTGAATAATAGGCCTCCAGAAATCCTCCATTGTGTCAGTAATGGGAGGCCTTCTGGTTGTTGTCCTTTGTTCCTCTGTCTGGTCATGTCTCTCATTTGCCATAGCTGCGTTTTCTGCTCTTTTTGTCTTTCTTAAGCTCCTGAGTGTTCTCTCCAATTCAGTGTCTGCTGGAATCAGGTCAGAATCCTGTTTCCTATGCATTAAAGGTTTTCTTGAAATCAAAACACACTCAGATTAATAGGATTAGTCAAATTAAACAAATATTTTCAACATGGCTTGTTAAAGATTAGTGGTTGATGTAGCCACTGCTTGAAAAGCTATTTTGTTCTTTTCATTTATAAAATGTCCAAATTAGCATTTCCTTCTTTTGTCAGAATATTGATCTATTTAATTCTTTCAATCCCCGGCAACGGCGCCATAAAAACTTGTTTGCCTTTTTCTATATAGACTAAACCCCCTCAAAATTAACATAATTACAAGAGCCTTACACTTCTCTTGCATCCATATTACCTTGGATAATTTTGCTTGATAAAATAATTTTCTCTTAATGTTCATGATTTTAAAAATGAGGTTCGAGTCTATGACCTTTGCAAGTGCACGGAGCCCGCCCACAAGTAGTAAATACGGAGAATGTAAGTCCGGGTATCATTCCACAGAGTTGATAGCGGATGCAGTCCCGACTACTAACTACTAAAATTCCATACTATTTGGACTCAAAACTCATAGTGAAGGTTTTATCTAACAACAAAATTAAAAATCTATAATATTGAATAATGTCAAAATAAGCTTAAAACAAAATGGCGAATAAAATAAATTGCATATATAAAAATGGATTCATCGATTTCTGTGAGAAAGCAGAAAACTATCGATGAAATACAGTAAACAGTCAATTCGTGATTAAATTACACATTGCTGCGATTTCTGCCTGGATATGGTTATTGTCCAAGATTTCCTAATTGTGGAATTGGATATCTCCATATTCAGATTAAATATCCTTGCTTCTCGAAGGCAGATCAAACCCGACTACACGTATTCAATTCTCTTGCAAGATCTGGGTATTTTTCTTTCTCAATACTTCACACCCATTTCCTGTTGACAGCAGAACTTTTTCTTTTCCTTCTCAAGATTTTCGCAAAGTTTCTACCACTTAATTGGTGGCTCAACCTCTAGATCTATGGGTTTATCCCTTTCGCAGGTGATCAGCTAACGGGGGATTAGAGTACCTTTAGATTAAGGTGAACTCTCGATTATTTATATTGTTAAATACACCTCCAACTTCAATTATGAGCGAATGGGGATTTATCAAAATGAACTCTCTCGGGGCTTCGACGATTCGTCAAATGGTAGTCGAGACATACCCGAAAAGAATGCTCTCAGCTCTCAGGAATCTCCGTCTCTGTGTCACGCGAGGGCATCACGTATGTCGAGTAAGATACATTCCCTCAGCGTATTAGGTACTACTAGTAGGAACTTATCCATTAAAAAACGACACCAATTAAGTAAAAGCCGAACCCAAATTAATTCTCCATAATTGTGCGGCGTAACTAAATGTAAATCAAATCGAATGATTCTTGCTCTGGTCTTTGCATTAAATTAAGAAATGGAATCTGCGATCACACACAACCCTTGTAATTGCAATAAAGCGAGAGAAATGAATTCGAAATTTGTAGATTTCATAAATTTTCAGGTAATGATGCTTAAGAAAAATAATAGAACTAAAAATCCAGCTCTACTTGTCTCTGCACAGTTCGCAGATTTAAACCAGAAAATTAAACTAAAAAAAAAAAAAAAAATCTACTCTAAAATATACACTGAGTTCCTCTTCTCTTCCCTTTTCTGGGTAGTGAAGACGGGAAAACTACTTTACTCTTCTAAAGCTATCTATTTATACGTAAAGAATTTGGGCGAATCCTAAAATGCTCAGGTGGAACTCGAAAAAGCCCGACTCAACGTCTATGTTCAGGCCCTCGAGTTGATGTCGCGACATGGTTTTTCTTGATTGCTCGTGATGATGGCGACCTCTTTAAGTTACCTTGATTTGTCTTGCAGCTTTGCTTTGATCGATTAATTAGCGACATCGTTTAATATTGTGACCTCATTTGCTCAGTGTTCCTTTAGTGTTGATGTCGCGACCTCGATTCGTAATAAAACATCATTGTCTTTCTGTTCCTTCGACACGAGGTTGCGACATGTCGGGTTTAGGTTGCGACTAGCACTACGTTTGTATGACTTCATGTTGTGACTTTGATTTCTTGGTACGAATTGTGTTGGTGGTCTTCTTGCCTTCATATGTTTCAATTTTTATGTCGCGACCTCATGGGTGATGTGACCTCTTTTACTTCAATTTCTTTTCTTCTAGTTGCAACCTCGGTTATGCGTTGCAACAAATTTCCTCCTTCCTATTTTCGGTCGCATTGATAGTGTCGTAACCTTAATTTCTTCACCTTTCATTTCTTCTTGAGGTTGCGACCTTAATGAGTGGTGAGCATCATTTACGATCCTTGATTCGTAAAAGGTCGCAGTTCGAGTTCTTAGCAGAATGCTTTGTTGGCTACGGGTTACGACCTCCTTTCAAACTATATTTTGGTTGCACTTTGAATCTTCCGTTTTTATGTCGGCGACATCATAGTGATGTCGCGACATATCAGAACCTGCACATTTAAAAACTAGTTGCAACCTCTTTCTTTTGCAAAGACCTCTCTCTTGTGGCTTCATGAAGCCCGGATCCTTTGTTGCGACCTCGAGTGGTGTTCAGACATCATTCATATCGCTTTTGGCGTGTGACATCAAAGTGATGTCGACATGAATTTCTTCCTTTGATTATTTTTTAGTCACCGACCACGCGTTTTCTTTATCGCAACCTCCTTCTTAGTCCATGACTTCACTTGTTCAAGTTTTCTATTTCTTCCTCAAAGCCGAATTTGTTGATGTCATGACTTGGAATGGCTGGCAACTGAGCTTCCTTTCGCGACTTAAATTTTCAGTTGTGACCTCAATTCTGCTGCAGGCTGGTTTCTTCTAACTTTTGCTAAGATTTGAGCTTCTGTTGTATTTTCATGCAAAATGAAATTTGAGTAAAATATCCATAATTCTGTAAACAAATCAACATTTATCTCGTAATATACTCAGAAAAATGGATTAAAAATCTAATGAGTTTTTGGACTCATCACTTGTATATTCTCCTTGCTGTGGGCTACATCTCCAAATGGGTAGAAGCAATACCGTCACACACTAATGATGCCAGTATAATAGTCAAGTTCCTTCGCAGCCACATATTTACACGGTTCGGCACTCCACAAGCATTGATCACAGATGGTGGTACTCATTTCTACAACAAGCTAGTTGATAAGGTCTTGCAAAAATATGGCGTGCGGCATCGCACTTCACTCTCTTACCACCCATAAGCGAATGGACAGGTCGAGGTGTCAAATCGAGAGATAAAGTCCATTATGGAGAAAACAGTCAATAGTTCAAGGAAAGACTAGTCAAAGAAGATTGATGATGCACTTTGGGCATACAGGACAACATTTAAAACCTCGTTGGGTATGTCGCCATTCCGACTAGTCTATGGGAAAGCTTGCCATTTTCCAGTGGAATTAGAACATAGAGCATACTGGGTAACTAGGCTCCTGAACATGGATAGTAAGATAGCCGGAGAGAAGCGGATGCTACAATTGAGTGAATTAGATGAATTCCGCAATGAGGCCTATGAGAATGCTCAAATCTATAAGGAAAAGACGAAAACTTGGCATGACAAGCATATTGTAAGGAAAGAGTTTGGCGGGATCGACCGTCTTGTTGTTGATTCTAGGATTCAAACTTTTCACGGCAGGATTGAAGTCAAGATAGTCGGAATCCATTCACGATTGGTTCAAATATTTCCCTATGGAGTTGTTGAGATAATGCATCCAGAGAAGGGACAGTTCAAAGTCAATGCCCAAAGATTGAAACCGTATTTTGGAGGCGAATTCCACGTAGGAAGACAGGACACCATCCTAAGCACACATGGAGCAAGACAGTAAGGGTGTGGAAGGTCACCCACAATTCCGTTATTTTTTCCGCTCTAATTGCTGTACGTGGCAGGAATGTCGAGCTAATGATGTTAAACATAGTGCTTCTTGGGAGGCAACCCAAGTATCGTGAGACCCCCCTCATTTGAATTTGCATTATTTTCGATCTTTTTAATTGCTTTTTGGTACATTTTCTATTTTTAGACTTTCTGCTTTTGTGTTTTTAATGTGTTTGTAAGTTTTTCAGGGCTACCGAAGGGTGCAAGCACAATGTACGTGTTCATTACAGTGTGAGAGGGCCAAATTTGTGTTTTAAAAATAAAAAAGAAAAGAACACCTGGGACCATACTTTCTGGTATGCCGCAGCGGAGAGCTACATTGCGTAGCTATGCTTCGCCGCAGCGTAGAGGCCTACGCAACGGCGTAAATTTTGAGCCCTATAAATACTCTACTGACTGCTCATTTTTCCCTCCACACGACTTTTGGCTGCCCTTTCCGCTCCCGCTCTCGTTTTTTTGTCTTGTTTGCAGATTCCTAGGCCTAGATCGACATCCATGGCTCCCAGGAAGTCAACCTTAGGTAAAAGACAGCGATTCGGCTCCACCTCGCGGGCGGCACCACCTCTTCCAGAAGATCCACATCGATTCATTTCCCAGGAGGCCGAGCAGATCTACCACGAGTCCTTATTCAACTGCTTATTCATCCCGGAACTTAGGTTCCCCACCTCCAATGTGTTATTCAACTTCACTATCTCGAACCACAGTTGGCAGAGGCTTTGTGCGCCACGTTTCTAAGATGTACTGGTGATGCGAGTTCCTCCCGTATGCCTTTCATGGTTGGCACCACCGTCTTCGTCCGGGGCAAGTGGGTTAAGTTTGGTGCTAGGTATCAGGCTGGATGGCACGCTGGGTGTGATAGTGCGGTGCGGGCGCTGACCTGGCGACACGGACTATGAGTGCTTGATGCATGAGGCTACTCGCGGGGCCGGGCGTGTGGGCGCCAGCCTCGGCTGGTGATTTCTGAATTTTGGATGCACTCCCTCAAGCCCATGGCTAAGGTTTGGTATAATTTCTTATGTGTTAAAATTAAGCCTACCCTGCATCTTAGCATAGTTACGAAGGACAAGATGATCCTCCTCTACGCCATGACCAAGGGGTTCTAGTTCAACATTGGGTCCGTCATTGAGCGGGGGTTGATTGAGTCGACCTAAGGGAGATGCATGGAATGCGGTCACCCCCTCCACGGTGCAGTTGTTGCTGGCCGAGGTCGATGTTGGACTCACAGGAGCGGTGCGGCAAGCCTTCCCGGCCACCAGCGCCCAGAAATTCGGGGCGGGCGATTTAGATGAGGGACGGACGAGGATGTTGCCACTGACCACACCTAGTGCGGGCAGCCACGGGGGCGGCGACCACGAGGTCCCCGCCAGTCCGGCCCGAGTCCATAAGCGAATAGACCATGCGCTCATCACACGGTTTGGCGCATATTGGGATGTCAAGGCCTTGTTGCCGTCGAGACATATGGGCCTTCTCGAGCCAAAGATAGCCACCATTTGCGCTAGCTAGGAATAGATCATGTGCTAGTTGGCTTAGCTCCTCTCGTTTCACACACCGCCATCGCCACCACCATCGCCACCACCACCATCACCACCACCGCAGTGATTCTCTAGGATGTATCTCTTTGCCTTTATTTTGTCATTGAGGACATTGTCAATTTTAAGTTTGGGGGTGTATGTGTGGGTATACGGGTTGGGTCAGTGTTATTTTTTATATTGTTTTTATCTTTGCATGTTTTAGGCATGTTTTAGGTCTACTTTTCGTCAGTTCTAGTTTGTTTTGTTTTTAGCATGTTTAAAGACCGAGCCTTGTTCTCTATGTACCAACACATTTGCATTTGGCAATATTTATGATATGGTAGTTTCCAGAGTTGGTGTCAATTGTTATCAGCCTTAGTTGACCATGATTGCAAAAAAGGGAGTCATAGTAATCGAAGAAAGCCTATGTTTTGATGAAATAGGGAACTCCAAGGTTGTTTGACAATTGGGACTGCAGTGTATAAAGTTGAGAATAACCATGTTTGGCCGCCCTTTTTAGATCTCAAGAAATCATATCCCGAAGTAAGCTATCGCGCACACACACACACACACACACACGTGATCTTCGGGGTATGTAGCGCTAACCGGGGTGTCGGGTTGACAACCAGATCAGCATGGTGTCATGGGCCGTCGGGTAACCTAACACCACTCATGAAAATCGGGCAGAGTCTCCTTTGTACGAGGAGCTCTACCCAAGGTACAACCCTGTCTCAACAAGTTTACAATGACCACACAGGATCTACATGCGAGTAAAATAATGGCCACTTAGCTGCATCAATACTACAAAATATATCTGACCAACTATCTTACATAGTTCGAAGTTAACACATTACTCTTAATACAACATATATTAAAATTATAGAGTTCTAATACATGTTATACAACAATATCAAAGCCACAAGTCGACTTTCTTTTAACATGCGACCTCTAGTGAGTGTCTCCTTCCCGATCGCTCCCTGTACCTGAAATGGTGATCCCTCGACGAGGTGAGCAAAGCCGAGTAGTGATAATTTCTTACATGGGTTACTCCCCACCTAAGTGAACATGTCTTGACAAACAATCACATTCAAGCAATTTCATGAACCTACTCGAATGTCTACATTCCAAACCCATGTCTCGAGTCCTCCTGCTTGAGCTCCCTCACATATGCCTAGCCGAATCTGAGGTAAAATAATCAGTTTTTCAAAACAAAAGCTATTTGTTCTTGGCTTCCTCTGCAGTTTCGGTGAAATGTTGGACAACTCAGGCGAATTTGTTGGATAACCCTCCGAAACAATTCATGGGCCCCTCCGACGTGAATTATTGGACAATCTCCCAACACAATTCTCCGGAAAAATCTTCCATCGAAATTCCTTTCACAAACATTTTCATTTTTGTTTCATTTCATGTCATGCACTCACACCTAATATTCCTAGGCACTTGATTGCATATGGTATGCATATGCGATTCAAGTAATTTATGCTAATATAAAACATGTAGATATATTAACATAATTAAATAACATAAATCATGTTATGCAAATTCTGTCGATAACACGAAATTAGCTCACATGGGTTAGTGCAACCTGAGCAATTCATTTTGAATCACTTACAAAACACATTTTCACACCAAGAAAATCATGCACTATTCATGTGAACAGTGAAACCCTCGGGTTATTGTTCACGGCCACCAAATTTGGAATTTTCTCCACTCGGTTTAAAGCTTTTGAGATCGAATTTACGGCTAAATCAAGCCTCAGAATATCCCTAACCATAAACATGGCTCTTAGCCAAAGAATAAACCAAGTAGGAAAAGATCCCTACCTCTTGGAGTTAGTCGGAGCTCACGAATCAGATATCCACAGCCAGTGGCCTACATGCGTCAGATCGACTTCTAGCTTCTTGCTTCGAGGATAGCAGGCGGGTCGATGATTAGGAAATCTGAAGACACACTTTCTCTCTGCAGAAATGCAAAACCTCACTTCTGCACATTTTGTCTATGCTGCGTTTGGTCTCAAATGAAGAAGATGAACACTGTTCATCTTTCGTCTTATTATCATTAAACATCTAAAAATTTCCACTTATGTCCTCTCTTCTTGATTTTTGACACTTGGCACTATCTAGGCCGTCCATTTCCATGATCTCTCTAATCTTGTAACATGTGTCATAAGAGTATATGCGTAGGTGACTTTTGTTACATCATGTCTCTCAAACCCCGTTCTGACTGCAGAGCCTCGGTACCTCGAAAAGCGTGAAATTTGATTGTCTTGGAATTTAGCGAGTATTAGTAGATTCGAGACGATTCAGCGGTGAAGTCCCGTTTCGTCGTCGAGATACAGAAAAATTTCAAGTTTTGACCGAAATTACGATTTTACCATTTTCGAGGAAAATTTGAATTTATGGGTCTTCTGGTATGCCTTGACTCACGGACCCCACAATGCGGGGATTCTGAACTATTGGAAAGTTTAAACACTGAGTGGTGAGGCCACCTTAGAAAAAAAAAAAAAAGAGGATCGCCTTTGAGCCCCAATTATATTTAAAAAAAAAAAGCTTATGGTTTGGTATAAGTGGATCTTCCAATTGGAATCCCGGGCACAGTCCGAGGGGCTTTTCAAAGCCTAATGCCTTGAGTTAACTGGCCGAGAGCCATTGACTTCACTGCCCGCTACATGGGACAGAGGATGGATGATTTCCACAGTCTAGGGCCCCGAGGTTTGGTTGAGTGTTCAGGGTGAAGTTCTAGGGGAGCTGAATGCCCGGTGCCCTTAACCAATTGGTGTGGAGTCACCAATGGTTCCCCGCTACAAGAACTCTCACCTAAAACTTCATGGTACTAGTACTCTTCCAAGTTTGTCTTAGAGTTAACCCCCTTAGGAGTAGTTGAAGTGAATAAATTGGTGCGTTCCCATTCTTCTGTGTTAAGCTATTCCAAATAGGCAACTTAAATTCAAGTTTGGGGGTGCTGAAGTCGAGCTATACATTGAAGATCACGCTCTGACGCATAGGCTCATGAGAAGAGTATTGAGTGCTAAAAGGTTAATGGACACAGCAGTTAGCAGAGACCTAACCGAAAGTTGATCAACCTAGGTAATCCTTGGATCTTTTTAACTGGTTCATGTTAACCCCTTCTTGCTGGTATCATGTGTACTAGACCCATATCGTCAGTGTTAGTTACGCTTTATTCTTGCATGCCTTGGTTAGAGTCTGCTCTTAGGGACAAAAGCTAGGATTACAGGGTGTTGATTGGAATTGAATCATGCATTTTAAAATCTGATTTCTATATGTTTTTATAGCTCAAATTGCATGATTCACATTCATATTCACTAATATTCTTTAATCCCCATACTATAATGTTTTATAGGACATGTCGATATTGGACTAAAAAAGCTATGATAGAATAAAACCCAGGAAGAAAAGAAGCCTGAAAAGAAGTGCAACGGTGGTGGAGCCTTAGATGCAGCGGCGGCTGGCGGCCTCCACGCTCTGGCGTGGTGCCCTTGATGCTTATGGGAGCCTACGTTGCGGCGAACTTTGGATGCTAGATTTTGAAAGCTTCATTTGTAGCCCCCTTTGCCCGCGATATGGCGAGTCTCCTTTCTAGAGCGAGCATTAAAAACTTTATTTTCTGGAGCTGCGATGGGCCGGATCAGAGATATAAAGAGAAGCGATTTCAGGCATGAGGGCATTCGGAGCGGGTGAACACAGGAGAGACGGATAGAGAGATTACGAAGGCAGTTCGAGAGATCGCGAGATGACTTTTACGTATTTATTTTCATGATTCGTTTGATGCTGAAAATCTTCGATCATAATGAAAACCCGCATGAACTAACCTTCTCTAGGGTTTTATCCAACCACAACCGCACCATTATGGATTAATACTTTAATTGTGGTTTATTTAATATCGATATGAATATACATGGTTGCTTTGCTCCTGAGATTTAATTACATGTTATTATTTGGCGGTGTGGCATGTTAATGCTAAATTACGATATCGAAGATGACTCGTAGGGATGGGGAAGCAACACTTAGTTGTCGGGGAATAGAGATATCTCGCATTCCAAGTGTAGCGCTAGGGTTTGCACATTCATGCATCTCGGAGTTAAGGGGTTGAAGCAGAGATGGATCAAACACACCAACCATTTGGATGACTCTTAGCCAAAGACTAAACCAAGTAGGAGAAAAACCCCTACCTCTTGGAGTTTTTTGAAACTCCCCAATTCCGGTCTCTACTTGAAGCTCTTGCTTCATCGTCGGGAAAATTAGTGAGAAGGTCGAGCTTCTCTCTTCTTTCTTTCCCCATCAGTTTGGTCCCAACTTGGTTAAAGTGGGATGTCATCTTTGCCACATGTCGCTATCTCATTGGTCCTCCTTGGATTTCCTTATCCCCTTATCCAAACTTTTGGATTTTCCTCCTCTAAACTTGTGACACATGGCCACTACTTGGACATTGATTGACTAGCTATCCTTGACACATTAGTTTATGGCAGGCCACCCACACGTGCCAGTGTCGTACTACCCTCGAATTTTTTAGCCAAAGAAAAACATGAAATTTCAACTATCTTGGAATTCGACGTGGTAGTTAGATTTCGTGAGATGATTTCAACAGTGAACTCCGTTTCGTCATCCGAGACCTAGGAAAATTTTGGATTTTTGATTGAAATTACCGTTTTACCCTTTCTTAGAAAATTTGAATTTTCTCGGATTTTACATTCATTCCCCCTTAAAAGAATTTCATCCCAAAATTCCATGCAATCACATAAACTCACATGCATATGCAACGTATACTATGTCATGCATGTAAACTAGTAATTTAATTTCTAAATGACTAAACTGCGTTCCTTCATCCCGAAACAAGAAGGGATAGGTGGCCCGCATTGTGTCATCGCGCTCCCACGTTGCCTTCTCCACTCCTCGGTGTTGCCACAATACTTTTACTAGCCTCACAGTCTTGTGTCGCAAAACCTGATCCCGGCTATCCATGATACACACTGGTCCCTCCTCGAAGGTCCCATTTGTGTCAACCTCGATCTCTCCCCAATCAACTACATGGGCTGGATCTGGAGTATATTTTCGGAGCATGGAGACTTGGAACACCTCATGGACACCTGATAAGCTCGACGGTAGTGCCAAATGGTACGTTACAGTGCCCACCCTCTCGAGGATCTCAAAGGGCCCGATGAACCTCGGCGATAGCTTCCCTCGCTTGTCGAACCTGACCACTCCTCTCTTAGGCATCACCTTCAAGAAGACGTGATCGCCAACCTCGAACTCTAGGGGTGAACGTCGCCTGTAAATGTAGCTCTTCTATCGGCTCTGAGCCGTGAGAAGACTCTGCCGTATCAAACCCACATTCTCGGAGGTGTCTCTAATCAAGTCCGGACTAGGGATGGGGCTCTCTCCTACCTCTATCCAGCAAATAGGTGATCAGCATGGCCTCCCATACAAAGCCTCATAGGGTCTGTATACTTGCCTGATGACTGTTGTTGTAGGCGAATTCCACTGAGGGCAAGTGCTCCTCCCAGCTACCCTTATGATCTAGGACGCATGCTCGCAGCATGTCCTCTAAAATATGTATGGTCATCTTCGACTGACCATCTGTCTGTGGGTGGAAGGTGGTGCTCATCATCAATTGTTTCCCCATAGCCTTTTGGAAGCTCTTCTTGAGTGTACCATAAATCACAGGGCCTCCTATTTGACACTATGGATGGCCTCCATGTGAGGCGGGACAATCTCGGGCTCTAACCGGTTAGAATTCCTCTAATGTGAAGGTCGTGCCATGGCTAGAAAATGTGCCGATTCCTTAGGCCGGTCCCATCCACCCCAATGAAATCATGTCTCGCGGTGTTCGTAATAGTAGGTCCGCAAAAATCCGTCGTAGCGTCTTTCTCGGCCCCAGCTCGGCCACCTCCCGATGTTTGGGTATACGATAGCTCTTTGGTGCTCAACCTTAACTTGCTGACATGTGAGGCATCGTCAAACAAAGTCCCCAACGTGTCTCTTAATCCCACTCCAATAATATCGGCGACGAAGATCGCGATACATCTTCGTGCCACTTGGATGCATAACAAATCGGGAGCAGTGAAACTCCTTGAGGATCTTCTCTCTCCGGATTTGTCAGTTGAGATATTGCCCATCCTCTATCTGAAGACTACCATACATCTGGATGGTCGACCCTCGTCAGTTGTGCCCGGTGTACGGTCCTTGATGGACCTTTATCTACGAGTCCACACAATCGCGGGACTCAATCACCCTGCTCAATAGGGATGACATAGCTACCGACTCCCAACGTACCTGATCTGCTCATTACTCTAGTAGTCGAACTATCCACGGTCTCGAGCATGCCATTCTGGGAAGCTATACTGAGTCGTACTCCGTGACTCCAGGTCAGTGCGCCGGCACCACATTGCCTTACGGGGTGGTAATGCAAAGTGAAGTCATAATCCTCTAGGAACTCCATCCATATGCGTTGCCTCATGTTGATGTCCCGCTGCATGAAGATATACTTGGTTTGGTGCAGTACACTTGAAGCTGTTGCGAAGTAAAGTAGTGGCGCGAATCCTGAGACGAAGACTACATTTTGACTCCATGTCGTGTGGGGTAACTGCTCATGATTCTTCAAGCGCGAAACCATAGCTACTACCCTCTGGGAGCTGCATCAACGCATCAGTCCGACCTTGAGGCATCTGGCCTGCTGTGTACCTCTTGTCCCCTTCTTTAGGGCAATCATAATATTTGAAGTAAGCCTCCTCTTCAAATCTTTGTGGCACTTCCTAAATGTTTAGCTATTTAGTTTTGTAATCATTCACTATTTGTTGTGCCTGATTAATTTAAGGGGTCTGTAGTAAACCATTCTATTGGGATTTTAGTCTTATGAAGTATGCATTAAGTGACATAGCTCTTTGGTTATGATGGACTTTTATAGGGTTCTTTCCTCTATTCGAAAGAGAATTGGAAAATGTAAAGGAATTGACAAAACCAGCGAGAAGTACCTCGTCTTGATTAATTAACTATTTCATCTTTCATTTTCTAGGACCAAAAAATGAACCCTTGGATTCTGTTTCAGTGTGTTAATGGTTGCCCTCTAGGAAAGTAAATTGGACACGCCCGATGTTGATGGGCAATTTCATGAACTCTTCCATTGTTTTAAATGGGGTTCTGCTGGGATAGAGATCCTCTGAACATCCATTATATCCATTGTGAATCACATAAATGTTGGTATCTTACAGTTGCTAAAGTGTCCAAGCAACTTGATGAGCTAGGAGCATAAATACACACATACACATAAGAAAAGGATAGCATTCCTGGAACTTAGGTTAACTGATAAAAAAAAAACTTCCTAGAACTTAGGTTGCAGAAAATTCTTTCTTGTCATTATCTTTATTCACATAGTAAGCTTGGTAAACAGTAGATGTGTATGGCTATTATGCATGCCTTCAATGTGCTTACGTCCTAGCCATAGTGCGAACCTAACCATGGTCCCTTGCTTGCTAATGTGCTCCATTTGTTAGAGAGGTGCAAACGCACTGAAAGTGCACCGTGTCAGTTTCTTGGCTTTTTTTTCTTTTTCCATTTTTTTAATACTAATTTTGGCTATATTTGTGAGACCCCGGAAAATCCAGATTTCCTAACGAAGGATAAAATAGTAATTTCGGTTGAAAATCCGGAATTTTTCTAGATCTCGGATGACGAAACGGACTTCACCGTTGGAATCGTCTCGCGAAATCTAGCTACTACGTTAAATTTCGTTGGATTCCGAGGTGGTCGGAAATTCACGTTTTTCGAGGCGTGGGGTGTCGGATGACCTCATGCGAGTGGGGATCTTGCAGTGGCGGGATTAGAGGGCTGCCACGTGGAGGAGACCAAATGCCAACCATTTGCATGTCCTCATGAGGACACATGGCGCAGAGAGGAGATCCATGGCTCACATTAGGCCATGTAAGGCGTGATGTCGTAAGAAATTAGAAATTAAAAGAAAAGATGGAAATTTGATAATGCCTTGATTGTCTTGGGAAGGGAGAGCTTCCTCAGCGTATGCGTTGAATCAACCAAAAGGAGGGAGAGAATGGGGAGAAATGAAAGAAATGAGATGAGAAATGAGAAAAGGAAAAGAAAAGCGAAAGAGAAGAAGTGAGGGCAAACTTGTAATTTTAAGGAGAAGACATCATCTTCTCCACTTTCATTTCTTCTTCATTTGTTTAGTTTTATTGGGCGTGGGTGGAGATGGGGGTTTAGAGTGCATTCTCTCTAAGATCTCAGTGATGAGACAGTGACAACGACAAGAGGCAGAAAGTTGGTGTCTCTGCACGTGGGGCTGCGTGTAGTGCAGATTTGGGGAGTTTCGACAAGATTTCGAGAAGGTAGGGGTTTTTTACTCTCTTGTTTACTTTGCTTAAGGGTTATGTAATGGATGGGGATTTGTTGGCGCGGATGGCGGGTGGTTTAGGTTCAAAGCTTCATTGAGTTAAGAAATCCTAGAGTGTTTTGAATAGTCCGCAATTTGTTTGGGGTGTTTGCTTGAATTGCGTGGTGTTATGTTATTACCGTGAGAAAATAACATGTAGGTGTAAAATTGTGGGTTGTTTCAGAGGCAGCGGTTAATGCCTTAGCCCATGTGAGCTGAGTTATGTTTATTATTATAAGTGAATAACATGATGTATGGATTTAATTTTGTTAATATATGCATGAGTGATATATTAGCATGTGTTGAATGTGTGTGCCATTGCATTGCACTTAGGTGGGGAGTAACCCAAGTAGGGAAATTCCACTACTGGGCTTTGCTCACCCCGTCGTGGGACTATATTTTCAGGTACCGAAGACACACTTGGGGGATGGGACGCATCCGGGACCTTAGAGGCGAAGGAATGGCCAAATCGGCCTCATCTTGTATTTTTGTTCTTTGTAAAATTCTGGGCAAGAGACCCAGTTTTGTATCGTGTAATTGAATACAATTGTAAATAAAGTAATTTGTGTAAAATATATACATTTTTGTATGATGTGAGCGAGTGGCAAATTTTACCAATGTACGTGCCTCATGACGTGAGACACGTAGATTTCCGCGGGTTGACGGGTAGTCAACGGACCCCCGGGTTTTGGGGCGTCACAATATTTTTTAAAATTGAAGATGGCAAAGTGATCGTGGTTCTTCAAAACTAAATATTTTTTAACACTAATATTCCTTAAATTTCCTGACTTCACATTGAAATTTTATATGATTAGATTATGTCTTGTTGATGTTTGAAATGGTTGGGATTTTGATATATTTTTGTTACTTGGATTACACTTTTTAGTTTATATTTGGTGATATACAAGTGTATGAATGTTTGCATGTCAAAATTCACAATATTTTAGAAGTCAAATATATGCTCTAGGTTGAGTCTCCCTTCCGCAAGCACGGGCCTTAGTGTTGCTTTGCTCTTAGTCCCTAGGACACTTTTATGTCTCAGGTGCCCTGTTTGCCTAAAAATGAGACCATGGATTTTGACACTGTTTGAATGCATGTTCTTTGCAACCTTTCTCTTTTTCTTTGACTTTGATTAAATCACTTCTTAATGATGAATAAGATGACAACCTTTTTTGGGGTGCACAATATAACTTCTTTAGTTACATTTCTCTTTTGTTTGAGAAATGCTACCTCTTACTTCGCGTTAATTTGTTGATTGATATCTTCTTCTTTTTCCCTTGCAAAACCCACCTCAACATTCTTATTTTACTAGGCTAATTTTACTGTGCTCATTAAATGAGCCTTTCAACAAATATTTGTGAACTAGTTGTTTCTTGGTTTCTTAATTAATCCCCTTGTGTGATCCATGGTTGCTGCTATCATTACGCTTTAGAACTCCACTGAAATCTTCCTTCAAAATCACATCATCCAAACTCATGAAATAAAATATCAAGTTTAACCATCCATTATGGTTATGTTTAATAGCCTACTTAATCCTTTTCTCATGGATAATCAAGCCTACTGTCTTATTGCCACCTTTATTAACTCCTTTGTCTTCATCCCACTTTAATTTTGTTTAAGGCCTGTCTATCATGACAAAAAAACATATTGGGTTGATTTTTTGAGGATAGAATTTCCTTTATGCTTTTTTTTTTATGTAAAATTGTTAATAATACCACCTAATTGTTAGGAAATGGTTAGTTCTAGTAAAGTATGTCTATCATGACAAAAAAACATAATGGGTTGATTTTTTGAGGAAAAAATTTCCTTTCTGCTCCTTTATGTAAATTATTAATATTACCATTAGTCCACCTAATTGTTAGGAAATGGTTGGTTCTAGTAAAGTATGAAGGAAAAAAATGTTGAAGAAAATAATTTTCTTATATTTGGGTTAGCGTAGGAAAAATAGTTTGAATCTGATCCATTTTAAATTATTTAATTTTTGTATAGAATAAGAAAAACAAATGAAGCAAGTTTAAAGAAGTGTATAGAAATAATTTATAATTTTAAAATCTATTTTTTTATTTTCTTATACATTTTCTTTCCCTTGTATATTCCCTTAAGGAATGTTGTCTAAAACTTTTGAATCATTGATAGTTGAACATGACATCAAAACTCGTCTTTTTTGGGATCATATTTGAACCTGCATTCTCCTTTCATTAGTCCACACTCAAGCAAGATAATGTTGTATGTGTAGTAGGGTGTTAAGGCTTTACCTCATTTTTAATATTTTACCTAACACCTTAAATTTCTATGCTACATTTGGATAATTGGATAGGATAGGAGAAGATATTAGAATATGCATATGTTAGAATATCATATCTTTCTTTCTAATAATATTCATGATTAAAAAATACCCATAATATATATATATATATATATATATATATATATATATATATATATATATATATATATATATATATATATATATATATATATATATATATATATATATATATATATATATATATATATATATATATATATATATATCTTAAGGATATTATGTTCCATTTGATAAGAAATGCACTATGATATGATTTTTAATTGAATAAAATATCCTTGGATATTATGTTCCATTTCTAGAAAGCAAAATTTTATGCTACGGGCAGCTCTCTTATGGACAATAAGTTACTTTCTAGCTTACTCAATGTTGTCTGGTTGGAGTACATCTGGAAAACTAGCATGTTCATATTGTATGGATGAATCATATGCTTTTACCTTACAGAATGGAAGGAAACAAACTTGGTTTGATAATCATTGTAAGTTCCTTCCACTAGATCATCTGTTTAGAAGAAATAAATATGCTTTTAGAAGAATGCGAGACGATATGTGGATCCACCTTCAAAATTCGCTCTGAATTGTTGAGTTGCTTCTAAGGAAATTGAGGCATTAGGCTTAAAAAAAGTTAATGAGATTGGGGAAAATGATACTAATGTTCTTATTAGTAAATTAACCGGATGGAAAAAGAAGTCAATTTTTTGGGATTTTCTATATTGGAGCACAAATCTCATAAGACATAATTTAGATGTGATGCATATAGAGAAAAATGTGTTTGAAAATATCTTTAACATAGTGATGAATGTTGACGGGAAAACAAAAGACAATGCAAAGTCTAGATTAGACTTAATGGAAATATGTCGTCGACTAGAATTGCATGTTGTTGATGGAAAGTTTCCAAAAGCTTGCTATACATTAAACAAAAATGGTCAAAATGAGTTGTGTATTTGGGTTCAGAATCTAAGATTTTCAAATGGATATGCTTCAAATATCGCGGTGTGTATGAGAAACATAAACATTTTGGAGATGAAAAGTCACGGTGTCATGTCTTTATGCAAGGTTGATACCAGTGCATTTCAAAAATGCTTCCATCGATCGTGTAAACATTAACATAACTTAAGCTTGTTCTTTAAGGATCTTGCCCATCCAGTGCAAAACAGAAGCTATGATGAGATTAGAGTCGAAATACCAATTGTGTTGCGAGCTAGAGCATATATTCCCTCCTAGTTTTTTTGACTCAATGGAGCATTTGCCAATACACTTGGCATATGAAGCAAGGGTAGCAAGACCAGTCTAATACCAATGGATGTATCCATTTGAAAGGTATGCAAATTAATGTTATACAACTACATTTACTATCAATGAATCATTATATGGTATTGGCATTTATAACCTTATTAATTGGAGTACTAGGTATTTGCGGAAGTTAAAACACAATGTAAGGAATAAGGCCAAAGTGGAAGGATCTATATGCAACGCATATTTAGTTGAAGAAGTTTCAGCTTTTTGTGAGCATTATTTCAATCCAACACTCCATACAAGGCATCGAAGGATGCCTCGTAATGTTGAGTCTCATATTGGAGAAGGAAATGATTTCGATGGGAACTTGTAAATATTCACCCATCTCGGTTGACCTTTTGGAAGACATACAACATGAATGCTAAGTGAACAAGAGATAAATGTCGCACATTAGTATGTCTTGCTGAACTGCATTGAAGTCAAACCTTATATTGAGTATGCATCTTAACTCAACTATTACACTAATGATGCAACTTTCTAATTCAACTAATTAGTGTTCTATTAACAGAATATTCATTATTGAGTTACGGAAAAATGAGCCATACTTTAATGATGCAACTATTGATGCTAGACTCGATGAATTTTTCCTAACATGGTTCAAGACTTATGTAAGTTCTTCATTGTTTTAGTTATTTTATGGTAAATGTCTTTTAACACACTCTTATTAGCAGGCATGTGACAACGTTGAAAACATATATCTTAAAGCTCTAGCGAGATGGACCTTGAATAGTTAAGCGTTGTAATGGATATAATGTGGTGTTTCGTTTTCACACACTTCTTGAAGTGCTTATAGATTTTCAAACAATAGTGGTGTGTGCGTTAAAGGTAATAATTACACGATTGATGAAACTAACTACTACGGCCAATTGCAAGAAGTCGTGGAATTAGAGTACCCAGGATGACCCATTAAGAGGACCGTTTTATTTAAGTGTGAGTGGTTTTGTGAGACCCCGGATAAAGTAAAATGATAGACATGGGTTGCAAACCTGGGAATTTCTCTAGATCTCGGATGATGACGCGGGACATACCATTGAGTTTGTCTCGCGAAATCTAAGTACATAGTCAAATTTCGTTGAATTCCGAGAAGGTCGAAATTGCACGTATTTCGAGACAAACGGACGAATGAGAGGGTGACACGTGGCATCAAGATGCATGCCATGTGGCACCTGAGGAAGATCGCAGCATGGGTGGGGGAAGCCAAGTGTCACACTTCTATCTTGCATGAGGGAGGACAGTGGTGGGAGAAAGTGGGCATGAATGACATGTGGGATGCTATGTCATGAGAGAAAGAGGTGTTCTACACCTAGATAGAGTATTCTCCACCTAAAGAAATGGGTTTGAAGGAGAAAAGGGGAAAAAGAAAGGAGGAAGAAGGAAAGAAAGAAAGAAGAAGGAGCAGCGGAAGGAAGGGCCCTTGGTTCTGCGATTGGCAAGCAGAGGAGTTGCGCGTTAGACGGATCTGCCGAAGGTGAGTTCTCTCACCACTCTGGTTAGTCTTTGTTGAAGTCATGAAATGGTCATGACAGTTGGCAAGTAGTAAGGCTGGTTGAAAGAATAATTTCGATAGAAATTGTTGTTGGTTGGGACGATTTGCGGGAGTGCGTAGTTTTAAACTGCCAGTTCTAGAGCCCGGTGTTGTCTTGTGGTTGGGATCTGGCGGGGATGATCTCGGTTGTACTATGCATGTTGTTTTAGGTTTGGAGATTGAATCAGTTTTTGTGTGTTATTGCTTGTTGAATAACATACAGTTGTGTGAAAATGATGTTAATATCGCATGCTTGTTATATATTAACGTGATACTTGGTGTGAAGCATGTATTATGATGTACATGTAGTTCCCATCATGCATGTAACAGCCCGATATTATGCGGTGACTTGTGCTCATTGCATGTGCCGGGGTCATCGTGTGAATCGGGTGTGAGTGCATGAATAAAATAAATTATTTCAGAGGGTTGTCCAATAAATTATTTTGGGAGGGGTTGTCGATAAATTATATCGGGTTTGTCCATATAAAATATCAATCGTCGGTCGGCCCAATTGATATATATCGGGTGTCCATATGAGCCTGTCACGTCGAGTCGGCCCAATTGATATATATCGGAGGTTGTCACGGTTAAAAACAAATACCTTTGTTTGAAATGGTTTTCTCATACATGGAAGATTGCATGCATGGGAGAGTCTATGAGGGCCAGGCATGACATAAACATTCATATGAAGAGATGCATATTTTATGAATGTGTGTGAATAGATTTTATGGATTAATGCCATTGCATGTGCACTTGGTGGGAGTAGCCTTGCAGGAGACTTTCTCTGCGGGCATGGCGCTCACCATAGTTGTGGAAAAATATACTGAGTACTGGAGATACACGAAGGCACTTCATGAGGTCTTAGTTGAGGAGAGACCTAAGATGACTTGTGTGTTCTTTTGTAAAAATTCGGGTAAAAGAAACCCAGTTTTGTTTAAAACTGAGCTGTTGTCAAACTTTGTATTTGTGATATAAATAAATTGTAATTAAACAAAGATTATATGTTTAATACAATTTGGTAAAGAACTATCTTGCCTTGAGGATGTTTGGTTCGCGATAGAACCATAGAAAGTCGCTCTGTTTCGATCCTATGTATTAGCCGAACTTTAAGATTGATTTTTGTTGGGAAGTAAAGGGAATTTGGCCCTATTTTCTTCTGGTATATTGTAGCCCATCAACAAGCTGATGTAGGCTTCGAATCCTTTGAAATAGGACCTCTGATGAGTTATGGCCTTTTTACTTTCGAGAGAGTCGGATGTTTGTGGCCGAGCTCATCTGGCTGAACTGACCTCTTTGGTCAGAGCTGAGCTCTCCTGCATGAGCTGACCTCTTGTGCAGAGCTGACCTCTTTGAGTGGGTTGACTCTCACAACGTGGTGACCTCTTATCGGCGAGGCGACCTCTTTAGTCGGCGGGCTCTCTGCATGGTGAGCCTGTATCTGAGCTCTCTGTGAGCTGTGCTGAGCTTTCCTGCATGAGCTGTGTTGAGCTCTCCTACATGAGCTGTGGCTGAGCTCTACTGCTTGAGCTGTGCTGAGCTCTCCTGCATGAGCTGTTGTTGAGCTCTCCTGCATGAGATGTGGCTGAGCTCTCCTGCATGAGCTAACCTCTTTGAGCAGTGTTGAGCTCTCCTGCATGAGCTGACCTCTTTGGTTAGAGCTGAGCTCTCCTGCATGAGCTGACCTCTTCGTGCAGAGCTGAGCTCTTCTGGCCGAGCTCAGCAGGGATGAGCTGTGTGAGGCTGAGCTGACCTCCTTGGTTGGGCTCTCTGCCGAGCTCGTAGAATAACTGTTTGTGCCAACCGGGCGACCATAACTTTCGTCAGTTCGTTTTGCATGTTCTTAGACTCTATGGAAAGCCCTTTGAGTCTAGAATCCATACATACATGACTCAATATAATATGAGCTCATATTGTGTTCTAAAAATATGAAAGACAGTAGGTACCTGTCGGTTCTGCAAGTCAGTTGTTGCTCATGTGAATCGCCAACTTCGGATGACCATAACTTTCTCATCCGAAGTCTGTTTTGCGCGTTCTTAGACTCTATGGAAATCTCTCTGAGTCTAGAATCTAACCATATGCCTGTGGATGGAATTTGGTGCTCACATAGTTTCTGAAAAAAAAATTGATCATTGCACTAAGTGCACTAATTACTAGAATCTTGAATGAGAAGGACCATTATGTGTCATTGCTTAATAATTGAGTGACACGTGAATATGTGTGAATGAGGCTATTATATAGCTTGTTGAGGGTTATATGAAAAAATAAATAAATAAAAAGACCCCGAGTTTGGGGTATACGGAGTTTTGACATTCACACCAAATGTCGGGACAAGGATCCACAAGCAATACAAATTAGTGGATGTAAATCATACAACAAGATATGCACAAGTTTAACCATTTGTTTTAGCAATGGAAGCACAACAAGTTTATTATTGCACATATCTAAGCTCAAAACGTGATACTAGATCTTGGTGGGCTGTTTGTAAAATCAAGGCTAGAAGGATAATTGAGATGCCTGCAGAGCCAAAAATTACCCCACAAAATCCATTTCAAGAGGAAAAAAATGATGTGGATGAATTTAATTTCTAGTGGAAAATGATACTATTTTGCTTAATGATCCGATAGGTGAAATGTTAGATATCGATGTAACTGAACACTTTCTCATGACGATGATGAAGAAGAAGATGAAGAAGAATAATGGAACGATTTAAACAGTGATGAAAATTAGGTTGGTAATTTGATTGTTGTATAATCATTTCAGCACCAATTAATATATATTGTATTATGTTCTTATTCTCAAGCAGATATGGGTCGAGGAGCAGGACGAGGATTTGGGATAAGGGGTAGAGGGCGTGGTAGGAATGTGATTTCCTCCCCTAGTGCCCTAGTAGATTCTGAATCATTAGAGGGATCACCTACCACACCTACATCTGCACCAGGTGCCATCATCCATGATACTACTAGCCTTACCTTGTAGATACCAGGTGATCGTGCATCATCATCTGCACCACCACGTATAAGATTGACACCATAGTAGCATCACTCTGAGTTCGACATCACCACTACCCACGTTAGTTCTGTCTCGTCCTACCATTACACACTTCTTGATGGAACTCGTTTTCTTTTTAAAACTATATCATTTGAATTTTTTTATGTTGACTACATGAAGTTGAATGACTGCATTGATTTATTTTGTATGTTTACTTGTAGGATACACATCACAGATAATATATTTAGGATTATCACTAATATCTTCAAGGAGCGTTTGCATGTGATGGGCTATAATTGGAAGATGGTGCCTCATGATATCTAAGATTTCGCGGCAAGAGTTTCAAGTGAATTGGGTCTAAGATATATTTTATTTTATTTTATTTTCTATATATTGATCGATAATAAATGTTGTTTCACTTTAGTCTTGCTTTTTTTTAATGTTTTTTTATAGTGTGGATAAGGCGGAAATTGGAATGTGAATAAATTCAAGAATGACAACATTAAAAAGTTTCACGATCTGCAATAAAATTTGTTTTTCTTTCATAGATTTTCATTTTGGCATTATTTCAATTGTAAAACATTATCGATTAGGATCCTTCACTAGATGCTTCTAGTTAAGGTTGCATGGCATAAAAGGCTTCACGACGTTATAGCCAGCGACCGAGGTTTCATCTCGAGTATTTAGGAAGCAACGCGTTATTGCAATCATGGTGCAAAAAGTGCATCTAGGATCTATGAATAGGATGAGTGAGACTAGAGGTAGGGGCATAGGACCTTCGCGTCATACCAGTGGTTCCTTATCTCATAGGGAGCATGCTAAACGTTTGGTACGTATATTGATAAATATTTGGATTTTTTTTTAACTACTTGTTTTAATATATGATACTTTTCAATTTTAGGCGGCCAAGTTAAAGTGTCAACCTCTTCCACATGAGCTCCTAGAACAAACTCATAGGAAGAAGGTAGATAATCAATTTGTTGATTGGAAGTCATAGGAGATCTATGTAAATGCAAAATTTTTAGTCAATTTGCTTGTACTTTTTGTCTATAGAAAAATATATTACTAATGTTTATATATTTGAGTTATTAATAGTTGCAAGGTATGAAATTTGAGACATGCGTAAGAGAGGATGCATCTTCATCTCAATCAGTTGATGCAACTCAAATCTATCTAAATGAGGTTAGGGGAGTCAAGAAGAAACAAGTATATGGCCTTGGATCGATGAGATTTGTATGCCTACAATCTCAGGCATCATCCAGTTCTATCAATATGTCTTCAACTAGTCAACCAGTTCAAGAATCTCAGACACAGGCACAAGAAGATAGTCGAATTTAGGCTTTGGAAAAGGAGGTGAGTGTGACGCATGAGCAAATGATGCAGCGATGAAGAGCATTCTGGACGTAGAGTCTCACTATAGCTTTTCATACCGCAGTTTCGAGGCTTATTAGGGTGTGCCTATTCACGTATTGCCTAGAGTCAGATGTACCTTTTACTAAAGGATCTCATTGATTGTTAGACATTTTAATTATTAAACTGTTCCAGAAGGGAACTATAAACTTAAATTGTGGTTGAATATGGTACATGAAACTATAAACTATTAGCTATCAAAAATTTTATGTTGCATTTTTTATTATGGTACATGAAATTTTGAAATTGGTACAATAAATTTTAAATAATACAGGAAATTTTGGAAATTTACAAATTTTACAAAAATTAATGAAAATTGAAAAAAATAATCACAACGAATTTTGCAACGGATATTCTGTTGCAACTAAGTAAAGTTTAGAAAGAAAATATTTGTTGCAATGCTGTTTCGAATTTGCAACGAAATTGCAATAGAATTACAACAACATATTTTGCAACGACTCATAGTGGTTGTAAATCTGTTGCAAAGTTGCAATGGAATTGTCACAGAAATTGCAATAGTCTTGTAATGAAACGGTTGCTGATCTGTTGCAAATTTGCAACGGAATTGCAACACTTTAGCTTATTCATTGTCTTTTGATTTTTGGGATTTAATAACTGAATTAGCAATGGATGTGAAATTCGTTGCAATATAACAACGGAATAATTCCGTTGCAAATTCGTTGGTCTTTTACAACTGAATGCCAAAGTGTGCAAAATTGCAACAAGCTTTTTTGCAACAAAACTGTTCTGTTGCAAATCCGTTGCTAAAAGAGATTTGCAACAGATTTTTATGGGTTTGCAACGGAAAAATCCATTGCAAAACTATGATTTTTTTGTAGTATATCAATCAATTGAGATTACGATCTACAAACGTGAATCATACATTAATTAAATATTATGATATCTAATTAAAAGCTGAAACCACAATGGAAAATCCAATGCATGATAAAATATTAGGGATATATACGAGTGTATGAATTGGCTAAGGGCTAGAGCTTCTCAATTGGCTCATTTTCCAAAATTCAATCCACTAGAGCATATATAAAAGGGAAAAGTAGGTTATAGGATGTCCCCGTTCAAAATAATATGACTTTAAATTAAGTTTTTTATAATCCAATAACCGAAATATGTCAATTTCGAAAATATTATGGATAGTATATTATGTGCTTACTGTTTTTTCTTTGACAAAGATACTCTTCTGTACATCCACCTCTTACCTCAGCCTAACTAAGATTGTACCAAAGGTTCATTAAGCTTGTACTTGAAATTCATGAAGATCATACCTTGACTTCACTAATATCATTCTTAAAGCTCATTAATATTGTACCTCAGGTTCACTAAAGTCGTACCTCAAATTCACTAAGGTCGTATCTCAACTTCACTAAGATCATACCTATGTGCTGGCTTTTTTTTCTTTGACAAAAATACCATTTTATACATCCACCTTACATGCCAATTAAGCTAATGAACAAAACAAAAAGAATGTAAAATCTATCATAGCCCTAAGCCCTCTTTGTCCTCCTCTCTACACCCCTCTTTGTTCTTCTCTTTAAACCCTTAGCCATAGTTGCATTAGAAATACGGATTGAATGAGAAGGAAGAACGCAGTGTTCCAAGGTGTCATGAAAGCTCGAGAATGAAAATTAGGAAATGTGAAGCCATAATTCCCTGGTTTCGTTTGACAACGGGATGTGAAACCATCATTCCTAGATTTCGTTTGACAACGAAATGTGAAGCCATCATTCATCCAGTTAGCCTTAAGAACTATATTAGTGAGCTTTAAGAGCAATATTAGTGAAGTCAAGGTACGATCTTAGGGAATTTCAAGTACAAGCTTAGTGAACCTTCGGTACGAACTTAGTGAACTTTAGGTACAATCTTAGTGAAGTTGAGGTACGAACTTAGTTAGGTTGAGGTACGAGGTGGATGTGAGGTGGATGTACAAAAGGGTATCTTTGTCAAAGAAAAAACAATCAGCACATAATGTACTATCCTATAATATTTTCTGAAATTGACATATTGTTATTGGGTTATAAAAAACTTAATTCTTAGAATCATATTATCTTGAAATTGACAGCCTATAACCTACTTTTCCCTATATAAAACCATATGTCCACTTGTCTTGAAATTAATCTACATAACGGTACCTCCTTTCATATAATTTTTTTACAATTTATTCAACAAAACTATTTTTCTAACATTGTCATTTATCACTAATAACTTTTCTTCTTCCTCTCCTCTTTGGCTATTTTCATCAAATATTCTAATATTTAATTAATGCCACATTTGCAGATCATAATCTCAATTGATTGAAAATTTATTTATATTTTATTGGGCTACAAAAATCATAGATAAAAATGGATTGAAATGATTTGTTAAGCAATGAAGGAGACAATTCAAGATACATGACTTGCCTACTACTTTCCCTTCGCAAATTCTAATATAATCCAAAGCAAACATGACAATAGTCTTTTTTTTCTTTTTTTTCTCATTTCCTATTATTAATAATAAAGTTATCATTACTAGATTTAATAATGGAGTATTTGTTGGGTTAGAAAATCAAACAAAGATGCATTCAAAAACATGCAAAGAAAATAAACCACAGTATAGAGAAAAGAAACCATTCTTACACCTTGGGTATGATAACATAAAAAACACCATGTGCCTTTGATCTCTTATGTACATACCATAGGCCTATTCTCCCTTACATGAAAACTTCTCCAAGATGGAGTTTATGATACCATACCCATACCTCTCTCCTAAACGAGACATGACCTTTCACAACACTGTTGAGATTTATTATGGAAATTAACACACAATATTCCAGATCATTGAATTCAAACTCATCTCTGATAATAAAATAATAATAATAATAATAATAATAATAATAGATTACATACCGTTTGAAGAACACGCAACCATGAGAGATTCCCTTCAGTTTATAGATCTTAAATCATTGATCTCTTCTTCTCCTTATCAAAACTTTGATACACAAAATTGTTTTCTGTAATTGATGGAAGAGTGCCCCCTTCTTAGCACATGAAGGTTTCTATATATATCTCTTATTGATAGGAGAAGGGCGAATACGTTCAAACCGTTACGAACGTGTTATTCGAACTTTTATTCCAAATAATAATATTATAATTCTTATAATTTACCCACTCCATCAAGGGTAAATATATATCTTCATAACAGTTTAAAGATATTGGGTATTCTTTTAATTGACTAAATACTAGGTTAGTGGGCCACCCACTTAATTTTAATGTGGAAATAACATTCTCACTTGGCCCACTAAACCCGATTATGAAAACTATAATATATTTAGTTTACATATAAAATATATACTAGAAAATAAATTTGACAACGTGATCACGATTTCAATAAACTTAGCCATTACGTCTAAAATCATATACCATAATACTGAATCAGTTTAGATCATAAATCACGAGTCATAAGCGCGGTCACACGCAGCCATAATAATCATGTTTCCTTCATACCACATCAATAACCCTTACTAACCCAGTCCATAATGCCAAATAGCCCCTGTAATTTGTCTTGTCAGGACAATTCTTGTTTATCAAACAATAAAACGTGCACCCATAATTGAAAACAAGAATAAACAGAAACAATTTTAATGCGTAAATTGTCAATACATAACCACCATTCATTATCATACATATTATGGATTACTCGAGCCCATCCTGCTAACATGTTCTAAATATGCCTTTAGAGGTAATCCTTTAGTTAATAGTTAGCAACCATAAGTGTGGTCCTAATAATTGACACTTGTTGTTCTGGATACTGCAACAACTAAATACTTTAAATCCATGTGTTTCGATCTAATAGAAAATTTTCCATTCTTAGAGAAGAAAACAACTGCGGTGTTATCATAATATATTCTCAAAGGTTTAGCAATAGAGTCGACAACACCAAGCCCTGAGACAAAATTCATAACCATAAAAGTATGACTTGAAGCTTTGGGAAACAAGCAACCAAACTTCGGCTACATCGTGGGCGAAGCGATGAATGATTGTTTTCACTCTTCCCACGGGTGCCCCATTTGCTAGCATAAAGACAAATCCGAAGTTGACTTTGCTTCATCGTGACAGCTCCACCATAACCCGAGAATCCAGTAACCGACAACCTCTAATTGTTCACAGTCTTTTATGAGCATATAATCCTTTGTCCCTTGTAAGTACCTAAGTCACCTTAACGGAAGCACAGTATTTGAATCTTGGATCACTTTGGTATCTTCCTAACATGCCTACAGCAAAGCTGATATCCGGTCTTGTACATGTTTGAGCGTACATCAAACTCCCCATAGCTGATGCATAAGGAATTTTATTCATTTGCTCCCTTTCCATGTAACACCTTGTCTCGAGAGAATGTACAGTACATGTAACTGTAGGGGTGTATACGAGCACCAAGTGTCACATTGTGGTATTTTTGGAGATGAAATTGTGAAATGATACATTTATGAACCCAGAATGTTGTAATAGAACAAGGGTAAATTGTGTTGATAAAATGGGACATAGAGTGTAATCAAAGTAAATATGGGCCATAATAGAAATAACAAAAGTTAAAATGCAATTGTGGAGAGATGGAGGACCAAATGTTAATTAAGGGAAAGTTGAGACTATATAAGGCCATGAGACAAACTAAATATCACATTTTGTTCTCATTTGGCTAGGGCAACCTGTAGGAGAGGAGAAGAAGGGAGAAAAGAAGAGGAAGAGGAGGAAGAAGAGGAAGAAGAAGAAGGAGAAGGAGAAAAATGTATGTTTTTCATTTTGGAATCATGGGTATTTTGGATTCCTAAGGTTTTGGTTTGGAGATTAGTTCCTTCTTTTCTAGTGTTTTGTGGAAGAGATCACCCAAACCCTAGATTTGTTGAGGTTATGTGGGTAAAACCCCAATTGGTGAAAATTAAACATGGAATCCTCCTATTTATATGGTTTTATATGGAATTGGTGGACCTTGGGTTAAATTCATAAGATTTTCACCTAGGGTTTTGTTGTATGGAGTTCTAAATCACCAATTCAAGTGTTGTGAAGTTGTTTTGAGTTAGATTCCATGTTGATTTCTGAGGTATTATGGAATATAGAAGTTGTATGAAGAGAAATGGTACAGAGGAAAAGAAGTAAGTCACAGGCAGATTCCCGAAATTAGTACCCGATTACCAAAGCGATGATAGGTACCACCCAACGAGAAATGTCCCGATCTGCGTGCCGATACAAGCGATGCCGTCTGAAATACCGTAATAGAACCAAATGGTACAGTGCAGATCAGTGGTACGGTACCGTAGTGCCCAAAATGCCCAGATTGTTGTATTTTCGCATATTTAAGCTTAAAATCATACACCGTTAGTATAGGAACCTTACTAGATGATTAAGAGAGGTTCAAATAAGATTGGAACTCAATGAAAAACGTAGCGTACCTCGCCGCCTCGGCGATATTCGTTGAGTGTGACAAAGTCTATGAAGTACGTTAAGTTTACGTTATACGTAGGCGATTAATGTGTTAAATACTGATGGTTTGAGTGTGTAGGCTAAAAGCAAGGTGGGAGAAAATCAGAGAATCGTGCTCAAATTTAGTAAGCAAAGGTGAGTGTTTCTAAACCTATTTTCCAAATACTAGTGTATTATTATAAGCATTTTGCTTGGTATTTAATGGTTTGAGTTGTAAAACCATAATTAAAAGAGCAAGAAAATGGTTTTGATTTAAACCATATTTGAAAAGCAAGCAATGAGTTTAGAAAGAAAGCAAATGGTTTTGATTTAAACCATATTTGAAAAGCAAGCAATGAGTTTAGAAAGCAAGCAAATGGTTTTGAATTATCAAACCATATTTAAAGCAAACAATGGTTTTGAATTATTAAACCATGTTTCAAGCAAGCAAGCAAAAAAGTATATTTGCGAACGGGCTAACTAAATCCTAGTTTTAAGGAAGCATAGGTCGGTATTCGTACGTGCAGTGGTGTTAGAGGATCTCATACATGCATTTTAGGTTGCACAGTCGGCAAACTTAGGTCATGCATCATGGCATTTAGGAAGCGAGTAGCGTGGGGAGTATATAGGGTTAGCGTTAACTAAATTATGAGTGATGGAAACCCGGTCAATTCCACCATATTTCTGGGAAAATGTGAAGTGAAGTGTGCGAGGCCCTTTCACCTAGGTGGCGGACCCGGGTCCGACCACCGGCAAAGGTGCGGGCTCAGGTGTTCATTAGGGTACAACAAGCAGGAAAGGCCTCCAATGGTTGATGATTTATAAGCATGTTTATATAGTTTTGAAAATCAACCATTGGCGCACGGTTGAGCCCAGGCTCCCGTGTTTGTTTTAAGCAAACGGTTGAGCCCAGGCTCCCATTTTTATTTCAAAACGAGCGGTTGGTTGAGCCCAAGCTCCCGTTTTATTTTAAAGCAAACGGTTGAGCCCAGGCTCCCGTTTTATTTTTAAAGCATGCGGTTGAGCCCAGGCTCTCGTGTTTATAAAAAGTTTTGGAAACTTTTTAAAGCAAGAGATTTGTGAAAAGTTTTATAAACTTTTTAAGCAAAGTAAAGCAAGCAAGCAAGGGGTTTATGAAAAGTTTTAGAAACTTTTAAAGCAAAGTAAGCAAGCAAGGCTTCTGAAAAATATCTTATAAAGAGAGTTTTACAGTTTTGAGATGTTTTCCGAAAAAGCAAAACATTTTATAAAGCATACACTCACTGAGCTCATTTAGCTCATTATTTTCCTGTTTTAAAAACTATTTTCCAAGTACAGGCACTCCGGACACTAGACCAGATTAGGATTCTCCTTACATTTGTAACCATGCTGTTATTAAGAATATTTTGTAAGGAAATACTTTGAATTTGTATAATGGAGCATATGTATGTACATAGTGTAGTTTTGTGAAAATGTATTGAGCCAGAGGCTCTTTGGAAAGAATGCTGTTGGTTTCCATATTAAGAAAAAGTGTAAATTGTGTAAACAGGAATTGGAACATGTCCTTATTGCAGCTGATATGCTGCCGAGATATTTGTAAATCGTAAGTTGGAAAAAGAAAAATTTTTTATAGGGTTTTACGATAGCGATACGGCTTAAACCACGGGAATTTCTAGTCTCATTTAGAGGTAGCGGTACAGGGTTTACGTAGCGAGTGGTATTTACACACACGATAGTAGGGGGTGGGGGTGTGTCATTCTATGTTATTCCTTGGGTACTACATTTTACTTAATTTGTCACCTTTCAATATAGGTCTGATACCAGTGAACATATTTGCATATTAAATCTCTCTGAAGCCAGTCAATATATCCTTTGGGGATAAGGCCTGGCACTCCTCGAGATCAGTCCTAGATCTCGATGCCATCTTTTATAGTTTACCTCACCCATATCAACCATGAAGTTTTTAGAGATATTCCTTGGTTTCACCCTAATAAGCCAAGATCCCGCTATGAAGCAAAATATCATCCGCCACGATTATCGAAGTATAAACTTGCTCCCACTAACTTTGAGATAAATACAACGATCAACAATGTTCTCTTTAAATCCGAAAGATGTAATGGTATTATTAAGCAATATACACATTGTGCGGAAACTTGTTTAAGCGTAAATGGATTTCTTTAATTTTAAACTAGGTGTTTCATTTCCTTTCTTCTGCGAACCCTTCGGGTTGTTCCATGTAGATATCTTCATCCAAATTCCATTTAAATTCAGTTTTCACATCCATTTGATGTAACTCCGTCAAAATGAGCTACAAGTGCCATGATGATTCTAAAGCGAATCTTTCTTGGAAACTAGAGAAGGTATCTTTATGTCGATACCTTCCTTTTGAGTGAAACCTTTTTGCCCTGAAGTCGGCCTTAAATGCGTTCGATGTGCCTTTAGCGTCGCGCTTTGTCTTAAAGACCCATTTACAGCCGACGGGTTTACATTTGATAGGAAATTGATGAGATCCGGACAGATTATAGGCATATATTTCAACTCTTCATTCATAACCCATCCATTTACTAGAATCATCACTTTCCTTGGCTTGTGGCAGGCAGATCCTTCCTTATCGATATCAAAATTAGATTCACAATAAATACACCACATAATCATGCGTAATGGCGGAGTCCTTTCTCTTTGAGATCTCCTTAAAGGTGGGATTTGTGGGTGGCTCTGACATTTTCAATGACAATACTACGGTGGTAATGAACCATCTCTATTATCAACAACAATTTCTCGCTTATTCTAGCGAGTTTGAGGGACAATAATTTCTTGAGGTAAAAAAAAGTGGTGGGATATCCTCTTATCTCCTCAACATCTACCTTTCTTAGTTCATTACTCCACTAATTGTATTCTTTGAAATCTGGCATTAGGTTTCAAGTATTCTCCCTGCCCAGCTGGTTAGAGACTGATAAAATATGTACCCTTTTGATTTATCCGGATAGCCAATGAAATATCCAGATATCGTTCTTGAATCAAGCTTTTTCTCATGTGGGTTATAAATTCTTGCCTCCGCTGGACAACCCCATATATGTATATGTCTCAAGCTAGGTTCACACCGATTCCGGAACTTCGAAGGAGTTTTGGAGCGCCTTACTAGGAACTCTGTTCCAAGATATACATTGCGGTTTTTAAGGCTCCACCCCACAATGAAATAGGTACAGAAGAGTAACTCATCATACTCCTAACCATTTCCATTAATGTGCGATTACGCCTTTCAGCAACACCATTCTGCTGTGGCGTACCAGGCATTGTGTACTGAGCACGAATGCCATGCTTTTCAAGGAATTTGGCAAAAGGACCAGGATTTTGTCCTGATTCATCATATCTGCCATAATATTCACCGCCTCAATCTGATCTCACAATTTTAATCTTTTTATCTAATTGTCTCTCGACCTCTGTTATGAACACCTCGAAGATGTCAATGGCAAGAGACTTTTCATGCATTAGATAAACATAACCATAATGAGATAGATCATCTATAAAGGTGATAAATATTTCTCTCTGTAAAACATGGAGCAGTGGTCCACAAATATACATGAATTATCTCGAAGATTTCATTTACTTCTTGTGGCACCTTTCTTTGTATGTTTAGTTTGCTTTCCTTTATGCAATCCACACATACATGAAAATCAATGAAGTCGAGATTTTTGTAAATTCCCTTCCTTCTTTAATCTCTCAATTCTTTCCTAAAGATGTGCCTAGTCTTTTGTGCCCGCAAGATTGAAGAATTTTCATTAATTAAATACGTTTGAACCAACATTTTGAATGCAAGGTTATCAAAGCTGTGCAAATTCATGATTCAAGGAAATTTTATATAAACTATCACATAAATTACGAACCAACTGTAGCAAATTTAACATCAAACAATTGTCGAACTAAATAAAGCAAGAGATATCGAGTAGCATCTAATTTGGAATGAGAAACTAAATTCCTAGAGATAGAAGGTACAGAAAAAGTGTTTAAGATCCATCGATGACCGTCTCTAATAGTAAGCGATGGGGTACCAACATTTGTCCTCTGACGCAGACGGTTTCCCATATAGAGGAACTTTTCACTTTCCTTTGGTTTCCTGGTTGTAAGGAATCCCTGCATTAAATTAGTCACATGAGTTGTGGCTCCAGAATCAATCCACCAAGTATTTGAAGGAACTTCAGCAAGATTGGATTCACCAACACATACAAAAGAAAGATTTATACCTCTCTTTCAGACGACCTTGTGCTTGTCGATCTTAACTTCACATGCCTTTCTTGCACAAAAGTAGCAACTTACATTGAATTTTCCTGCATCATGACTCGCTACCTTCCCAGGTCCACTTTTTCTTAGTTGGAAAGTTCTTTCCTTTTGAATTTTCCTTTCTTCTTCGTGGCGCCAGGAGTTACAGCAGAGCAAGATTATGTCCTTTTGTCTTAATCTCTTCCTCTTGTATACATTCTTTGGTGAGCTCATTCGAAGTTCCAACGATCTTTGTTAGTATTATAATTGGATTTTGAATGGAAGCAAACTATGATGGAAGATTGATTAGGACAAATTGTACCAAGAAGGACTCATCCATACCCATGCCTTAAACTGCGGCCTTTTCAGTCATGTTTAAAATATGTTCTTGAATATCTTTCGACCATCGTATTGCCAGTGGTCAGTCGACCATCGATGTGCTTGCAAGGGACTTATTAGAAGCGTTTAGGCGCTTCTCAACACTTCGAAATTTCGAGGCAAACTCGGTTTTGAGGAGAGAGGTCTTGATATTATTGGCAACCAGTCATTCTCATAAACATCGGGTGAGTGCATTTGGATCTTACTTAGCTTTTAGTTGTTCTACTTGCTCAGAAATCTTGTCATCAGTAGCTTCATGAGGTTTATCCGTTATTAAAAGCCGAGTCGAGATCCATCGCCCGGTGAGAATTAAACCCTTTCATACCATTCGGAAAAGTTAGGCCCATCAAAAGCAGTCATTCGGATGCAGAGAGTGTAATGAAGTGGGAGCTATGCAAAATAGAATAATGCTCACAATAAGGCCTCGAAATTATAAAATAAATAGCAATGAACTATTGATATCATTAAAATTATCCTTTAGGTAAAATTTAACATATCAGTGTTCCACTTGGAGAACTTAAAACACTTTACTATTTTATTGTAATTTATATATTTTCTTAGGGTATCCATTTTACCTTTCGTGACAGAAAAATAAAACCATTAATTAATAATTACTGAGAAATTGACTCTCCTTTGGGTTAGTCTCATTCTCTAATTATAAAGAGAATTATCCAATAATTTTATAAGTCTCCTTTTATTCCTTTGTAAATTCAATAAATACAAGGCTCACTAATTTAGGATTGCTGGCAACTATCTAAATTAGTTCAACACATTTATAATTGTCATTTGGATAAATTTCTAAGATGAAATTGAATTCTTTTATTTGAGTTAAAAATCAAGGAATAGTATCTTTAATAATCATATGATTCAATAATCAATCATAATAAAATCAAAGTGGCATTCATTAGATATAATAATAATTTCATAAAGGTTCAAATCATAGGATACATGGACATCTTAAAGAGAATTTGGTTTCATATTCAAATAAGTGATAATGACAATCGTAACCGATCTTTTGTGTGATTCTATATTTCTCCTTTATTGAAAGCTTCTATTATGAACAATGCGACGCGCTGAAAGCGGCGGCATAGCGATGAGAAAGCGGCGCTGCAACCATAAGTTAGCGCCTGAAAATGGCGCCTTTAATGGCGTCGGCAATGGCTCCTGCAATCAACACGCCAAACTGGCCGAGATGGCAAACGATGGCGCTGAAAAGCGACGACAATAGTGCCCGGCAGTCCTTTGGGTGACGCCAAACGGTCCGTAAACCACGCCCTCACCAAGCGATGATCTAGTTGGCGTTGCAAGGAAAATAAAAATCTTTCGCTACAGCGTTGGGAAGCAGTCTTTATTTTGTTTAATTAATTTTTTTTTATTCATTTTAGTGAGACGAATTAATCGAAGATAAATCTCAAAATTTAATCTTTATAAAACAATTATTTTGAATATTTAAATTCAATCTAGCTCTGATACCATTTGTTGAGATTTAATACGGAAATTAACACACAATATTCCAGATCATTGAATTCAAACTCATATCTGATAAGAAAATAATAATAATAAAAAAAAATAGATTACATACCGTTTGAAGAACACGCATCCATGAGAGATTTCACTTCAGTTTATAGATCTTAAATCCTTGATCTCTTCTTCTCTTTATCAAAACTTTGATACTGAAATTGTTTTATGTATTGATGGGAAAAAGTGCCTAACACATGAAGGGGTTTCTATATATATCTCTTGATAGGAGAAGAGGGCCAAGAATACACATTCAAAATACCGTTACGACGTGTTATTCGAATAAGCTGTTTTATTCCCAAATAATAATATTATAGTATTATAATTTACCCCTCCATCAAGGTAAATATCTTCATTACATTTAGATATTGGGTATTCTTTTAATTGGCTAAATACTAGGTTAGTGGGCCACCCACTTAATTTTAATGTGGAAATAACAAACACATCTCAGACCATGGAAGACAAATTGTGACTCTGTGAAAAACCCCCACTGCACACCTAAAACCTCTCTCATGCTTTCGCCTCACTCTATGACCATAGGGAATACATCACATCAAATTTAGGACATTTCACAATGTTGTTGTCTTCTCCTTTATTTCTTGGTGCTCCTCTTGACGAAGGATGTACCCCTCAAGGCTACTCCTTCTAGGCTATTGTAGATATTTCTTATCATAATCTTAAGAAAAAATAAATCGCATGTTTTCCAACAACAAAATTCAATTTCATAGTCATTGTCACCTGAAATGGTAGATCAAGTTGTGTGACAAACCTTACCATATTGATCAGGTGATTTTTTGACCAAATATGCATGGTAGTTGATATTCTCTATGATGAATAAGGAAGACTGTAAGGTAATATTAGGCGGATCAAATCTAAAAGGTTTGATCGTATTTGGTGAGATTTCTCTGGAAGAAAGATATTCCATTGTGATAAGTATGGAATAAAATCAGGATCTTACAGTTGACATGTTGAGATATATTAGAAAACATGAAAATATAAAATATTGAATAAGAATCCTCCGAATGATATTAAATATGGGACATGGTTTTGAAGAAAGCACTCACAACGAAGATGTAGAAGAACAAGAATGTTCTTGGGGTTGATACATGTTAGTAGGTATTTACTGAGCTTTCTCAATGTTGAGAAGGTTTTATCCATCATGTTGAATGATGTTTTTGGGCTTATGGGAGTCTAGGTGTTAGGAGAATGAGTGGATCTCATTCTATGTTTCACTATTAGAGAATTAGGTGAAAGAAGGCTTCGAAGCCTTGTCTCATGTAAGACCAAATGTAACTTGATTTAAAAATAGTGGAATCCTTTACATATTGGCTCAACCCCGTGGATGTAGGCTTGGTCAAACTGTGTGACCAATCTCTTATGTTTATGCATGTATGCTGGTTTATCTTCTTACATCTCCAGCAGTTTTATTTCCGTGATTAATCATTGATATATCTTGGGCGATCTGTCTTAGCTCAATCATGCATGTCTCTTGATCTGCCAGTAATAGATAACATTAGTAAACATTTTTCTCTTTCACAGGCTATGACCTTTACCTACTGTGGATCACTACACATCTCATGCCAACTCTTTCTTATATAGAGATTAAGAACAACAGTAACAAACTCTAGCTACTAGCAACTAATCCCCATAACAAACTAATAAACCTCATCTGAGCCAACTTCAAATGAGAAAGAAATGGTGAATGACAAATTGAAAATACCATAAATATGTTAAATCAATAATGCTCAAATGGGAAAAAATTTGAAATTATTTTTGGAAAATTTATAATGTTTCGAACAAAGATTCCCTAAAAAAGAAGAAACAAATGTTGAATGAAAAATTGACAATACCATAAATATGTTAACAAACTATGAGGACAAAATAATGCAACATTGGGATGTGAAATAGTCTTTTGTGCATGCTTTATTTTCTTGATTTAGCTAATTTTGTATAAACAGGAATGATGTTTGAGTTTCTCTCTACTACCAAGGCCATATGATTATCTCTCTGTGTGTGTTTCTCAGGAATGATGTGTCTATTTCATGCTGATGATCATCTCTCTTTATGGCGATGGGAAGTAGTATCTCTGCCATGGTCTGACCACTTGATTCCTCTCTCATCTCAGTGGTCTTCTCTTAGATACGATTCTAACTCATGTCTTCTAGATTCCTTTTCCTCCCTTCTACCATGATCTTCTTTTGACTTCAATTCCAATTCATGCTTACCCAGTCTCTTTTCTTCCCACTGTCATCGTCAGTCATTTCTTGGATTTGACTCAAATTCAGGCTTCCTGAACCTTCTCTCAATAGCTTGTATGTTCCTCTCCTCCTCCTTCCTATCGTCTTCTCTCATATTTGACTCAAAATAATGTCTTTTGTGTGGGGTCCAGCCTATAAATGTTGCTACAGTTGCAGCAGTTGGATGAGGAGAAGAGTACTCCACCTCGACGCTATGTCGAGGATGCCATGTTTTGTGGATGAGAATTGGTTGTTGTTTTAGCCAATGAAATTGGTTTCCATTCAATGAAATCCATCAAGAGATCAAACAACTTCTAAATAAACCGAGGAAAATAATCAAATTAAAGATTCTGAGGTGAAAAAGTTCTAGAGATCATTCTTTCAATCAAAGAGAGTTGAAAGGATAGTGTGAAACAATCTGAGCTATCACATCAGGGAGAGTGGCAAGAAACATAGTACTTCATAGTGAGAGTACTAAGAGATAAAATTGAGAGGATTGTGAGCATATCCTAGGTGTGTGACATCTTGTACTAATTTCATCTCATAGTGGACTATTTTCTTGGATTTACCTCGTGGAGGTTTCCCTCATTCTAAGGGTTTTACCATGTTATATTAGGTGTCTTTATTATCTTCCCTTCTTATTCTTTGAAGATTAGCTTAGCCATCCAAGTGCACTTTCATTTTCACGAAGGTTAGCATAGCCACCCATTCTGCTGTGGATTAGCTCGGCCTCCCGAAATGCTTATTTAGAAACCATGGATTGCTTGACCACAGTAGTTCGTTTAATTTCATGAAGGTTTTGCATTGTCACCCAATTAATGTTTTATCTTGTGGATTAGCCTTACCCTCCCAATTGCTAACATTTACAGTGGATTAGCAAAGCCACCCAAATATTACTTGTTGTAATATTCCATAGTTCACTCACAATCCAAAACACTAGTATCATAGTGGTTTGATTTTGGGTGGAATCATGGATGAAAGTTATTTAGGTCCCATGATTAAATTAACAGCAACGAAGGACTTCATTATGGAAGTCTATGATGGAGAATCTCCTCGATTGTAAGGATTTATATGATTATATTGAGGGAGATAATGCAAAGTCAAATGACATGTCATATGGTAATTGGAAAAAGTTGAAGAAGAAAACATTGGGGGCCATTGCCAGTGGGTGGACATCAGTCTATACAACCATGTTGCCAAAGAAACAGATCCCCACACTCTTTGGAAGAACTTTGAAAACATGTAGGAGACAAAGACGCACAAGTAAAGATTTTCTTGATGCAGAAGTTTATGAATTTTAAGCTTAAGGAAGGTCAATCAATTTTTTATCCCGAATGATTTGAAGGAATAGCACAGTGTCATTGCAGATATCCTTGATGATGAGACACGAGCGTAGCACTACTGGCTCATTCTTGGGCAGTTGGAACACTTTGGTGGTGTCTCTAGGAAATCAACCCCAGAAGGAAAAATCATGTTGGCTATGGTTAAAAATAGCCTATTCAATGAAGAAATTCGAAGGAAAGACATTTTAGGCAATGATACACATGTCCTTGTCATATAGATAAGGGGTTAAAGCAAAAGCAGAGGACCATCTGGGCATAACAAGTCAAGAGGCAGATCTAAGTCTAGAGGGAAAATAAAGTGTTATGATTGTGGCAAAATAGGCCACACGAAAGGATGCGCAAGATCTTAGACGGAGGAACAAGAGCCAAAAGCGGGAAGATGACAAGTATTTTGCTAAAGCACAGTACCAGATTAAAATGAAATTTGACCTTACTTTGGAATCAAGAAGATTGTTTTCGTGTAGCGGAACAAGAGGTTAAGTGGGTATTGGATTCTATAGCATCATACCATTGCATTCCTAAAAGGGAATATTTCTCAACATACAAAGTAAAAGACTTTGGCACAGTGAAAGTGGGAAACAAAAGTATTTCCACTAGGATGAAGGATTGGTGACATCTGAAAATAGTATAGTTGAGTCAAATTATTGGAAGATCTTTGTATTTCCGAACTAATGAAATATAACATATTTTTTATCAGTGGATGGATAAAAGTAATAATTTTAATAGTAGTAATTGGAACTCAAGGATCATTGAAGCCTTATATTGGGACATTTGAGTATATTATTAATTGTAAAACAGAAGAAGATGACAATAATGGGTTAAATCAAATATCTCAGTTGCATTGTTAATATCTTTATAAAGTTATGTTTGGCGAGCGGTCATGATTAATGACCGAACAAATCGTGAGAACCCTTGTGACTATTGCTTATTTGGAAAGCAATATAGAGTATCATTCAAACGAAATCCTCTTGAAAATTGGAGAAATTGGAATTAGTATATTTTGATGTTTGCGGACCCATGGAGGTAGATTCGTTGGGTGGTAACAAATACTTTGTTACTTTCATTGATGATGCTTCACGAAAGACATGAGTATACCTGTTGCATACAAAAGGTAAGGTATTCTAGTATTTTCAGAAATTCCATGCGATGGTGGAAAAAGAGATGGGAAATCCTCTTAAGCGACTTCGAACCGATAATAATGGAGAGTACATCTCCAGGGAGTTCAAAGAATATTGCTCTAAGCATGGAATCAGGCATGAGAAGATGGTTCCTGGTATACCACATCACAACGGTGTTACAGAGGGAATGAATCAGACCATTGTGGAAAAATTCCGGTGCATGTTAAAATTGGCTAAACTTCCTAAGTCATTTTGGGGTGAAGCTATTAACACTACAGCCTACCTGATCAATAGATCGCCATAAGTTCCTTTGGACTTTGGTATTCCTTAAAGAGTTTGGATAAGAAAAGATGTTCCATACTCTCACTTGAATATGTTTAGATGCAAAGCATTCATGCATGTACCAAATGAGCAAAGATCAAAGCTTGATGATAATGCAGCCTCATGCATCTTCATCGGATATGGAAACGAGGAGTTCAACTATAAGCTATGGGATTCAAAGAAGCAAAAGACAGTCAGAAGCAGAGATATCGTGCTTCATGAACATGAAACTATTGAAGGTATGGAGAAAAATGTGAGGGGTGCAAAACTCACATATGAAGGCGTTGCAGATCTGACACCTGGACAAAATTCATTAGAAAGTGCCACTAATGAAGCAAAGATGTTTGAATTAGATCCAGGGATAGAACTTGAAGAACTAGTCATCGAGGAGGAAGAAATTGGTGATGATAGTGATATGGGAGGTGTTGATTAGGGGGAGCAAATCCCTCAACTAAAAGAAGGACCTCAGATGAGACGGACAACCAGAGAACATCAACCATCTACAAGGTATCCACGTTCATAGTATATTCTAATTACTGATGAGGGGGAGCCTGAAAGCTTCCAAGAAATACAGTCTCACAAAAGACAAATATTGTTGGATAAAAGCCATGTGAAAAGATGAATTCCTTATGGAAAAACGATACCTACAAGTTGACAATACTTCCTAAAGGAAGAAAATCACTCAAGAATAAATGGGTGTTGAAGCTAAAGAATGACGACAAGAAGCTGTTAAAGTGCAAGGCTCGTCTAGTGGTGAAAGGTTTCGGTCAAAAGCAAGGTATTGACTTTGATGAAATATTTTCACTTGTTGTGAAAATGTGTTCAATTCGAGTTATACTAGGATTAGTAGCTAGTATGCATCTCAAATTGGAGCAACTTGATGTTAAGACTGCATTTCTACATGGTGATCTTGATGAAGAGATCTTTATGGAGCAACAAGAAGGCTTCAAAGTGAAAGGGAAGGAGAACATGGTCTTCAAGTTAAAGAAAAGTCTATATGGACTTAAACGGGTGCCACGACAATGGTATAAGAAAGTTGACTATTTCATGATGAGTTAAGAGTATAAAAGGACATTTTCATATCCTTGTGTTTATATTTGGAGATTCCCTTACGATAAATTCATCATTCTCTTGTTATATGTTGGTGATATGCTGATTGTGGGTTAGGATGCCGATATGATAGAGAAGCTAAAAATGGAATTGTCAAAGACGTTTGACATGAAGGATTTGGGCAGTGCAAAGTGTATCTTTGGAATGGAGATTCTGGGATATAAGAAGACAGGAAAATTGTGATTGTCACAAGAAAGAAATATTGAACAGATGTTGGAAAGGTTCAATATGAAAAATTAAAATCCAGTTTCTACACCACTTATTGGCCATTTCAAACTGAGTAAGAGACTCTGTCTATCTATGGACAATGAAAAAGGTAAAATGTTAGTCATTCTGCACTCATCAGAAGTTGGAAGTCTTATGTATGCTATGGTGTGTACACGTCCAGATATATTTCATGCAGTTGGAGTTGTAAGCAAATTCCTAGCAAATCTTGGTAAAGCATACTAGGAGGCAATGAAATGGATCTTCAGATATCTTAGAGATACCTCAAACGTATGTTTAAGCTTTGGGGAATCAGAACCATCTCTTAAAGGTTATACAGATTCTGATATGGTTGAAGACCTAGATTGTAGAAAATCTACTTCTGGGTACTTATTTACATTTGTAGGGGGAGCTATATCATGACAATAAAGATACAAAAGTGTGTTTCACTTTCTACTACAAAAGTAGAGTATATTACGACTCTTGAAAATTTGAGAAAAGAGTTCTTTATGGATGAAGCGGTTTCTTTAGAATTGGATTTAAAATGAGACTACATAGTATATTCACGATAGTCAAAGTGTGATAAACTTAAGCAAAGAACACTATGTATCATGCAGAATGACTTATGATGTGAGATATCATTGGATCAAAAAGGTTATTGAAGAACAATTATTCCAAATAAGAAAGATCCACACTAACGAGAATACTGCTGATATGATGACGAAGGTCATTACAAAAGAAAAACCGGCACGATGTATTAAGAACAATGGCATGAGCTCCTACTAAGGAGTCAAGAAGACTCCCACCTCCATTTGTTTGTTGCATGGGTCTAAAAGGGGAGATTTGTGGGGTCTAGCCTACAAATGCTGCTACAGTTGTAGCAGCTAGATGAAGAGAAGAATTCTCCACCTCGATGCTACGTCGAGGATGCCATGTTTTGTGGATGAGAATTGGCCGTTGTTTCAACCAACCAATGAAATCCATTAAAGGATCAAACCTTTGCCTATAAATAGGCTTTGAGGAACATAATCAAATGGGAATTCCAGGAGATTAGAAAGAGTTATAGATATCATTCTTTCAATCACATAGAGTTGAAAGAATAGATGTGAAACAGTCAGGGTTATCACATCGGGGAGAGTGGCAAGAAATATAGTACTTCACAAAGAGAGCACTGAGAGGATTGTTAGCATATCCTGGGTGTGTGACATGTTGTACCAGTTTCATCTCATAGTGGATTATTTTCTAGGATTTGCCCTGTGGAGGTTTCCCTCATTCTGAGGGTTTTACCACGTTATATCGGGTGTCATTATTATCTTCCCTTCTTATTATCTGAAGATTGGCTTAGCCATCCCTCTTCACTTTCATTTCCCAAAGGTTAGCATAGCCACCCATTTACTGCTTTTATTATGTGGATTGGCTAAGCCTCCCAAACTACTTATTTAGATTTCCGTGGATTGGCACAACCACCTAACTATTGTTTAATTTCATAAAGGTTTGGCATTGCCACCCAATTGTTGTTTTATCTTGTGGATTAGCCTTGCCTCCAAATTGCTAACATTTACAGTGGATTGGAAAAGCCACCCAAATATTACTTATTGTAATATTCCTCAAGTCACTCATAATCCCAACATTCTGGACCTTCTTTTGGTAGCTCTAGTATGCTGGTCTTCCCCCCTCCTATCATGATCTTCACTTGGATTTGAATCCTATCATGATCTTCACTTGGATTTGAATCATGCCCTCTAGACCATCTCTTATTAGCTCGCCTATCCCGGTCTTCCTTGTAATTCAATTCCTTCTCCTTCAATTCCATTGATTCACTTCTTCTATGGTGGCTTTCCCTTCCCTCATCACTGCCCTTTTTTTCAAGAACTTCTAGCATGCTTATTGCCATATCTATGCCCTTCTCTAACCATAGTGTCATGATTATGATTTGTTGGCATGTTATGTTGTTAGGCTTTCCATTACTCTTCACTGAACCTTGAAACTTGTCATGTCCCCCACTTGGAACTTTTATCCTTTGAACCCGAACCAGCGTTTGAAGCTCTCTGCATTTACAAAATGAAAAACATACTAAGTTCTAATTCTGGAATTCCTTCATACAAGGAAATAAATCCAAAATAATGCAGAGAAAATTGAGAATAACAGTTTCTGAGGAGATATGGAATCTTGAGAGAAGAAAAACAAAAGGAAAGAGCCGCAGAGAAGGGGAAAGAAGAAGAAAACAAATGGCAAAAAAAAAGAAGTGGCAAGGCATCAATTCATCTTAAATCCAAATCCTATGGCAGGCTTTTATGAGAGTTAGTTATTTAACATCAGTAGCTCCAAGGAACTGGTTTGCAGAGGTCTTGGGTTCTAACCACCTCTTTGGAATTTATTCTCCATTTGTTGATTTGAAAGTCCATGGAGGACTCTATTTAGTTTGTTTGACTCTCCACGTGCGGGTGTTGGCTGCATTGAGAGGGTCGTTAAGGTATGATATTTATATTAATTCCCAACCCTACAAGTTTGAGCTTTTAGGAGAGTTGATCGTTTAAGAAAAAGAAAAAGAAAAAGAAACAAAAATAACAAAATAATAAACTGAGCTTCCAATAAAATACCAAACATTATCGATCTTTCTATATCATTATTCATGATTTAACTCATTATTCAAGATTTAAAATCTGTTAGATCATCATATATTAGTTGGAAATCATTCTGAACTATTAGATCAAGCTTCAGATTTAAAATCAACCGTTTGATGAATATATAGTCGTTGGATGCCTTTAAAGAAGAGGACGAAATCTTGACCATTTGATCAAAGCAGGAACAAATCTGATGGTCAGATTGCAAAGCCGATTTTTTTTCAAAATATCGGCTATATATCGTCGATTTTTTGGAGATTTTTCCTACACACATGCTCGATATTTTGCCGAAATATCGATGATTTTTCAAATATTGCCAATTTTTTGCCCAAACGACTTTTGGTTGGAAAAATTGTATCGGTACCTGTAGATATCCAATATATTGGCCGATAAAACTAATTTTTTGTTCCTTGAATAAAGCACAACTGGTTATGTTTAACATTACATGCTGATTGTTTAACAATCAACCAAGAGGGGTATTAGCCTGCTTCAAAAACTGAGTACAACACAAATTCACAAATGTAATCACAATCCAACTTCAAGCAATCGGCATAAGAAAATGCAACAGAACAGTAAAAAATACTGATAGAGAGTTGAGTTTACTCCATTACAAAATAGTGCTTGACCAGTAAAAGGTCCAAATCATTGGGTATCTTGGATACTAGTAAAATCAAACACAATTGGTCATGTTTAACATCATATGCTAATCATTTAACAATCAACCAAGAAGTGTATCAACCTGCTTCAAAAACTGAGTACAACACATGTTCCCAAATGTATTCACAATCCAACTTTAAGCAATCGGCATCAAAAAATGCAATAGAAAAATCGTAAATATATATATATATTTTGGATCTATAAGTAAAAATTATTAAATAAAAATCGTAAGCAAGGAAATAGTAACATAAATATTGATAGAGACAGTTGTGTTCCTTCAACATTATGAATAATCTAACATATTAGTTTGTACAAAATGGAGACAAAATGGAATCCTGCTAAATCCCAATCATGATGCAACACAGAATACCACATTTATGCATCAGAAACATTTTGATAAGAAACTAGATGAGTTTCCAAAACATGGTTTGAATTTCCCATCCCCCAACCTAGCTATTAAGTTTTAATAGTCACTACCCTTTTTGGGTAAGAAAAATAAAAACTAAGAGAACTTATTCTTGAAAAAACAATTTGAAAGAGACCCACAACAATCACTACCCTTATTAACTACTAAAAGTAGACAACACAAATACCCATTGGGATCAGAATACATAATAGTCAAAAAATATCAATAAAGATAAAAATTATGCATAATCTGACATCTTCATTTTATTAAAAAATGTACTCAAATTGAATCACCAAAATCCCAAACATGATGCAATATGCAAAGTCACAATTCTGCATCAGTAACCTTATTAGGAAGTAAACTGGGTCAGTCTTTATACCGTGGTCTGAAAACTCTTCACCCACTTGTGATTGGGCTATACTTTGGGTTTTGAGTTATTTTTGTGAGTAAATATTGTAATTCGATCTCTTATACATAGTGAATTTTCTTGCTGCTCTCTGACCATGAACGTAAAGTTATAGCCAAACCACGTTAAATTCTTTTATGTCTCATCTTGTTTATTTATTCATTCCATATTGTGATCATGTTTCAACAAACTGGTTTTAGGGTAGGAAGTTGCTGGTTCTATCAAGTCTTGGTATTGCTGTAGTTCTGACTCTTGACGATCTTCAATATCGAGAAAGGCTTTTGAGATTTTTTTTTTTTTTTTTTTTTTTTCTTAACGAAACAATTCTTTTGGAGAAAGTTTTGAAACAGACACTGCAATGGTAACCAAAATAAAATTATATTTAAGGAGAATGGATTTTAAGAGGGTTCATGGTGACCCCTCTAGTCTTTTTCGGGCAATTTTCTAAAGTTATATCTAAGGAGGCTAGTTGTTTGTGTAAGACCCTGAATGTACAGTTTCCATAAATAGTAAATTTCGTTTTCGATCAGTTAGGTATTTGATGAAGCTTGATCAAATGAATAGTATTTTCAAAAAAGCAAGCCCCAAAAAATAAAAAATATTCTAGTAATGTATTGAGTCCAAGAAGCTGAAATAGATTAAAACGAAATTATGTTAAGAGGTGAAAATGCACTTTTTCTGAAAAATGGCAAAACGGTAATTTGCCACAAAAAAATCTAATATTTTTCTAGATCTCGGATGACAAAACGGACTTCACCATTGAATTCGTCTCGTGAAATCTAGCTATCCAGTCAAATTTCATTGAATTCCGAGACAGTCGGATTTTCACGAATTTCTAGGCGATGGGCGTCGAGTGGACCCCGAAATTGGGATTTATAGAAAAATCTAGAAAAATATTAAATATTTAAAGAATGTCCACTTAAGATAGATGAAACTGAAATCGGGACGAAATAAATTATTTCGGGATGAAAACGGACCGAAGGAAACGTGACACGAGGCACGACGTGAGCCACATATCTCATGTATAAATAGCCTAAAAAATATCTAACTTACCAAAATCTCTCATTTTTGGTCTAATCCAAACCTAGAGAGAGAGAGAGGGAGAGAGAGAGAAAGACAAGCTTCTCTCTTCGATTCACGGGATTTCGTTGATCGGAACTTGACAGTCCGAGAATTAAAGCTGATCTACACGACGAGGGCTACGCGTGGATACCATAATCACCAGATTCTGCCAAGGTCCAAGGTTCGGGTTTTCACGAAAATCGAGAAAAGGTGGTGTCCCATAAAATAATGCCATTAAAGGTAGGGTTTTTCTCCTACTCGAGATAATTTCAATCTAAGGGTCTGTGTGTGTCCAAGGGAGATATTGTCCAGTTTTTTTTCTCCAACCCTATGACTGTATTTTGGCCATAACTTGTCCATCACTCATTCGAATTGAGTGATTCAAATTGATAAGTAAACTAAATTGATAGGAGAACATTGCACCTTGAAATAGGTTTATCGAAATTCCGACCCATTTGGACTCAAAAATTCATTCAAAGTGGAGTTATGTTCAGACAGTTTCTCTGTTCTATTTTTACGACTCCATGACTGTATTTTGGCCATAACTTGGCCATCACGCATCTGAATTGAGTAATTCAAATTTCTAAGTAAACTAGACTGATAGGAGAACATTGCACCTTGAAATAGGTCTATCCAAATTCCGACCCATTTGGACTCAAAAATGCATTCAAGGAGTGAGCTATGTTAAGGATTTTGGTATGTTTTTAAGACTCAAGGTATATTTTGGACATAACTTGACCATCACTCATCGAATTGAGTGATTCAAATTACTAAATGAGCTATATTGATAGGGAGAACTGTTGCTCCTTGAGAAATAGAACAATCCAAATTCCGACTTCCATTGGGACTCGAGAAATTCCATTCAAAATTAATACCCGGCCTTTTACTAATTCCTATGGGGACATAATGGTCATGGACTCAATTTTGGAGAACTCTTCTTGAGTCAAAGACTTCTTGTTTTGGGTGTTCATGGACTCTATGGAAATCCCATTAAGTCAAGATTCTAACCATATTCTTGAGACAGTGGATGAACATAACATGGACTGAAAATTTATGGATTTGCACCAAGTGTCAGGTTGCTTGGTTGGGATGATGTGAATAAGCGGGTTTGTGACCGCATTTCATGGCATGTTGTGGCCTATTATGGGAGTAGTAATTTCCATGAGTTATCATAAGAAAATCATGAGAACAAAAGAGGTTGAGTTCAATTGATTTTAATCAATTGGAAGTGATTAAATGTAGGGAGTTCTTGGAAAGTATATAGTATAGTTAATGGGGTTTAGTGGAACAAGATGAGTATGGATGTTGGATTTTGCTATGGATAATGCTTGACTTGTAGGAGGAAGATGATAAAGGACAAGGGTGGAGTGGAATGTTTTCAAAGTAGCATTAGTGCTAGAGGAAATAAATGTTGGAAACCTCTCTTATATATGCATCATAATTATTACTGCATAATGTTTGTATAAACATTGATAAAGAAATGTGGTTTCTTGACTTTTAAGTGTATTTGAGAAAATATGAAATGATTATGGTTTCCATAGTTTTATACAGCATGATTATGGTATATGAAATGAAATGTTTATGAATGTATATTTTATATATACATGTTTTATATGAAAATGTTTGAATACTTGGATTTACCTATACTTTACAAAGATAAAGTTTAAAGGGAAAGTCGACTAAAAATTACTTTTACATTTTGTTACATTGGAAGGAGTTAGGGATTTATTTATAGAGGAAAGGAAGGTGATGCATATTGCCATACGTGTAAAAATGCGAAAAATACCAACATAATAACAGATTTATTCCGCCATTGCAATGATATTTAAGAAATGCCCTGATTTGTGGAGGGATTTCCTTTTTTTGAGATGCTTCGGTGTCAGTAAAGCATTTCCCTGTGGTTATTTCTTGAGCGATGGTGGTGCATGATGTACGATTTCTCGGAGGAGTTCCTTTTTGGGTGCTTCGTTGATGGTATTTGTTTCTCGAAGGTTTCATGGACCAACGGTGGATTAACGATGGGGGTTCCGTTGGATCTGACCAGTTCAGAAAGAAAGTATATTGAAACAATTGTTTACATTGTATTTGAACTATATGGAAAGAAAACCGTAATGTTTATAGAAATGAGATCTCTATACAATTGAACACCGTTGTATTTGTATAGAAAGGAAAAGAATGCAAAGTAAATGTTTATGGAAATGAGATCTCTATACAATTGTTTTACACATTGTATTTGAACTATATCTAGAAACAATATTTTTCTATGACCTTTACTCTCACTGAGCTCCTTTAGCTCACCCTTTTTCCAAATGTTTTTGAGCCCCGAGACTGGCCCAGTGATTTGAGCATCAACTGGGCGGTGACCTTACTCGCCTCACGTGGCGACCACCTTTTTGAAAATGTATAGTTTTGTTGTAAATAACTACTTGTGCACCTTTAAGCTCATGTATATAAGTTTTAAAAGATTGTTTATATATCTATATATGTTCAAAATGATTTTAAGTTTGATTTGAAATGGTTGTAGTGGATGATGTCCATTGTTGGATGTGGAGTAAATTAAATTGTTTATATGTGTTATAGGGTGGGACATGTCAGAAAACGAGGAAACTGCAACAATTTTCCAAAGGGTTTAATGTTTAAAAAAACTAAAAAAATATTTGTCCACCATGTTTACTTAAAGTTTTAATGACGTAAATGTATATAAATGGAGTTGCTCCATGATTCACTTTTAAGGTTTTAAAGAATGAAAGGTTTTTTTTCAAATCCGTGGAGTCTTGGGGATCCCAGGGTTAGGAAAAGGCCGAGGTTGCAAGATCCCTTCAACATGGTATCGAGCCCAAAGTTTTAGAAAATGTTTTCAGGTGTTTCTTGAAAAGATCTCCCGTCTAAAATGTTGTCATTTATTTTAAGGTACCTGAAGTTATTTTAATAATTTAAATGTATATGAATTTTATGACATATGATATCATTTAAATATTCACGGAGAAAATGCGTTGTCGGGGCCGTCCGGTAAGAGGAGTTCTGAGTTGTACCGCTCCGGTTGAGGAACATATAAATGAATCGTAATGTTCATATTCCTCCTGTTAGCCCCAGGCCTTCACGGGCGGGACCGTCAGATCTCCGAAGCGACGAGTGAATATACCTCTTGATCGGATGGCTCGGATTTTAGCCCGCCATTATTTCTTTGCCCACGTGAGCAGGCATTGTCATTGAGGAGAATCAAGGAAATTAGAGACGAGAATTATGACGAATAGGGGATCTGAAAAAGGCATGATGCGTGGCTAGAGGGTAATGAGAGGTGTTCAATGTTATGGGGATGCTCAGATGAAGCGAGATGGTGGCCTGTCTGCACCTGTGAGAGATAACTGCCTTGATTGAGGTGGAAGGGACGAGGGACAGATTCAGAGGGTGTCTTGGACTTAGTTTTAAGATTTCTAGAGAAGAATTCTACCCTCTGGTCTAAAATCAAAAATTGAAGAATTTTCAAGCAGAGGCAAGGGACATGTCGAGTGACAGTTATAAAGAAGTTCTTGGAACTAGTCAGACATCTTCCTCTCTTTTGTGACCACGAAGAGAAAAGTAAAGTTTGTAAAGTGAGCTGAAAAGAGGTCAAGAGCATTTGTCAGTCTCATACTGGTATGAATGGGTGGTTGAGGCATATCGGGATAGAGAGGGTTGGGATTAGCTCCTCGGATTGCAGGGGTTTGCAGGGCGAAAGAGAGATGGATCTACTTGGACTCAAGGTGGATCTGATAAAAATCCAGAAGGGAAACCACCATGGGTGGCTGGTAAGGCGGTGGAAGGCAGCGAAGTCTAGTCGAGTTGATAAAATATGTGGAACTTCTTCAGCCCTTAAAGCCCAGTAATGCGGTAAGTGTGGAGGTTTTCTTGAAGAGGAGTGCACATGGAATGCAGTGTTTGATCTGGATCAGCAGGACAGTCAGGACATTTTGCAAGGAATGTCCGGTTAGCTGCCTCGGCGATTGGGTGCAGCTACGGTGGCACCCGATCTGAGGCCGTTTCAGCTAGTAGAGGTCGGGATCGGAGGGGGCACACCCGGTAGAGGTTCTCCTTCTAGTAGACCTAATAATGCACTGCGGTGAGGTCGGCACCCACGAGGAGGACCTCCGGTGAATATTCTATGACCCGGGCCGAGGTATTTGCGGTTTACCTAGCGGGATCAAATCTGCTCCGATGTTCAATGAAAGGTATGATTTAGTCTTTGACCGTGATGCTCATATTCTTATGAACCTGGGCTACACATTCTTTTATTTCTATGGGGTTTTATTTCGGATGTTAATGTGGAGTCCCAGCCTATAGACTGCAGCATAGTGGTATCTCTTCCTGGGGATTCACAGCTGGCAGTGTTTTATGGATAGCGGGGTGATTATTGGAGGCCGGAGAGTTTTTTGGCGGACAGTGATTATTAGACATCAACGAAACTTTGATGTTTATCTTGGAAAGTGGATTGGCTATCTAGACATCATGCTACAGTGGATTGTTATAGAAAAGAGGTTAGGTTCTGCAGACAAGGGTAGACATAGGTTGTGTTATATGGGTTACGGAAGACACTACCTAACAATATTATGACAGCTATGAAGGCTAGTAAGATGCTCCAGAAGTCTGGCTCCGGGGTTCTAGCTTATGCCATTGAAATTGAGGGATAGTGGTAGTCATTTGGAAGACACATTCCGGTAGTTAGAGAGATTTTTCGGATGTATTTCCGGAGGATCTTCCAGTATACCTCAGATAGAGATTGATTTTCAGACAGATTGGCCCATGGGATAAAGGCCCATCTCTAAAGGCACCTTATAGGATGGCTCCTTTAGAGTTAAAAAGAATTGAAAATCTGGATGGAAGAGCTTGTGAGTAAGGGTTTTGTCGGTAAGTCTCGCCTTGGGGAGCTCCTATTCTGTTTGTGAAGAAAAAGGATGGAAGTTTGAGATTGTGTATTGATTACAGAGAGTTGAATAAAGTGACAATACAAAATCAATACCAAAAACTGCGAATTGATGATCTTTTTTATCAATTACGAGGGCGAAGGTATTTTGAAAGTGATGAGGTCGAGGTTACCATCAATTAAAGATCCGATCGAGAGGATGTCCCAGGCGACTTTTTAGGAACACGGTATGGGTACCAGTTCTTAGTCATGCCATTTGGACTAACTAATGCCCCGAAATTTGTTTTTATGGATCTTATGAATAGGATCTTCGGCCTTATTTAAGATAGGTTCGTTTATAGTATTCATTGATGACATTTTGATTCGGAGTATTAAGGAGATCAATAGGAGCATCTAAGAGTTGTTTTACAGATTTTGAGGGAAAATTAGTTGTATGCCAAATTCAGTAAATGTCAGTTCTGGTTAGACATTGTTGCCTTTCTAGGACATGTGATTTGTGAGGGTTTATGTTGATCCCCCAGATTGAAACAGTGTATTTGAAACCACCTACGAATGTGACAAAGATACGAAGTTTTCTGGGTTTGGCAGGGTACTATCGAAAGTTTGTTGAGGGGTTTTCGAAGTTAGCGGCTCCTTTGACTAAATTGACAAGGAAAGAGGAAAAGTTTGTATGGTCAGAGGCATGTCAGCAAAGTTTCGATGAACTAAAATGGAAATTGACCTCAGCCCCAGTTCTTACACTTCCGTCAGGGCAGGATGGATATACAGTGTATTGTGATGCATCCAGGCAAGGCTTAGGGTGTGTGTTAATGCAACATGAAAATGTGATAGCATATAGCGAGGCAATTGGAAAAGCATGGGCAAAGTATCGACACACGACACAGAAGTGGCTGCTGTAGTGCACTCTATGGATATGGAGGCATTACTTATATGGGGTTCCATGTATAATTTTTATATATCACAAGAGCCTGCAATATTTATTCACACAGAAGGAGTTAAATATGAGATAGAGGAGATGGGTTGAGCACATTAAGGATTATGAGTGCACTATTGAGTACCATCCGGGAAAGGATAATGTGGTAGCTAATGCTCTCAGTAGGAAATCTCTTGGGTTCATATCTCACTTTAAAAATTTGTATACCTCCGGGCTTGTGGAATTGAGGTCTTTAGGTGTGAGACTAGAGTTGACAGAGATAATCGGAGCTTTACTAGCTCACGTTCATATTCGTCAGAGTGCGATAGACGGGATAGGGGAATACGAGACTGAGAGATCAGGCCGTGATTAAGTTGAAGGCGAGTGCAGGCGGCTGGAAGGATTTTTCGATGCGGCGGATGGTACGATGATGGGTCCACAAATTATGTGTGTACGGATGTGGGAAATTAAAGAAAGTATGGAAGAAGCTCCTCTTACGCATATCACGATCCATCGGAAGCAATAAAATGTATGATACCTTGAGGGAACACTGCGGTGGAGGGTATGAAGAAGATGTTGCGGAGTTTGTCTCGGATGTCATTTGTCGGCAAATTCAGGTTGAGCATCAAAGACACGCAGGCTCTTAGTCTCTTCCGATCCCTACCGATGGAAATGGAGAAATCCACGATGGATTTTGTGGTAGAATTTGCCCGCGTTGCCAAAATGGTTATGGCGTGATATGGGTGATTGTTGATGGGTCGCGAAATCAGACCATTTCCTGCCTATAATGATGACTCAATTGAGAAGTTGGCGAGTTGTATGTAAAGGGTGTGCGACTTCCGCGATGCGCGGTATCGATAGTATCGAGATAGAGATCCGCAGTTTACTTCCGTTAGCCCGGCTGAGCTGCAGGTACGGGTTACATTTTAGTACGGCTTTCCATCCTCAGACGAATTGCCAATCTGAAATAACCATACAAACATTGGAAGATATGCTCAAGGCTTGTGTGTTAGAGTTTAAAGGAAGTTGGGATAGATATCTACCATTAATGGAGTTTGCCTACAACAATAGTTATCAATCGAGCATTGAAATGGCGCCTTATGAGGCCTTATATGGAAGGAAGTGTAGAACTCCATTATGTTGGGATGAGGTAGGTGAGAAGATGGTAGGTCGGAAATTGTTCGAGGTCCCTGGCGGATAATGTTAAGGTTATCGAGGATAAATTAAAATGCTTACAAGATCGACAAAAAAGTTATCTTTGATAACCCGGGCTAAGGAGATCTGGAATTTCAGGCGAGGATCAGTGTTACGGGGATATCACCCTGGAAAGGGGTGTTGCGATTCGGAAAGAAAGGGAAGTTAAGTCCCTGCTATATGGGACCTTATGAGATTGTGGAAAGAATTGGGGAGGTAGCGTATCGGTTGAGGTTGCCACCTGAATTGGCCAGAATACATGATGTCTTTCATGTTTCTATGCTTCGAAAGTATATAACAGATCCTTCACATGTGTTAAGAGATCAATCGGTTGAATTGAAAGAAGACTTGACTTATGAAGAAAGACCGGTTCAGATTGTTGATCGAAAGGATCAGGTTCTTCGGAACAAAGTGATTCCTTTGGTGAAGGTGCTGTGGATTAATCACGGCAGAGAGGAAGCAACATGGGAACGTGAAGATCAGATGCAAACTCAATATCCACACCTGTTTTAGTCAGGTATGATATTTAAATTTCAAGGACGAAATTTTTATAAGGAGGGGTGAATTGTAAGACCCTGAATAAACAATTTCCATGAATAGTAAATTTCGTTTTCGATCAGTTAGGTATTTGACTGGAAACAGTCAAATGAATAGTAATTTTTGAAAAACAAGCCCCAAAAATAAAAAAAATGTTCCTAATAATGTATTGAGTCCAAAGAAGCTGAAATAGATTAAAACGAAATTATGTTAAGAGTCAATGCAATTTTTTTTAAAAAGGGAAAAACAGTAATTTGCCATAGAATAATCTAAAATTTTTCTAGATCTCGGATGACGAAACGGACTTCGTCGTTGAATTAAATCTGCATGAATCTAGTTACCAGTCAAATCTTTGAATTCGAGGCAGTCGGATTTTCCTGCGAGTCGGCGATAAGCATCAGTAGACCCAGCAGATTTATAGAAAAATCCCAAAAAATATTAAATATTTAAAGAATGTCCACTTAATATAGATGAAATTGAAACCGAGACGAAATAAATTATTTCGTAGCGAAGCCCGAAGGAAAGCGTGACAGTGGCTGGAAGTGAACATATATCTCATGTATCAATAAAATCTGGCTTGCGAAATCTCTAATTTTGGTCTAATCAACAGATGAGAGAGAGAAATCAAGCTTCTCTTCGATTCACGGGATTTCATCGGTCGGAACTTCGGCGGTCACACGAGAGTAAAATGATCTCTGGCGAGGGGCTATGCGATGGATACCATAATCATGGATCTGCCAAGGTCGAGGTTTGGATTTTCGCAGGCCCAGAAAAGTGGTGTCTAGTGAAATCACGCCATTTGAGGTGGGATTTTCTCTACTCGGGTTAATTTCAATCTAGGGTATGTGTGTGTGTCGAGGGAATGCTTTGTCGATTTTTTCTCGACCCTATGGTATTATTTTGGCCATAACTTGTCCATCACTCATCCGAATTGAGTGATTCAAATTTATAAGTAAACTAGACTGATAGGAGAACATTGCACCTTGAAATAGGTTTATCGAAATTCCGACCCATTTGGACTCAAAAATTCATTCAGATGGAGTTATGTTCGACGATTTTACATTTTGTTTTTTACGACTCCATGAGGCGCTATTTGACCATAACTTGGCCATCACTCATCCGAATTGAGTGACTCAAATTGCTAAGTAAACTAGACTGATAGGAGAACATTTCACCTTGAAATAGGTCTATCCAAATTCCAACCCATTTGGACTCAAAAAGGCATTCAAAGTGGAGCTATGTTCAGGTAGTTTTTATGTTTTGTTTTTAAGACTCCATGATAGTATTTTGGACATACCTTGACCATCAGTCATCCGAATTGAGTGATTCAAATTGCTAAGTAAACTAGACTGATAGGAGAACATCTCTCCTTGAAATAGGTCAATCCAAATTCCGATCCATTGGGACTTAGAAATTCATTCAAAGTGTACCAGCACACTAATTCCCGAGGGGACACAATGGTCATGGCCTCCAATTTCGGAAGGGCATAACTTCTTCGTCCGAACTTCGTTTTGGGTGTTCTTGGACTCTATGGAAAGCCCATTGAGTCAAGCTTCTAACCATATTCCTGTAGAGGACGTGGATAAACAGAACATGACTGAAATTTATGGTTGCACCAGATTGCCAGGTGCTTAGTTGGAGTCGATGTGAATAATGGGTTTTTAGCATGACCATTTCATGGCATGTTGTGTGGGCTATTGTATGGGGTAGTAATTTCCATGAGTTAGCATAAGAAAATCATGAGAACAAAAAGAGGTTGAGTTCAATTGATTTTAATCAATTGGAAGTGATCATCTTAAGGGTTCTTTGGATAGTATAGATACGATTAATGGTTTAATTTAAGGTATGGATGTTAATGGATTTTATGGATAATGTGACTTGTAGGAGGAAAGTGATAAAGGACAAGGGTGAAGGTGGAAATTTTTGTTAAAGGAAGAAAAAGGGCTTAAATAACTAAGGTGAGGGCAAATGTCAATGTTTATGAAAATATATATATATATATATATATATATATATATATATATATATATATATATATATATATATATATATATATATATATATATATATATATATATATATAGTAATGTTCCACTGTATATGTTTTTTCATATCTATGCTATAAATGTTCAAATGAAAAAAATGTGGTTTTCTTGACTTTAAATTATGTTGAAAATATGAAATGATTATGGACATAGTTTTATACAGCATGATTTATGGTTTCCATATGAAATGAAAGGTTCATGAATGTATATTTTATATATACATGTTTATATGAAAATATTTGAATCCATGGTTACCCTATGTTACAAAGATAATGTTTAAAGGAAAGTCGACTAAAGTACTTTACACGTGCATGGTACATGGGAAAGGGTTAGAATTTATTTTATAGAGGGAAGGGAAGAGTGATGCATATTGCCATATACGTGTAAAGTACGAAAAGTTTACCAACGTATAATGTGATTTATTCCATAGTGCAATGGTATTTAAAAGAAATGCACGATTTATCGGAGGTTCCTTTTTGGGCCATCGGTGATCGTAAAATTTGTTTCCTCGTAGGTTCTTTCGCAGGCAGCGGTAGTTAACGATATGGCACGATTTCTCGGAGGTTCCTTTTGGGCCATCGGTGATCGTAAGACTGTTTCCTCGGAGGTTCTTTCATGGACCAACGGTGGTTAACGGTAAGTGGGTTCCATTGGATATGACGGATTCAAAAAGGAAAAGAAAGTATATTGAAAAGATATGTTGATACAATTGTTTTACACATTGTATTTGAACTATATGGAAGAAAAGAAAGTAAAGTAAATGTTTATGAAATGAGATCTCTATACAATTGTTTTACCGTTGTATTTGTATAGAAAGAGGAAAAGAATGCAAAGTAAATGTTTGTAAAATAGGATCTACTATACAATTGTTTTACACATTAGTATTTGAACTATATCTAGAAACATTATTTTCTATATTTTTGTACTCTCAGGCTCCTTTAACTCGCCACTGCCAAATGTTTTGGGGCGGCGCGGTACGGTTCAGAGCATCGATGACACTCCGCCTCCACGTGGCGACCACCTTTTTGAAAATGTAGTTTTGTTGTAAATAACTACTTGTGCACCTTTATTTTGTAATGTATATAAGTTTTAAAAGATTGTTTATATATCTATATATGTTCAGAAAATGATTTTAAGGTTTGATTTGAAATTGGTTGTGGTGGACTTGATGTCCCATTGTTGGATGTGGAGTAAATTAAATTGTTTTATTATAGGTGTTGTAAATTGGGACATGTCCGAAAAACAGAGGAAACTCTGCTCGATTTTCCATAAAGGGTTTAATGTTTAAAAAGAAAAAAAATAAAATAAAATTGTCCCACCATGTTTTATAAGATTTTAATGGAAAACGTACTTGTATAAACGGGTTCGCTCCACGGATTCACTTTTAAAAAGGTTTAAAATAAATGAAAGGTTTTTTTTTCAAATCCGTAGGAGTGCCGGGAGGGTCCCCCGAGTTAGGAAAAGGAAACCCGGGTTGGGTCCCTTCAGTTTGAGTAAAGAGCAGGGACCCTACTAGTCTTTCCTTAGGAATTGTGTTGATGGTTTTGTAAAGCTCCTGGAGAACAAGATGTGAAACCCCGAGAAAATCCTAAATTTCTTGAAAAAGGGTAAAATGGTAATTTTGGTCAAAATCCGGAAATTTTCTAGATCTTGGATGATGAAACGGACTTCACCGTTGGAATCGTCTCGCAAAATCTAGCCACCATGTTGAATTTCGTCGAATTTCGAGACAATCGGAATTTGCACGTTTTTCGAGGCAAAGAGCGTAGTGCGGGACACTTGACACATTTTGAGTGGCTCACAGTGTGCCATGTATCAAGTGCAGAATCAGTCAACTTGAGCTCAAGTGTGGGGCCCACATGGACATGTGGCATCTCCTAATTGGGTAGAAAAGTCAAAGTGGGTGGATTAAGTGGATAAGAAATCCAATGAGCCAATGATGGCTTGACAAGTGGCAATGAGAGGACATAAGGGGAATAAAAACAAAAGAGAAAAGACAATCTCTTCTCATTTTGGAGTTCAAAACGTGCATTGAAGGGGGTAGGTTTTCAAATTCTAGAGATAGAAGCTCCAACTTCTCTCTAGATTTCCTGGCTTTTGGACTGTCGGTTCTTGTCGAGCTAAGAACCAAAGTTGTTCTATGCTGCAAGGGATACGCGTGGACACCAGTTTTGTGGACTTTCGACAACTCTAAGAGGTAGGGGTCTTCTCCTACTCGGTTATTTTCAGTTTTTAAGGGCTTTGTAAATGATTCGGAGTGTTTGAGGCCGTGAATGGTCGTTTGGTCGGTCCTAAAACTTGGGACCAAATTGTTGGAAAATGTGGAACCCGTTTTGAACAGTTTAGGGACTGCTTGGGTGGTTTGTGTGATAATTTATGCAATAAATTATGGTTTGGATGTTTTTGGGCAGGAAATGGCCATGGATTTCGGTTCCACAAAGTGGAACCGATGCTTGGTGTAAGACCCGAGAAATTCCAATTTCTGGAAAAAGGGAAAAATAGTAATTTCGGTTACAAAATTGTAATTTCGATTAAAAATCCGTAATTTATTCTCTAGATCTCGGATGACAAAATGGATTTCGCCGTTGGAATCGTCTCGCGAAATCTAGCTAGCACGTTGAATTTCGTAGAATTCCAAGATAGTCAGAGTTGACACGTTTTTCGAGGCATCGCGGTTCGGGTGTCGTAAAACGATTTTCGATGCGACGAAAGTCACATATAACATGTACTCATGTGCCATGAGTGGTATGAATAGAAAAATGATGTAAATGGACGGCCGAGATAAATTTGAATGTCAAAAGCGGGAAAGAAGGACAAAATGGTCATTTTGGAATTGTTAAGTTAGAAAAGACAAAATAATCAATAGTACTTGTCTTCTCGAAGTGAAAGAGGGGAGAAAAAAAACGTGAATTGAACGGAGGAGATGCGAGGATCGAAAAATTGATTTTTAGAGAGAGAACATCTGACTTCTCTCTAAATATCAGTTGGATCGACCGTCGAGAGTCTTCGGGGTAGGAAAGGTATTTGTTTCTCATTGGAGTGGGTTCTGGCGTGGACACCAGATTTGAGGAGTTTTGACAAACTCCGTGAGGTAGGGGTTTCTCCCTACTTGGGTTTTACACTTTGTTTAAGTGTATTTACAATGTTTGAGTTGATTGAGGCCGTGAGTGGCCTTTTGATCAATCCCAAATCTTGGGACCTAATTGTTGGGAATTTTTGGAGAGGGTTTGTACAGTCCACGGGTTTTAGCAGTTTGTATGATCAGTATGCATAAATTCATGATTTGGTGTGTGTATGAGGCAGGTTTAGGCGGTTTGATAGAGTTCCAAAATTCGAGATCGAGTGAAAAAAGATTATGGAACCAAATGGGATGGCAAATGACGGTGTATAAGTCTTGTGAGAACATTTGGGGTGTTAATTGTATAGGTGTGTAACAAATTGTATTGTGATTATGCATAAGGCAGGAAATGGCGGAGTGACTCTGAGTTCACTAAGTGAACCAGATGATTAGTGATTTTAGAGAATAGTAACCGAGGTTTCACTATTCAAGAATAATTGTTCACAAAATAAATTTTGTGAATTAATGTGTTTAGTCTAGTAATTGATGAATTGCTTGTGTTGATCATTGCTTGTAGGCTAATTTTGATGTGATGAAATGCAGTACATAACATGATTGTGTGATTTAATTTTTATGTGAATATGTGTGTTTATATATTTGCATAATGTTTATAAATTGTAATGGAATTTAAAAGTAAATGCATTAATGTCATTGAACGCTAGGACGATAAGGTGAGTGCATGAGATGAGTTCCCAGAAAAGGTTCGGGTTGTCTAAAAATGATAATTGCAGTTAGTCATCCCAAAAATATGTCGTCGGAGAGCGGCGATTGATATCGTCGGGGTATTCCATAAATAGTATCAATGCGTCGGAGGCGGCCCAATTGATATATATATATATATATATATATATATACATCGGAGGGTTGTCCCTGAATAAACATAATTCTCATACGAGGCTTAGAGTGTGAAGAATCGATGGACTCGGGGTATAAGATGATCAGTTAGACATTCAAGTAGGATCATATGCATTTTCTTGAATGTGTGTTTATTTTAGACATTGCATTGCGACTTAGATGGAGGGAGTAGCCTACTTGGGGTGAGTTCCACTGAGCATTAGCTCACCTGTCGAGGATCTTGTGACACCCCCGAGCAGGGGTCAGTTGATACACCGTCAACTGCGAAACTGTGTGTCTCATATCCGCTGAGACCCATGTAGTAAAATGATAGGGCCCATTATCCATACTCGTATGCGGTTACAAGACCATACATTTCTATAGATCAAGAGTTATTACATCACTCTTAATACAAAACATATATTAACACTAGTTCATTCTAATATATCGTAAAACAAGAATCAAGGCCACGATCCATTTGCTTCATAATCCCGACCTCTAAGAGTATTTATGCGCCTGTACTGTCATGTACGCACGAAGGGGGTCCACGGCGGGTTGAGCCTTCGCGCCCGGTAAGAAAAATCCTACAAGGGCTATTCCCCACCTAGGTACACATGCAAATGATCATTTCATAAGTAAAACCAACGGCTTGATCCAAAATGCGTACATGTTGTCTATCATGGAAAAATCTCATTGCATGTATGAAGCGACACTCTACATGCCCCAAAGTGCGAATTCGACCTCCGACCCACCATCAATGCAAGTTCCAATGAAATCAATACTAAGTCGAGTCCAGACTCCCATCTCACAACCGTAGTCTATGCTTGATATTTATTCCCAATCATTTCGTGTCTTTTTTGGGCAACGAGAACTTTTCGGGATCTCGCGCGAGTCTCTTTGTACTCCGACATTTTGGGCTTTCACGGTGGATACATTTGTCTAACCGGGTTTTTTAGGTTTTTCACCTAAAGGAAATTATCATCCCTACTTTCGCCCGACACATTTCATTTTCCATTTTCGTTTAACACTGTGGAACTCAATTGGACTTCGTCCCATTCCAGGCCACACGATTGACACGAATCGATTGCCGTCGATATCATGTACACACTCTGTAAGGTCGTGTTACCGCACACCCGATGCAATGCAATTTGTCAACGCACTCAAACCCATGACCAATGTATGAAAACCTCTACATGGACATTCTACACCGTACACTATGTGTGTGCTATGAACACTCATGTCTAATGCATACAACATTTCATATATTCAGTTCAACATCAACAAACATGCAGTCATGTTAATATTCCACACATTCAAATCAGTACATCACATAAGCATGCACTACATCTTTTCTATCATTCAGTTCATTCATATCAACACATCTTCAAGCATGTATTAACATAATTCCCACCATTACTTAGGCAAGTAATGCCAAAACATTCTGCATGTTAGTCATGCATGGAAACCCAAAAAAATTCTGCAAGTTTTTCATGCATCTGATAATACACGAAACTAAGTTTTCTTTGATCTAAAAACCAGATTCATGTTAGTCATGCATGAAGCCCAGAAATTCTGCATGTTTTCATTCATACAATAATACACCAAACTGAATTTCTTCCAGTCTGAAAACCCAGAACACATTACGCATGATCATGCATACAATAATACACCAAGTGGAGTTTTCTTTGGTCTAAACACCCAGAAACATTTTGCATGTTAGTCATGCATGGAAGCCCAGAAAATTCTGCATGTTTTCATGCATACAATAATACACCAAACTAAGTTTTCTTTGATCTAAAAACCAAAAGATTCTACATGTTAGTCATGCATGAAAGCCAAGGAAATTCTGCATATTTTAATTTCATACAATAATACACCAAACTACATTCGATGCAAAAACCCGAATACGCATGAGTCATGCATACAATAATACAAGCGGGTTTTCAATCCTAAAGACCAAAAAAAAAACAGCATGTACAACATCACAAATTCAGTCTTAAAACCCAAAATTCAGCATGGACAACATCACAAATTCAGCATGTTATTCATTCAAACAATCACATAGCAAACTCAACCAAATGCCATTTCCATGGCCTCAAACAAGGAAATAACCAAAGAGGAAAGATCCCTCACCTCTTGAAGTGTGTAGGACTAGTTCTTGATCCACCAAAATCTCAAAACAATGGGGGAAAAGCTTCCTCCTCCTTTTCTTCCTTTCTTTCTTTCTTCTTTCTTCTCTCTTCTCTGAATTGTTTGGAATCTCTCCTCCCGACTCCAAAGTTGGTTTTGACCCTGGGTGGAGTACACCTAACCTGAATTTGTTTGACACTTGGTCTTTCGAGACCAAGTGTTCTCCATCTCACAATTTAACCCACTTTCATGCTCATGCATGAGGTGGCTTGACATTACTGGCCCCCACCGACTCATGCAATCCTAAGGGCATGACGCCCAGCCCACCCATGTGCGAGTGTCTCCCATCTAAGTGCCACATGGCACCCCATGGTTAATTTAGTTAAGATCTGAAAATGCGTTGAAGCAGACAATCTCGAATTCGCGCGATTCATTTGGTTTAACTAGATTTGGCGAGATGATTCTAGCAGGCGTGATCCGTTTAGGTCATCAGGAGTCTAGAGAAAGATAGGGTTTTATGCGTACCGTTCAGGGTAAAATTAGGTCGCTCATTTTCAGAAAAAAGAAAAAAAAATACGTTTTTCCTGGGTTTCACATTCTTCCCCCCTTAAAAGGAATTCGTCCTGACATTCCCACATATATGCACACAATCAAACACATGCATATGTAATAGTCATTTAAAACATCAATGACAGAAGCGCACCTTCCCGTGACGAAGGGATGGTTAAGGTAGCCGCGGTGTCCTCGGCTCCCATGCTTCGCCTCCTCGACTCCTCGGTGCTGCCACAACACCTTTACAAGCCTCCACGAGTCTTTCCGCATAAAACCTTCTCTTGGCTATCCATGATCATGCTTGGTCCCTCCTCGAAGGTCCCATCGATCAACAACAAGCTCTCCCCAATCCACTATATGAGTTGGATCTGGAGTGTACTTCCGGAGCATAGAGACGTGAAACACCTCATGAACACTTGACAAACTCGGTGGCAACGCCAACTGATATGCAACCGCGCCCACCCTCTCGAGTACCTTGAAGGGTCCAATGTACCTCGGCGACAGCTTCCCTCGTTTTCCGAATCTGATCACTCCTCTCTTAGGCATCACCTTCAAGGAGCACTTGATCACCCACCTCGAGACTCTGGGGTCGTGGGTCTGTATATCAGCGTAACTCTTGCCGGCTCTGAAGGTAAGGAGACGGCTTCAGTCATACCCACCTTCTGCGAGTGTCTACAAATAAATTTGAACCGTTGATGGAGCTCTCTCCCACCTCTGTCCAGCATATCCCGGTGATCTTGTGGCCTCAGTAGAGAGCCTCATAGGGTGCTGTCAGATATCTTGTCGAGCATTGGCTGTCAGACTTTTCAGGGCAAGTGCTCCTTCCAACTACCCTTGAGATCCGGGATGCTCGTAACATGTCCTTTAAAATGCGAATAGTCGGCTACGATTGACCATGTCGGTCGGTGGCGGTACTCTGTGAAGTGCGTCCGGCAGCTATACGGAAGCTCTTTTTCCAGAGAGGCGGGCGTGCGAGGATCGATCGATACTGTGGAACTGGAACTCCCGCGCAACCGTACTATCTCCGTATATCTGACACAACGGAATTCCTCGGTGTGAAGGGTGCATCGCGCGGCGGAAAATGTGCCGACTTGGTGAGAGTCGGTCCACTTCCATCAACCCCGCATCGCATCATGTTTCGCGATGTCCGTGGCACCAAGTAGTCACAAAGTCCATCGCGATGTTCTCCCTTCCGCTCCATTATCTCCAATGGGTGGAAGTAGCCTGATGGCCTCTGGTGCTCGACCTTGACTGCGCTTTGCGTGAGACACCGTCGGTTCAAAATCCCGAACATGCCTCTTCTACATCCCGCTCGATGTCTGTGACGAAGGTCATGATACATCTTCGTGCCACCTGGATGCACAGCGAATCGGGAGCAATGGAACTCCTTGAGGATCTCCTCCCTCAAATCCGTCGACTGGGGGACCACAACCCGTCCCCTATACCGAAGACTACCATCTGTGTGGATGGCCCAGCCTTAAGATCCGGCCCCGTACTAAGCGCCTTTCATTGCGATGGATACTAGTTACCGTCCTGCTGGACTCTATCACTCACCTTAGTAGAGACGGCGTGCCATCATACTTCCCAAGGTACCTGAGCTGCTCATGTGCTGCAATCTAAAGGCGCCCCACTATCTCGAGGCATCCGCCACTCAGGGAAGCTATACTAGCCCGGTACTCTGTGACTTTTAATTTGGCATCAGCCACACCACATTTGCCTTCTTAGGGATGGTAATGCAAGAGGAAGCAAGTCGTAATCTTCAAAAACTCCATCCACCTCTGACTGCTTCATGTTGAGGTCTGGCTGGCGTCAGAGGAATCATACATTCAGACTTTTGTGGTCTAAAAACACCTCAAACTGCTCACCATATAAGTAGTGACGCCAAATCTTCAGGGCGAAGATTACGTCAGCCAACTCTATGTCATGTGCGGGGAAGTAGTGCCTTCGTGATTCTTCCATTTGCCAGAACCATAAGCCCCAAGCCTTCCGGGATGCGTGAGAGCACACCTAGTCCAGGTCCTTGAGCATCAGTTACCTTTGTGTACCTGCATCCCCTTCGGGCACTATTAGAGATAGGGCTGGTAAGCTCCTCTTGATTCCTGGAGCAGCTCACTCACATGTGAGTCATCCCATACAAACTTGACCTCCTTCCAGTCAATCATCATAAGCCATTTGCTAAGCCCAAGGAGAAATCCTCTATAAACCTCTGTAATACCTGCCAATCCCAGAAACTATATCTCAATGACTTGGTCTCGGCTGTCACAGCCTCAGTGCCAACTGGGATCATTTGACACGCTGACACCACGTGTCCCGAGAAACCCACCTCAGCAAGCCAAAACTCGCACTGCCCGAGCTTGGCGCCTGAGCGTGATCCCTCGAAAGTTGTAGTACAATTCAAGTGATCCTCATGCTCCACCTCGGAGTTGGGGAGTAGATCAGGATGTCATCGACAAATACCACAAATTGAATCTCTAAATAGGGTTGGAACACCTATTCGCCAAGAACCCGTGAATGCCGCTGGTGCATTAGTCAATCCAAAGGGCATCACCGTAAACTCAAAGTGCCCATACCGCGTCCTGAACGTTGTCTTAGGGATGTCTGCCTCCCTAACTCTCAACTGATGGTAACCAGTGTGAAGGTCTATCTTGGAGTAGACTCGCGCCCCTCTCAGCTGATCAAATAAGTCATCAATCCTCGGTAATGGATACGATTCTTGATTATATACTGTTCCGTATGCGTAATCAATGCATAGTCGAAGAGGTCTTATCCTTCTTCTTCGCAAATAGAGCCAAGACACCCGTGGTGAAGTACTTAGTGCAATGAAACCCTTGCCTAGTAACTCTAATATCACGGACCTGGCTCTGTAACTCAACCGGCGCTATCCTATGCGGAGTCATAGAAATAGGCGACGTCCCAGAATGCAACTCAATGTGGAAGTCTACATCTCTCGGTGGAGGTAATCCCGGTAACTCGTTCGGAAAAACATCCTCGTACTTGCAAACCACCCAAGGTAGACTCATATCCTGTCTCACCTCGTCCTCCTGAGTAAATTTGGCTAGACCCGTGTTGCCGATGCCATCGTGGATCGTACATAGTATGGGGGTGGAAACATCGTGCCTATTCCCTTGAAACACAACCCCGCAGTCTGCAGGATACGGTGTGTAGGCGGTAACTCATCACGATCACAATCTATGACAACCCGATGTGCCGTCGGCAGTCCGTCGAGGATGACCTCGAATACAACATGTCCATGACCCGAGAAGGTCCACCGTGAGTAGAATCGGAGATCTCTAACTCCCGCATCCCCAGGTATATCCGGATCAATTCTCACCTTAGTCCACAGGGGAGAACTCGCATCGTGGCTCGTCTAGGTCTCAACCTCCTAAAGCCCAATGCTCTCACGAGATCACGTGATAAAGGAATCGTGCACGAGTCAAATAACACCTTGACCACGGCGAAAGAGTAGAAAGCGTACTGAATCATTGACTAACAATTTCTTTTTTGCCCCTCCAGTCACGGAATGCGATGTAGATGCGTATGAGCCCCGAGTTAGAGCTGCATGCCTCGCCCTCGACACGGACCCATACTCGCCCCTTTGGCACATGCGTGAAACACTTGATGCTCGTGTTACACCTACAGGGCGATCTGTTCCCACGGCGTCTTTGAGGTAAGGAGAACTATCTTGAGTCTGCTCATGTCGCGATGTCGGGATTGTGGTGTCCCAGTCTGAAACACACGTATCGAGGGCAGCTCCGCCTCAATGTCGGTGTGCGAGTGGAAACATGTCATCTTCCTAACTTTGTCAGTAACCGGACTGGCCTTGCCTGTTAGCGGCCCAGCCCACAAAACCCTCGTGGAGCAGTCCTCTGCTTCTTTCAGAACTGAAGAAAAGCTTGGATCCCACTCTTCTTATTACTGGCACCCGCATCTCTCGGATGCTCTGAGCGTCATCTACACTCTCGCTGATAATCAAAGTACATTACCCCAACCATCGAGTCCGTATCTTGTAGGTTATGCCTGATCTGCGGATGGAATGACTTGACCCGTCCCTCGAACTTCTGACCTTGGCGTCGGTGGCCACATAATCATCCGAGAAACATCTTTAACTCTGTGAATACGCTACGTACTCAAGTACGAGTCATGCGTCCCACTGTCTGGCTTCGAGGAACTCTCGGGCCTTCGTAATACAGCGAGAAGCGGAAAGTACTTCCCTATGAATAGTCTACGAAAATCATCCCATGTCATAGTCTCGAGTCCACGGAGTCGTGACCCACTCCCACGGTTGGGACTCACCCTCAAGCTAGAATGAAGCCCGGTATGTCAAGTAGTATCCAGGAGTGATCTCCGCGCTTTCGGAGAATCTCAGTCTGAAACGGAACCAATGGTCGGCTGCCGTCGAGGTCCCTCCTCCACGTGAGCGTCGGAGGGATGGTGTGCCTTGAACTCTGGAGTTCACGGCACCTCACGACCTCTAGGCACGCATCGGCTGTGGAAAGTTTGTGGCTGTCGCGGCCACCCATGGCCTCTATGAAGGCATGGCCTCTACTTGCCATCTACAACAGTCAAATAGCAAGTTTAGAATGTTCGTGTCATTTGTTAGCACATGCCGACCAATAATATACTTAATATCCCGAACCATCCGTTTGTTTCCCGAACTCCTAAGGTTACGTTTCTCAACCCTAGTGTTCGCATTTCCTATATACATCCTACCACGTATATAATTCACGTAATTTGCACACACAATCATGCACATACAATCAAAGCATAAACCAGAAAACACACAATGCATGTTGTGATCTAATCCTGTCTCGTGGACTCCTAGGTAACCTCCTACCTAGACCTTGATAAAAAAACTATGATTTGGATATCAATTTCCGAGCACTAGGTAACTCTAATTCAAGCTCCAACACAAAGCTATACCAAGTTGTGATTTTCCTACATATTAACAGCATGTCCTAGACCCATGCCCCACTGAGCCCTCGGTGTTCGTATACCTAAGCTATGATACCAAGCTGTGACACCCTAAAACCCGGGGGTCCCGTTGACCACCGTCAACCTGTGGAAACCTGTGTGTCTCATATCATGAGACCCATGCTTGAGTAAAATGACCCAATAGGGCCCGTCATCCATACTCGTCCATACGGTTACAAGACCATACATTTCTATAGATCCAAGAGTTATTACATCACTCTTAATTCAAAACATATATTAACACTAGTTCATTCTAATATATACATAAAACAAGAATCAAGGCCACAGTCCGGCCCGCTTCATAATCCCGACCTCTAAGGGCTATGCACTATGCAATCCTGCACGAGGGGTCCCACGACGGGGTGACTAATGCCCTAGTAGAGATAAATCCCTACGAGGCTGTATTTACCTAGAGTACGCCAAATGATCTTTAGTCAAACCAACAACCAATCCGTGCATACATGTTGTTCTATCATGGAAAAATCTACATGCATGTATGAGACGACACTCTACATGCCCCAAGTACCGGGTCAACCTCCGACCCACCATCCAATGCAAGTTCCAATGGGAAATCAATACTAAGTCAATCAGACTCACGTCTCACAACCCCATAGTCTATGTGATATTTATTTAATCATTTCGTGTCTTTTTGGACAACATAACTTACCGAGGTCTCATTACGAGTCTCTTACACCCTCCGACATTTTTCGGGCTTTCGGTGAATCGGCTGTCTAACCATGTTTCGGGTTTTCACCTAAGGGTATCTATCCCTACTTGCTCCTTAGACCACATTTCATTTTCCACTTTCATTTAACCTTGTGGAACTCAATTGAACGTCCATTCCAGGCCACACGATTCAACACCAAATGCGAGTGCCGTCGATTACCATGTGCGCACTCATGTAAGGCCGTGTTACCGCACACGATGCAATCTGATTTATTGTCAACACTCGAACCCATGACGATGTATGAAAACCTGCATGGACATTCTACACCGTACACTATGTGTGCTGAACACCCATGTCTAATGCATACAACATTTAATATATTCAGTTCAACATCAACAAACATGCGATCATGTTAATATTCCACACATTCAAATCGAGTACATCACATAAGCACTTTTCATCTTCTATCTGAACAGTTTCATTCATATCAACACATCTTAGGCATGCTATTAACATAATTCCCACCATTACTTAGGCAAGTAATGCCAAAACATTCTGCATGTTAGTCATGCATGGAAACTCAAAAAATTCTGCAAGTTTTTCATGCATACAATAATACACCAAACTGAGTTTTCTTTGATCTAAAAACCCAAAAGATTCTACATGTTAGTCATGCATGAAAGCCCAGGAAATTCTGCATGTTTTTCATTCATACAATAATACACCAAACTGAATTTCTTCAGTCTAAAAACCGAACGTGCATGTTAGCCATGCATACAATAATACACCAAATTGAGTTTTCTTTGATCTAAACACACCCAAAACATTCTGCATGTTAGTCATGCATGGAATCGAGAAAATTCTGCATGTTTTCATGCATACAATAATACAAAACAGAGTTTTCTTTGATCCTAAAAACCCAAAGATTCTACATGTTAGTCATGCATGAAAGCCCAGGAAATTACCATGTTTTCATTCATACAATAATACACCAAACTGAATTTCTTGGTTTAAAAACCCCGAGAACATTAGCATGTTAGTCATGCATACAATAATACACCAAACTGAGTTTCCAGTCCTAAAGACCAAAAAAACAGCATGTACAACATCACAAGTCGATTAAAGCCAGAAAATTCAGCATGGACAACATCACAAATTCAGCATGTTATTCATTCAAACAATCACATAGCAAACTCAACCAAATGCCATTTCCATGGCCCAAAACAAGGAAATAACCAAAGAGGAAAGATCCCTCACCTCTTGAAGTGTGTAGGACCAGTTCTTGATCCACCCAAATCTCAAAAAAATGGGGGAAAAGCTTCCTCCTCCTTTTGTTCCTTTCTTTCTTTCTTTCTATTTTTTCTTTCTTCTCCTCTTCTCTGGTGTTTGGAATCCTCTCCTCCAACTCTGAGTTTAGTTTGACCTGAGTGGAGTACACCTAACACAAATTTGTTTGACCTTGCTTGGTCAGCTCAGAGACCAAGTGTTCCCCATCTACAATTTAACCCACTTTCATGCTCATGCATGAGGGTGAAATGACATTGGCCCCCACCCAACTCATGCAATCCTAAGGGAATGACACTTAGCCCACCCATGTGCCAAATTGTCTCCCATCTGAGTCTCCACATGGCACCATGTAGTTGTACAGTTAAAATCCAATCGTGCAAAACCGACAGGTCTCGAATTCGACCTTCGGTTCATTTGGTTCAACTAGATTTCGCGAGATGATTCTAACGGCGTGATCCGTTTAGATCGTCGAGGGTCTAGAGAAAGATCTAGGGTTTTGTCTGTACCGTTCCGGGTAAGAATTACCGATTCGCTCATTTAGAGAAAAAGCGAAAAGCTCGTTTTTCGGGTTTCCACAGATACTATTACAAGTGCGAGGAGCGTCTGCGAGAGCGGCGTCCTAGAGGCTGAGTTTTAGAAGAAAGCCGGAATGTGGCTTTGGTAGTTTTACATATATTAGAATTTTTAGAATTTTAATATATGTGTTGTATAAGAGTAGATCATTAACTCTTGTAACTATGATATATAGTTGGTATGTTTTATGAGTATTGTTTATGGGGCCAAGTGGTCGTTTTACTCATGCGATGGATTATATTGGATATATTGGATATATGTTGTGAGTAAAATGCAGGGGCCCAAGAGGTCATTTTACTCGGTATAGTTGTATATGAGACCCCTTGTGGTCATTGTGTATATTGGGACAGGTTATATACAGGTTTTGTATTTGGGTAGAGCTCCGTACAAGGGGCTACTGCCGGTCCCTCTTGAAAAATGTTAGGTCACCCAGCATTCCACAGTATTCAAGTGAGTTGACAGGTAGTCAACGGACCCCCGGGTTTTGGGGCGTCACACTTGGTGAGTGGGCTGCCCACGGACAACCCACTGTTTGTTTAGGGATTGTTAAAAACAGTCCTGGTTTGCTTGGTTGGACCGAAAATGGTCCATGTGTGTTGTAAGCAAAATATTGCTTAAGATGAATGGCTTGAAATTGTGTGGAAAATAATATGTTAATGCATGAAAATTAAATATGTTAACATAAGTGTTTGAATTATATGAAATATAATTGTGTAAGAGCCATTGGAATTAAAATAAGTAGCCGAATTAGCCCATGTAGAGCTAATTTACGATGTTATTGATAAGAATAAATAACATGTGATTAGTATATCAATGAATGACATGATGCATGTGGGTAAATTTATGTTAATTACATACATGATTTATATATTAACATGAATTGTTTGGAAATGGCATAATGCATTTCATATGCACCGGGGCAACCTAGAAAATTAGGTGTGAGTGCATGGCATGAAAGAAATGAAAAATGGAAAGTGGTTGTGAAAGGAATTTCAAGGGAAGATTTTCAGAAGAATTGCCTTGGAGAGTGGTCCAACAGTTCATCTCGGAGGCTGACCCATGACTGTTTCGGAAAAATGATCCAGCAATTCGCCTCGGAGGGTAGTCCAATATATTTACCGAAACTTGGTATGATGTTTTCAAGAACAAAAAGCTTTTGTTTCGAAAACGATGTTTTTCTCACATTTAGCTTAGGCATGCGTGAGGGAGTCGGTGAGGGCTCGAGAAATGGGAAAGGGTGAGTTGCATTCTCATCCATATCACGTAGACATTCAAGTAGGATCATGTATTTGCTTGAATGTGTTTATGTTGAATCATTGCATGTGCACTTAGGTGGGGAGTAACCCATGTAGGAGATTATCACTACTGGGCATTGCTCACCTTGTCGAGGGATCATTATTTCAGGTACAGGGAGTGTTCAGGAAGACGACGCCCATTAGAGGTCGCTTTTGAGAAGAAAGCCGGATTATGGCTTTGGTATTTATTTTGTATAACATGTATTAACATTGTAAATCTTAATATATGTTGGTATTAAGAGTGATGTAATCAACTCTTGAACTATGACAATATAGTTGGTATGATTTTTGGTGAGTATTGATGTATGGGCCCAAGTGGCCATTTTTACTCATGTATGGGTCTCATGACATGAGACCTGGGTTTTTCAAGCGAGGTTGGCCAGGGTTGTCAAGCGGACCCCGGGATCGGGCGTCACCTGAACTTGAGGAGGATTATGATGACTAGAAAATTCAATGTGGAGAAAATGATTTTAGCCTATGGTGGGTTAAAGTGCTTGCTTTGTTAGTTCATCAAGGTTTATCCAAAGCCTTAAGGTAAAGAAAAGCTCACAGGTATCCTATGAGATAGTAAAAGTTATGAGATCATGGAAAAAGAACAAAGTATAATTTTGTTTTCTTGGAAGATAAAGTTCTATTAGAAGTACTTGAGGAGACTACAAGTGTTGGACTATGGTTGAAGCTTGAAAGTCTATATATGACAAATCCACTCACCAAAAAGTTGTATTTGAGGAAGAAGATATATATATATATATATATATATATATATATATATATATATATATATATTGGATGAATTTAATAAAATTATTCTTGATTTAAAGAAGATTGGTGTTGAAATCAGTGATAAAGACCAACTAATTATTTTTTTGAGTTCCTTGTCATGTTACTATGAACATAGCTTTGATATTATGATGTACAAGCATGAAACTCTAACCGTGGGGGGTGAAAGCGACATTAAACTCAAAGGAGTTTCAGAAAAGAGTATCAGAAAGTAAATAATGAAGGTTTGACATAAAGTTTTATTGTATGAGGTTGAATAGACAAAAGAAACCAAGATGACTGAATAGGCAAATCTAGGTTAAAGTCTAAGCATAAACCTAGAAAATTCTTTTGTTTCCATTGTCACATGGAAGGGCACTTGAATGAGGGATTGTCTAAAGCACAAAGGCTTGAGAAAACTTCAGAATTTAGAAATGCAGCTGTTGTAAATGGTTATGATAATGCAAATGTTCTTACAGTTTCAAAACAAGATAAAGTGAAGAATGGATTCTTGATTCTAGTTGTTCACAACACATATGTCCCAATAAGGATTGGTTTTAGACTTACCAACCCTTAAATACATGCAAGGTAATACTATAGGCAACAATGCAACTTGTAAGGTGGTCGACATAAAAAAATTGAAATTAAGATGTTTGATGCAGTTTTGAGAACAATGTCAGATGTTAGACATGTTCCAAAGTTTAAAATAAAAGAATTTGATTTCTTTATGGATGCTGGACACAAAAGATTGCAACTGCAGAGGAGGTGGAGCTATAAAGAGTCTTAAGAGATACTCTTATCATAATGAAAGGAAAGAAGATTATTGGCCTCTATATCTTGTAGGGAAGCACAATAGTAGGAGTGGCATAGTAACATCAACCTTTGTTTCTAATGTTACATAATCATAGCATATGCGTCTTAGCACATCAATGAAAGGGGAGTAGATGAGTTAAGCAAGTAAGGACTATTGTGTGGTCAGAAAACTAGACTTCTATGAGCATTGTCATATTTGAAAAGTAGTGTCAAGTTAAGTTTAATACAATAATCCATCTAATAAAAGGCACTATAGATTACATCCCTTCATATCAGGGTCCTTCTTAATTTCCTCCTAGAGGTGGTGGTAAGTATGTATGATTACTCAAGGAAGGTTTAGGTGTTCATTTTTAAACATAGAGATGAAGTCTTTGTCAAGTTAAAGTTGTGGAAAGCCTTGATTACAAAGCATAATGGAATGCAGATCAAGTGTCTAAGAATTGACCATGGCTTGGAATTCTGTGGCAGTGAATTTAATAAGTTCTACATTGTAAGACATTATACATTAAAGAGCACTCCACAATAAAATGGGCTTGTAGAACGGATGAATAGAACTCTTATAGAGAGCACGTGCATGCTATCGGCATTAGGTTACCAAGAGAATTTTTTGTTGAAGTTGTAAAAACAACTTGTTACTTGGTTAATAGATGTTCTAAAACATCTATTGGTCTCAAGACTACTGAAGAGTGTGGTTAGGAACCCCGTCTAAATATAATGTCTTAAAAATATTTGGTTTTCGTGATTAGGCTCACATGAAGGCAAACTTTAACTAAGTACATTGAAATATATTTTTCTTGGATATCCTAATGATGTGAAATAGGATCTGACTATGTTACTGTGAATTAAAAGAAAGTGCATTATTAGCTGACATGTCACTTTTAATGAAAGCTGAGATGCTTACAATTCACAAGGATTTGTCAAAAGAAAATGAAGAACCAAGTGTCTTGGAGAAGGTGGAGCCTTCAAAACAAAATTCAATTGACTAAGAAGAAGAGCAAGCTCATATTGAAGAAACAGATAGTCTCATAATGCACTAGCATCAGTAAGGAAGAGATAGACAACAAAGTTTAATAAAACCTTTGCGAAGGTATGACCATGAAGATTTAGCATCTTACGTTGTTAGTATCGCTAATGAAATTGATGGTTTTGAGGCAGAATCATGTAAGTATGCTATTGCAAGAAAGAATCAACTCAGTGGACTACTATGATGACTGAAGATATAAAATCACTTCATATGAATTATACTTAGGAACTTGTTTAAAGCCAAATAACCATAAGGTTTCTCTCAAAAAGAAAGAATGAATTCCTGATATTGAAAGGCTTTACTCAAAAAAAAAAAAAAAGTATCGAATCCAGTGGTAAAGCATAGTTCATTTTACATTTTACTTGCTATTGTTGCTCATTTCAATCTAGAGCTTGAACATTTGAATGTTTAAACCGTTTTTTTTTGCATGGTGAGTTTGATGAGGAAATCTACATGAAACAACATGAGTGATTCAAGGTACAAGCTAAAGACAATCATATGTTTGCTTGATAAAGGAATCTTTATGTGATTTTGATTTGTGTCGTAGTAGGGTATGCCGGAATCAACAAAATTTATAACCTAATTCCTCCTACTGCCGTAGCATAGCTACTGCAGTATAGTGGCTCTAGGGTTGAACACAGGGATGGGTTTTCTTCGTACAAATGATTTGCAGTTATGGCCAAAATGGTGAATTCAATTTGGATTTTGGGTTTTGTAAAAACGATGAGAGTTGGCGATTTGCAAACTAAAAATAAACTAACGTAAAATATGAAAAAGAACTCCTTTAAGCATCGGGCTACTGGGGTTGAGGTCCTAAGGTAAATGCGAGGTTCGCGATTCTTTTCCTCGCATTGGGGAGGATGACTTATAGTCAATTCCCAAACCGGATTTTTGTTTAGCTATAAAAACTAAACCCTAATAGTTTTTCCTTTTGAAATATAGTACAATAGGCATAAAGGCTCCCGGGCAGTAAATCCCACATCCTTTAAATCTACCACACAGTAACTAATAGAAGGCAACAAATGAATCTCAATGGATCTAGCAATAAGCATCCACTGAACCCTAAAAGCTTGCCAAATACAGATTAATTAAGGTACATTTAAGAGATTTAAACCTAGAGTGAGAGATGGGAAAATAAATTATCATAAATGTTAGCATTAAAAGCAAGAGAACCGTTGGATTACCTCATATTCAAAGCCAGTAGCCCTACTCTTCAAGGATGAGGGGATTTTAGCCAACCATCCCTTGAGTTGTCATCCTCAAGGGGTGTTTGGCAGGTGGGAAAGTGTAAAAAAAGCAAACAAAATGATGGAAAGAAAAAGTAGCGGGAAACTCCGCGGAAACATATCAGCGAAGAAAAAATATGAGAAAGCTTCTATAAGATTTGATTTGAGCTTAAATAGTGCTCAAATAAGCAAAAATACAAAAATACCCATAATACATGAGGGGCAAAATTGGAAAAATCACAAAAAGGAAGTCAAACGGGGGTGTGGACAAAAACCAAAAAGAAATACGCGGGGAGAAGCATTTCGCGAGAGTGCGAAAATTTCGCGACACCTTAAATTTCTTTGCAATGCTCCATTTCCTTACCATTTTACGCTCTTCTTTCATACGGTTTCCTGTCACCAATCTTTGGGTTCAACTAGAATTTGTCGTGCTTGGATCGACTCAACAATTTTGGCATAATTAGCTTTCAAAAACTACAAAATTAGCCACAAAATGCAATTAGTAGAATAGAAGGGACCTTAGTGTGACAATCGGATTAATTAAGTTGATTAGTAGACAAAAAGTGCTCAAAACCTCCAATAAACAGGGTTTAAAATAGCACTATTTAGGCACTAATCAGATTTCAAACACTCTCCTAGACAGTGGTGCTAGCGATTCGATGGGATTAATTACATAAATGGTATGTCAACATTTTTATTTTTTTTCTATAATGGTGTCTCAAGTTATTTTTTAATTATTTTAAATATACATTTGAAAATAATTTCAATATCTAATGTTATATTTTTTATTATTCACATATAATTATTTTTTGCTTTAACATAACGTTTAGAAAATAAGAAAAAAATAATAGAAGATATTTAAAAGTTTTTTTAAAAATGTCATATTTATTTAAATATAGAAAAAAAATGTCATATTTACTTTTTAAGAAAAAGTTTTTATTTTTATGTCAATTTCATAATATTCAATTTTTTTTTATCAATTTCTTTCTTATTGTAATAGAAAGATAGTAAAAACCATAATGACAAAAGCATTATATTGCCTTTTAGCATCATTAAAGTTCATTTAATTAATTTCATTGTTTTTAAGTAGTTTCACTGTGTGTAAACATTGTGATTTTTTTCTATTTTGGTGTCTCAAGTTATTTTTTAATTATTTTAAAGTAATTTCAATATCTAATGTTATATTTTAATTTATTCATATATAATTATTTTTTCCTTTAACATAACGCTTGGAAAATAAGAAAAAATAATTGAAGATATTTAAAAGTTTTTTTAAATGTCAAATATATTTTACCTATAAAAAATGTCATATTTACTTTTTAAGAAGAAAGTTCTTATTTTTATCTCAATTTCATAGTATTAAAATTTTTTTTAATCAATTTCATTCTTACTGTAATAAAAAGATAGTAAAAACTCTAATGATAAAAGCATAATATTGTCCTTTAGCCTCATTATAGATCATTTAAGAATCGCTAGTACCATTGTCTAGGAGATTGTTTGAAACCACATAAAGATTCCTTTAGCAAGCAAACATATGATCACTTTACCTTGTACCTTGAATCCCTCATGTTGTTTCATGTAAATATGCTCATCAAGCTCACCATGGAAAAAAACTGTTCAAGCTCTAGATTGAAATGAGCAAAAATAGCAAGTAGAATGTGGATTGAACTATGTTTACCACTGGAGAAAAGACTTTGTTGTATTCGATACATTTTCTTTGAGTAAAGCCTTTTGATATTAGTTAGGAATTCATTGTTTCTTCTTGCGAACCCATTTACTTCAAACAACCTTATGGTTCTTTGGCTTTTTAACATGTTCCTAAATATAATTCTTATGAATCGATTTTATCTCTTCAATCATCCTAGTAATCCATTGAGTCAATTCTTTTCTTGTAATAGCATACTTATATGATTGTGGCTCAGAACTGTCAATTTCATCACCAATACTAACAGCATAAGATGCTAAAATGCATAGTCATACCTATACGAAGTTTAATAAATTTGTTGTCAATTTATTCCCTACTGATGCTAGAGCATTACTGGTCTATTTGTTCATTCAATGTGAGCTTGCTCTTCTTCTTGGTGAATCAAATTTTCATCTAAAGACTCCACCTTATTTGAGACACTTGGTTCTTCATTTTCTTTTGACAAATCCTTGTGAATTTTAAGCATCTCGGCTTTAATTAAAAGTGACATGCCAACTAATAATGCACTCTTTCAGTTTGGCATCATACCTTTTATCCTTTCACACCATTAAATCAAGATAAATGCATTTAAACATAAAGTTAAAGTTTGCCTTTGTTCATGTGAAACATAAGGTTGATATTGTGCCTCGCCCCTAATATTGTGCTTCCACATAAGATGCAAGCGATAATCTTCTTTCCTTTCATTATGGTAAGAATACCTTTTAAGACTCTTATAGCTCCACCTCCTTTGTAGTTGTAATCTTTTGTGTCCAGCATCCCCAAACAAATAAAAATAAATAAAAAAATAAAAAAAATTATATATATATATATATATATATATATATATATATATATATATATATATATATATATTAACTTTGGAACATGTCTAACATCTGACAATGTTCTTAGAACTCCATCAAACATCTTAATTTCAATTGTTCTTATCCCGACTACCTTGCAAGTTGTGTTGTGATGTGAACAACAAGAATCAATAATCCATTATTCACTTTTATCTTGTTTTGAAACTATAAGAATATTTGCCATATCATAGCCATTTGCAATGACTACACTTCTAAATTTTGAAGTTTTCTCCTTTTCTATGCCTTTGCACTTTGGATAATCCCTCCTTCCAAAATTGCCCTTCCATGTGACAATGGAAGTCTTTAAATTTTCTAGGTTTATGCTTGAATTTTAACCTAGATCTGCCTATTCAATCATCTTGGTTTCTTTTGTCTATCTGCCCTCATAGAATAAAACTTTATGTCAAGACTTCATAATTTACTTTATGATACTCTTTACTGTAACTCCTTTGAGTTTAATTTCGCTTTTACTTCCCCCATGGTTAGAGTTTCATGCTTGTACATCATAGTATCAATGATGTGTTCATAGTAACTCAGCAAGGAACTCAGAAAAATAACTATTTGGTCCTCTTCGTTGATTTTAACACCATAAATCAAGAATAACGTTATTAAATTCATCCAAGTGCTCTTTTATGAGCTTTTCTCCTCCCATATGAAGAGTATATAACTTCTTCCACAAATACAACTTGTTGGTGAGTGAATTTTCCATATCTTTGTGACACTGATCCCAGGTGTGTCCGTTGACAACCCGTCAACCTGCGGAATACCTACGTCTCATGTCATGAGACCCATACATGAGTAAAATGGCCTTATTGGCCCACATACATCCATACCCACTAAAAATATATCCAACCAACTATATTGTAGTTCAAGTTATCATCACTCTTAGTACAAACATATATTAAAATTTAAAGTTCCTAGCCACATGTTACAAAAGCCTCTGCAAAGCCACATGTCTGCTTTCTTCTCAAAGCGGCCTCTAATGAGCGTTGTCTTCCCGAACACTCCCTGTACCTGAAATAATGTTCCTTCGACAGGGTGAGCAATGCCCAGTAGTTAAATTATCCTCCACGGGTTACTCCCCACCTAAGTGCACATGCAATGATTCAACATAAACACATTCAAGCAAATACATGATCCTACTTGAATGTCTACGTGATATGGATGAGAATCGACTCACCTTTCACTTCTGAGTCTCACTAACTCCCTCCGCATGCCCCTAAGCGAATGTGAAAAATACTATTTTCTAAACAAAGGTTTTGTTCTCGAAAGCGTACTACCGAGTTTAGGTAAAATCTATTGGACAACTCTCTAAGGTGAATTCTTGGAGTAATCCTCGAAGCTTGATCATGAGTCCGCCTCCGAGATGAATTATTGAAACCTCTCAACTTGATTCTTGAAAATCTTAAGCGGAAATTCGCTCGCAGCCATTTCGTTTTTCATTTTCTTTAATGTCATGTACTCCTTACCTATTATTCTAAGTTACCTCGATGCATGAAATCGTTATGCTCAATTTAAATGCGACCACGTACATGCTATCATCATGCATATATTGACAAAATTTAACTCACATACATCATGTTATTCAATCCCATGGCAATAACATCAAATTAACTCACATGGGCTAATTAACAATTTAATTCAATGGCTCACACACAATTATATTTCATATAATTCAACATCATGTTAGCATTTAATTCCATGTGCATTAACATATTATTTTCCACACAATTCAAGCCAGTGCATTCATCTTAAGCAAATTTTCACTTCACAACACATAGGACCATTCACGGTCCAACAAACCAACCGGGACTATTTTTAATAGTCCCAAAATATTAATGATGGGCTGTCGTGGACAGCCACACTCTCACTAACATAGGTTCCACTTTGTGGAGATAAATCCATATTATTTTCATTTACTTGACACCCAAACCAATTTGCATGTTATTTAACCTCAAGAAAAACACACAAACACAACACAAGTCACCCAAACAGTCCGTGGACTGTCAAAGACGGATTTCAAATTTTCCAACAATTCAGTCCCAAGTTTTGGGACTGACCAAACGGCCACTCACGGCCTCAAATCATCCAAACCATTTACAAGGCTCTTAAAACCGAAAAAAACAGTGGAGAAAACCCCTACCTCTTAGGTTTGTTAAAACTCCACAAAACCGGTGCCCACGCGTAGCCTTTTCCACGTAAAACAACTTTGCTTCTTGGCCCGAAGCGAACCAATGGTCCGAAAGCCGGGAAATCTAGAGAGAAGTTGCACTTTCTCTCTCTAAAAACCCTCCATTTTTCAAAATCTGCTCTCTCCTCTCCCACTACCGATCAGCAAAAATTTAAGAAAGCTTTCAGGCTCCCTTCACGCCACATGTCCAATCATATCGGCTGACAGGGATTCCTTTATCCACTTTATCCACCTCCATTTTGATTTATCCAATCAGAGATGTCAGATGTCACCTATGGGCCCTATACTTGAGCTCAAGTTGACTGATTCAGACTTACACGTGGCAATAATCGTGAGCCACTTAAAATGAGCCAAGCGTCCCGCGATTACGCCGCTACCAAAAACAAAGCAAATCTCGACCGGCTCTCGAATTCGAATTTTAAATTCGGCATGGTAGCTTGGGATTTTCGCGAGAAGATTCCAATGGTGAAGTCTCGTTTCATCATCCGAGATCTAGGAAAATTTGATTTTTACCAAATTACTATTTTGTTTCATTTTTTTAAAAAATTAGAATTTTCTCAGTTTTGCTATATACATCTCCAAGTTAAACTATAAATCACTTAGGCCTCCTCAAGTACTTCAGCGTAACTTCATCTCCCAAGAAAACAAAATTATACTTTTGTTCTTTTTTCTCCATACTCATCACTTTCAATATCTAATAGAATACATGCGAGTCTTTCTTTTCCTTTTTAAGGCTTGGCTAAATCTTTGATGTATCAAAAAAGTGCGCACTTTAACCCGCCATAGGCTAAAATTAATTTCTCCACGTTGAATTTGTAGTCATCATAATCTCCTCAAGTCTTGTTCTCTAGGAGCTTTACAAAACCATCAACACAGTTCCTAGGAAAGACTAGTAGGGTCCTAGCCCTTTACTCAAACAAGAAGCCTCCTTAGACAGAACTTTAGAAAATTGCCCAAAAAATACTAGAGGGGGTCACAATGAACCCTTTTATAATCCATTCTCTTTAAATTAAATTTTCGCTACCATTGTGGGGTTCGCGCTTCCAAAATTTCTCCAAGAGAAGCCTTATGCAATGAAAATCTCAAAAGCCTTTTATGATGTGGAAAATTAGTCAATAGATGTAACCATATAGATACTAAGACTTGATAGAATAAACAACTTCCTACCTCATCCCGGGCCATGGAAGCAACATGGTCACACGGCTGAAAAATAAATAAACAAGATGATATAAAGGAATTTAACGTGGGTTTTGGTTATAAGACTACGTGCTCACGATCACGATCGAGAGCAGCGAGAAAATTCACTATGTGGCTAAGAGAGTTACAAACATTCACTCACAAAACCACCAAACCCAAAGCCCCATTACACCCCAAAAGCACTCACTCATAAGCTCCACCTTTAGATCAATAACCCATTTACTCTCAGGAACTCTCTCTAAGAGTCTTGAAACTCTCCCATCCCCTCAAATAAGCAACTCATAGTTATGACATTACTTCATTCATTCCCCTTGTGAACAACATAAACAGACTACATGCACATATGCACAATATTTGATATGTACTTCAAGAACTAATCCTTGGTCTATACAACAAATAGGTCTTGTAATGAATTTAACACAAACCAAATGCTCAGTTATCTTCAATCCTTGCAAAAGTAGCCTACACAGGGACTTTAGGACAACCATAAAGCCTTTAGTGGAGGCCTTGCTTATGGTAAGGGGATGGATTGACCTATGATAGGTTCCAAGTTCAAGTCCTGATGTGAACAAAAAGAAAAATTAAACATTTACCTATCAAAAAATAAAAGATTAAAACAACCATGAAAAAGTTAAATCAGAGCAGAGGATAGATTTCATCATTTTTCTCCGAATTTTTTTCCTCTATGAAAAAATGTCACATGTTTAAATAAAACTTTGTCGACCGAATTTAAGAAGTTTGAGACACATACTACATTTAGGGTCAAATCATACAAAGAACAACCATAAAAAAGGGAAAATAGTAAAAAGGAAATTCAACACAATAGTATACAATCAAGAGCAACAAATAATCCACTATAAAGGAACTAGACTAATAAATTCAATTTCCTATTCTTTTGCTTGCTGAGGCATCCACTTTCTGTCCATGAACATAATTACTGGCCAAAACGAGCAAAAACAAGAAAATAGGAAAATCATACAAAGAACAACCAGAAAAGAGGAAAACAATAAAAATAAATCGACACCATAGATATCATCAAGAGCTTATCACTATCCACTATAAATGGAATTAGACTCTGTGTCATATATGGATCATTCCTCAGATTTACATATGTGCCATATATTGTATAAAAACAAACAATGATGGGAAACAATAGTGCAAAAATGCAACTGCTTAGCTAAATATGAAATGATAATCAGAAATGATACAAACTATCACTAGGGTTCTGTGATGTTAGCCAATGTGATAGATAAAGAAAAAGATATATTAAGAAGAGGACACCAAAAGGGAAACTCAAGGATCACAACTAAAATAATGGAAATAAAAATTTATCCGTAGTTCCCATAGTTCATCTTATCCTAGGTGTTTTGTTGAGTATATCCATTTTCATTCATGAACAAACTTAACAAAACTAGGAAAAAATAAGAAAAATCTAACCATTTAGAGCAGAACAACCATAAAAAAAGGAAAAACAGTAAAAAAGAAATTCAACACTATAGTATACAATCAAGAGCGGCCACAATCCACTATAAAAGTGAACTAGACCTAGGTCAAGTGTTGTCACAAGCCTAACTTTTCACAATAATGGCCTATCTCGATGTACCACTCAACACCGCTGAGGACCCAAACCTTCCCCACCTCCATCTGCGAATTTATGCTAACTGCTCGCACTCCTCGCCTCAAAGTTCATTAGGAAAGCGCCTCCAAAAGATTCACCAGCTTTCATAGGGTAGGCCGACAATCTTCTTCATATGTTAAGTCCCTAATTAATGAGCTCTCGCGCCACCTCGAGCTCACCCATGTAGGCATGCCTTGACTCTTATGCGTCTTACCGACACTCTTGTGTGCACTTTTGAAGCGCGCCACCAACTCTTGACATGCACGCCCATAGACACGGTATTCTCTCCACCTCATATGTTAAAGTACACAACAATGATAGCACTGTCATCATATCCAACCTCAGTAAAAGTCCGTAACAATTTATTTTTTTTAGACCACAATTATCATAATTAACCATTTATCCAAGCAAAATACTATAGTTCCCCACAAATTTTCTAGTAAGAAAGGAAAATGGTATTGACTTTATGACTAAATGAAGTAGCTAAATCAAATAGAAATGTAAAACTCTCACTCAAAGAATTAGAGCTTAACTCGGTGAATAGTACTTCTTGCAACCCTGTTACCAAGATCATATTTCAAAACAGTCCTCAAGTCTTTTGCCTCAATTTTGTACTTCTCTATACTCTCATAGAGAAGTGCTCTCTGTACAAGGACAAATACATTCTTTTCGTCATGTTCTAGCACCTTACGTCAAATATTATATGTTTCTTATAATTCCCAATCCTCATTATAACATGAAGCTCGACATGATAAGACCTAAGGTAGGAGCCAAAGATCATAACTATCTTTTCAAGAAGAACCACAAATTAAGAAAGCCACTTGTACTACATCATATTGCCCCCGCGCAGGCTCATCCAAATTTTCGTCTCAGAGGATGCCGAAACCCCAACAAAGTGGGAAGGCAGCCTTCAAGCTCGGTAGTGGTACCGCCATTATCATGACCTACTCAAAAGTACAGATTCTAAACTCCCAATCTTTAAACTTTAGAAAATCACGCTTCTCCAACACTTTCGCACTTATCACCCATTTAATGTGAGAGCGTTGCACTAATTCTAACAAAAGGTAAATAAGCAAACAACATGTCTAGCGGATTAACACTGGAGGTCCGAAACACCTAGTTCTAAGAAATGTAATCCCGGGTCGGGAATGCCAAAGCTGTCTATCTCGCTATGCACGAACAACTTTTGTCTCGCTTATGACAGATGAAGTGATTATGCAAGAGACATGGATGATAGGAAAAGCACTTCCAATTGTGTGTTTTTACTCATTGAAGGAGTTGTGTCATGGTCCTCTAAAAAGTAGCTTGTGGTTACTTTATCTACTATTGAGGCATAATTTGTGGCAGCTACATCTTATTTATGTCAAGGGGTGTGGATGAGGAGAATACTGAGAAGCCCGTCATTTTCAAGGCAAGTGCATCACATTGTTTTGTGGATAACAACCCACCATTGGGTTGTCTAAGAACCTAATCTTGCTACATGGACGTAGCAACAAATTGGATGTAAGGTTTCATTTCTTACGTGACTTAACTAGAGATGGAGTAGTTGAATTGAAGTATTATGGTACACAAGATCAAGTTGCAGACGCTATGACTAAAACTCTTAAGCTTGATACGTTTTAAAAGTTGCGTAAGTTACTAGGTGTTTGTGAGGGGCCTGGAGTAAACTGAATGCTTACTAAATCAATGAAGGAGGAATTGTCGAGGTAGTCGAATCAATTAAGTTAGGTTGGGTAGCAATCACTCTAGCTTTCTTTAAAATAACTTCATTATTGTACATGTAGCTGATTGTACTATTTCCATAGTTACTTTCCACGTTTCCAAGAGTTGTAAAACATGGTTTGTTTGTTTGTTTTCATATGGATCATTCCTTGTTAACGACATGTGTCATACATTGTATAAAAACAAAAAATTATGGGAAATAACATTGCAAGAATGCAACCACTTAGCTATATATGAAATGATGATAAAAAAAATGATACAAACAATCGTTAGGGTCCTATGATGTCAACAAATGTGATAGATAAAGAAAAATATATATTAGGAAGAGGCCCCAAAAGGGCGACTCAAGGATGTTAGCTAAAATAATGGAAATAAAATTGATCCTAGTTTCCAATAAGTCTCATTCTTTATTCAGTTGAATACATCCACTTTCATTCATGAACAGAACTTAATAAAACTAGCAAAAGCAAGAAAAATCTAGACATTTCGAGAATAAATCATACAAAGAACAACCATAAAAGAGAGAAAACAGTACAAAAGAAATTCAACACCATAGTATATCATCAAGAGCGACAACTATCTACTATAAAGGGAATCTCAGACCCAGTCATATATGGATCATTCCTCAATCTACATGTGCCATAAATTATATAAACTAACAATGGGAAACAATAGTGTAGGAATGCAACTGCATAGCTAAGTGTATGAAATGATGATAAAAATTATACAAATCATCACTAGGGTCCTATTATGTCATCTAATGTGATAGATAGTTAAAGAGTCCCAAAGGGCTTAATTTCAAAGATGATAGCCAAAATAATGGAAGTAAAAAATAACCTATTCCCAATAAGTTCATTCACTCATTGTTCCATTGAGTACATCCACTTTCATTCATGAATAGACTTAATAAAACTAGTAAAAGCAAGAAAAATCTAGATAAGAGAAGAGCAATAAAGTCGGTTTACAGAGACTACGAAACATACTTGCTCATCAAGGTGTGAAATTTTATCTCGCCTCCCCATTGCACTCACCCCCAAAGCAGCTATCACATCTGAAATTCTCCTCTTGTCAGCTCTCGCTCTTCTTCTTCTTCTTTCTTTTATAGCTGCTAACATGATCAACCCACCATCCAAGAATCTATGCTCCATTCAATTTATCCGTTTAAAAAAAAATAAATATATATATATATTTGAAATGGATGAGCTATGTTATATGTAATTAAAGAAAGAAAATCAAAAACAATATTTGATGATTGGTGAAAATATACTAACTTACCATGAGTAGTACTTTGATCCTCGTGATGCAACAGGTTAAACCCTTGATTTTTTGTCCCCTCGTTCTAAATGATTTGTTAGGATTATTTCGTGTAAATTCAAGAGTATTTATCGATCCTAAAACAATGACCAAAAATCAAAGTACTAATAAAATATAAAATTGCAGAGCGTAGGAAACATACATCGTAGGTGATCCATAATCGTTGGCCAAGCTATTAATCCCCCAAATTTGCAAGGGATTAAATCATAGAAAGGTTAGGGTTGAAGATATAGTTCTCTCATTTTCCTAAAGTGTGTTATACCAAACCTCAGAAATTCCAGACTATTTACTTATATATATATAATATATAAAGCACAAGGAACAATCGCTTTATCTAATGGGCCACTAGAGTAAAGGAGAAGATAGAACTATAGGCTCATACCTAAGCATTAAATCCCTCCATAAATGGTCGAGTAATTAACATGCACAATTATACACTAAATAACACAAATACTTAGTCCATAATTAATAAATTAATCTTAACATTCTCCCCACTTAGACGGCATAATCATAACTCAACAAGCCAATAGATTTACATAGTCATAACCTATCATTTATAATTAACGATCGAGAGGATACATAAATCAGACATAATCGCTTTTCCTCTACTAATCAAAATCATAATTCAAATGCTTCAACAAGACTTACATAGTCAGTAACTAATCATATACAATTACTACACGAGAGGATGTATAAATCATATATAATCGTATCGTTTAATCTATAAGCGCTTTCAATGACAAGAGTATTGATTCAATAGAAAGAAACATAATTTTACATTCATATATCAAAATGACACAAAATCATAAGATAATGACAAACATCAAAATGCATACATGTAATAACAAAAAAACATGAGCTTTCCTTACAAAATACATGAAAGGTAAAACCTCACTAAAACAAAGATTATAGGCTCAACAATCCCATAGCCGGTGACGGCTCTGAAACACACACAAATAGGTAAGTCTTTGGTTAGTGTAGATCCCAACATGCTACTCAGGCGTGTGCTCAATCGGAATGAGGACTCAAGAACTTTTCTTCACAAAAGAGAACTTCACATAAATTTGCTCGAGCAAGAAGTGCTCCTAAAGAAAGTTCCTAGTGAATGATATAGTTGCAAAATTATTGCGTAACAATTTTAGGGTCTAGAAATGGAGTGAACAACTCCAGCAAAGCTCGAAATAAAGTTCCGCAATCATAATAAGATATACAAAGTAGCCTTATAACTCGCCACATACTCTACCTCCATAGTGGAAGAAGTTGTAAGTGTCTATTTGACACTTTTCCATGAAACAGCTCCTTCAGCCATCACGAATATATAACCTGAAGTGGACTTTTTATCATCCACGCAGCCTGCATAATCGGAATCACTAAAACCAACCACCTTAAGAGTGTTGGTATGTCAATATGTCAACATGAGATACTTGATACTTTGAATATACCTCAAAACTTTCTTAGTCGCTTTCCAATGGCTTTGACCAAGATCACTCAAATACCTACCCAACATGCCAACAACAAAAGTAATATCAAGGCGTGTGAATACTTGAGCATACACTAGGCTGCCCACAACTGAAGAATGTGGGTGGACTACTTTTCATCTAATTCTAATATCATTATGAGGACATCGGGCTTGGAAAACTGGGCCACCCTTACAATTGGTTCCTTACCAAAAGAACATATTTGCATATTGAACCTTTTCAAAATGCGTTCAATATACGTCTGTTGAGACAATCGTGAAATATCTGTATGCCCAAGACATAAGATGCTTCCCCAAGATCCTTTATATCAAAATAGCCAAACAATAACTGCTTTGTCTCAACCAATGTGTCAGTATCATTGGTTGGGAGCAAAATATCATCAACATATACAACCAAAAATATGTACTTTCTCCCACCGACCTTCATTTATATGCATTGATTGACGATGTTCTCCTTAAAATCATTGGTGGTGACAACTTCATTAAACTTGAGATACCACTGCCTAGAAGCCTGCTTAAGACCATAAATGAACTTCTGGAGCTTATAAACGATGTTTTCCTTACCAGCCTCCTCAAAACCAATGGGTTGAGACATGTAAAACATCCTCAACTAAGTTCCTTTCATTCAAGAAAGTTGTCCCCACATCCATCCGATGCAACTTTCTAAATCAAATGAGACACTAGCCATAATAATGCGTGAGAGAGTCTTAGTGAGACATGGGAGAAGGTTTCCTTAAAATAAATAATTTCCTCTCGTGACTATCACCCTTAGCCACTACTTTTGCTTTATATCTCTCTACCCGTCCCGACATTGTGTCATATTCATAGTACACACATTATCCAATAAGTCTACAACCATCTGGCAAATCTACTAAGCTCCACACTTTATCCCATTAGATGGAAGTCATCTCATCTTTCATTGCATCGATCCAGTAGTTGGATTGAGGAATAATAATGGATTGTTTGTAGGTAGTCGGATCTAACACATCGCCCACATCATACTTATGCTCTTGTAAGTAGACAATGTAGTCATTTGAAATTACGAGCCTACACATCGTTTCTAACCTCCTAAAGGGTATATCGATGACTACATCTAGGGCTACTATGGTTTGAAGTATACGGGGGCTATTAGATCTACATCCTCAATTGGTTCAGTCATACAGTAGGCTACCGGATGCCGGGGTCAACAATAGGGCTAAAATCGAAATGAAGCAATAGGCACAGAATAAAATTGGGTGTTCTTGAACACATTTTCTGCAATTCTAGGCCTCGTACTCATAGTATCATTCTCAAAATAGATAGCCTGATATAACCTAATCACCTAGTGACAGCAATAAACCTAAAACCCTCGATCCCAATACACAATAAATCCACAAAGTACCCACTAATGGTCTTTGGATCAAGTTTCATGGATTACGGATTGCACGGTCTCACTACAACCTGTACCCTGCATGGAAGTGATGAAGACTAGGCTTCCTCTGTGACCATAGCTCATATGTAGTTCAGAATAGACTTAAGGCACTTAGCTCAAAATATAAGCTGCGCTTTCAAAGCTTCACCCCATAAGAACTCAAGTAGTGAGGAATATTCTACTAGGCACTTAGCTCAAAATATGTTTACGCTTTCAAAGCTTGGGTCCCATAAGAACTCAAGAGCTCATATGGAGTCTTAGGAATAGACTTACTTGTGCCTTTGGTTCAACATATGTTGGATTTCAAAGCTTCACGCCATAAAAACTCTCAAAAAGGAGGAATTACTGCCATACATCGCACCATATGAAGAAGTGTGCAATTCCTCCTCTCCTCAATCCCATTTTGTTGAGGAGTACCAGGCATTGTATACTAAGCATCAATGGCACATTCCTGAAGGTACTTCGAAAATGGTCTAGGGTTGCATCCCATATCATCATATCTACCATAATACTCACCTCCTCTGTCAAAATGAACCACTTTGATCTTGCCCTCAGAGGGAGCTCAACTTTTCTTCAAAGCTTTGAAAAAGTCCCCCAAAGAGTCAAACTTCCCGAATGAGCTCAACAAACCATAACGGAATAACTCATCAATGAACGTAATGAAATATTTATGGCCACCCATAGCAAGAGTGGAGGGAATGCACCACAAATATCTATGAATACCAACCCAAGCACTCAAAGGCATCTATCAATTTGTCTTTCTTAACGCTTAGCCGCAGATTCTACCGATGCAACACCCACATCATAGTATCAAACAAGAAATCAAGATTTGGGAAGAATCTCATCCTTAATTAATCTCTCACCTCCGCTTAAAATATAACTCAGACGTTTGTGCCAAATAATAGAAGACTTTTCATTCAATCTCAAATGTTTGGAGTTACTAACAGTATTAACAGTGAGGGTAGTAAAAATAGAAGGCAAAGCAGACAACTCTAATCTATAAAGATTCCCACAAAGTACTCTAGTGCCGATTAATAGTGAATCTTGGTACAATTTAACTTTTCCAATTCCAAAAAGAAAATGATATTCAAGTTTGATCCATAAAATAGATATTGGTATCAAATTTCTCCTGATCGAGGGTACGATGCCACATCCCGGCACTCCAAAAATTTCTATACTAAGTCGCAATCTAACAACTCCCAAAAAATCAACTTGAACTCTTAAAACACATCTCCATGTACACGCATCAGCCCAAACTAGTTAGATTCTCATCGCTTATCACCTCTTTACTAGAATTGCAAACATGAATGGCATCAATATCTAACCACTGGCATCGATGGCATCAATGATATTGGATTCAAAACAAGCATTCACCTAATGATTATCAAATATCTCATTTTTCCCATTCTTTGAAAACTTTGTATATTTATTGCTAATATAATAAAAGAAATCTTTTGCATTCTCGATCTTGGGAATGCTTACATAAATGGAATTCTCCATGATCATCAAACAACAACTGTTAGAATAATCCTAATCCTCATAGGACTTTTTTTCTCCTTTCAGAACTTTCAAAGAGTGGGTTTGGAGGAGTCAACTTCAAAGTTGGGAGTTCAATTCTTAGTTAACGCTTCAAATTCATCAAAAGATTTGACCCATTTTTGTAATTAGTCCCATTGAGTTTCATGATGGCAAATAACAGAGGAAAGCTCAAAGTTGAAGAATAAACAAGATAATAATGTTAAATATACATGTAAAACAAAGACATGCAAATTGCTCCACTCTTCGGCTTACCAAATGACCCACAAAAGAAATCACATAATGCTAGAGTTTTTAAAATACAAAAAGACTCATACACAGGTAAGAGCAATTCACTAGCCATCACAATCAAATGCGTCAATTTCCTATCGATATGGTAGTTAAATTAAGCTGTTCATGACACTTAGTGAAATCTCTTCACCAAACTAAGCATCCTACCAAATAACCAAGTCATCGATTGGACAACTTCACTATCCGTATGGATCTTAGTAAAATTGATGCACAAGACGGGAGAATTACAGTTGCAGCATCAATTCCAAAAGCATCCAACATGCTTAGACTCACAAGAGGTAAGTTCATAAGCATTCAACATTTCTCACTTACCTGTTCATAAGCATTTAATCTATTCTTCACAACATGATGCTATAAATAATCGATAAATAGCACTAACATAATTGCTAAAGCAATATGTAAACAATAAGTGAAAAATATTGTAAATTTTGGGTAAAATTTTATTTTGTTCCATAACCAAATTTAATGGTTTGATTTAGATAGATTTGGCACGATATAGGCTTGTGAGAGAGTAACAAGAATTCTTAATGTAAGTCAAAATTTGACTATTGATCCAAGATACAACTAATTGACAATAGAAAACATAAAAGATGAATGAAAGAGATGACAAGATCATGAGTAGCGGTAGGTAAAATTATGAAGGAGCACAAAACTATTGTCATGGCATTCAATGCTTTGTTAATGGAAAAAAATAAAGTTAGGATATTTGTAAGTCTCAAAGATAGCCATATTGGTCATTATAATACAAATATTATTTGAAAAGGGAAAAAAAAAAAGCTTGCAATTGTCAGCTATGTACTGATAATCAATAAAAAAATCAAGTTTTATTTATTTTTTATTATTTTATTTTTATTGAAAAACATAAAATAAAAACTATTCCAAACACTTCTTAGTAATCCCACCATCTCTCTTTTCGTCGTTTTCATTCATTAAAGCCATGAATATAGTATTTTTAAATGTATTTTTTAAACTTTTTATCTCTTCACCTTGGTAGGTGATTCAAAGATGTACATTTTTAATCCCAAAAACAAATTAGGATGTCTATTCAGATGGATGAAACAACAGAAAATGAATCAATAATTTTTATTTTAGCATATGCCTCAAAATTGAGTTGAATTTTTGAATCCCAAAACCATAAGGCTTCATTTCTATTCATCAATTTTCTATTTAACAAAAACAAACTAAAAAAAAAAGAAAAAATCAAATTTGACAATTTAAATGTCTATTAAAGTGGCTTTGATACCAATTGTTAGATTATTTTGTAAAATCAAGAGTATTTATTGATCCCCAAAACAATTTATCAATAACAAAAAAAAAACCCAATAAATAAATTACAAAATAATAACTTTATTAAAACAACGAAGATATCAATTCGTAGTTTGTACTGATCCGCATCATAACACACATCCCAAAATCCGTATGGATGAAATCATAGAAAGGCTAAGGTCAAGGCGCTTTTTTTCTTTCTCCCTAAAGTAATGCTCTACCAAAACCCGCGAAATTCCTGGTGACTATTTCTTATATACATAATATATGTAGCATTAAACGAACAATTAATAGGCTTTGGCCTAATGGGTTTACTAGCGGCGATATATATAACCATGTAATCTTACAATTTAGTTAATATTAAACCGCTCCACAAATGGCCCATAATTAACATGCAATTATGCTACCTTAAAACTATAATATAGCGATTATGATTAGTCCATAATAATAAATTAATCTAACAAGATTTCACTGAACACAATTTTTCCATCTAGAAAATTTCCAAAAACAAAATAGTTTAGTTCCCGAAAGAGCCGAGTAAACAATTATTAATTGAGGAATACAATTGCTTAAAAATAATCCTATTTTGTATCCATCTAACATTTGAATTTCCGCATAAGGTCGATTTAGTCTTACTAGGAAGAAACTACAAGCAGATCACCTTCTATGGATCAAACGAAATGTCGTCGACAACAAGTGGGGCGACTTTCCAAAATCCCTGAGGCAGCTAGCTTCTTGTGAATTAATATTTTGAATTTATTTTAGAAGCTCTAAAGGGTATCGCTTTTGATCCAAAATCAAAACCTAGATCTGAAGGAAAAGGGGTTTCTGGGGAGGATAGATTTAAAAGTTAAAACTCTTTTGAAAAAAGAAGTCAAAACTTAAAAACCCAGAGACTATAGTATTAGGAAAGGAAGTCATAAGCATCCAAAACCGAAGGAAAAAGGGTCGTTTTAGGGAGAGATTTAAAAGTTAAAACTCTCAAGTCTCAGCCTAGTATAAGGAAATTGGAGAGTTAAATGCATCGTTTTGACTTTTTTGGTTAGAAATATTTATGCTTTTCTCTAACGGCTAGTAAATCATATTATTAATATTTTAATAGCATGCACCTTGATCTCTCTACAAGCTTTCTATTCATCCGTTCTACAAGCCGTTTTGTTGTGGAGTGTTCTTTACTGTACAATGTCTTATAGTACCGTGGTCCTTGAAGCATTTGTTCAATTCATCACCACAGAATTCCCCAAGCAATTTTCAATTCTCAAGTGCTTGATCTACTTTGTAATCAAGGCCTTCCACTACTTGAACTTGACAAAGACTTCATCTCTATGTTTCAAAATAAACACCTAAACCTTCCTTAAGTAATCATCAAGAGGAACTTGAGACGGACCCTAATATGAAGGGATGCAATCTATAGTGTATTTTATTTGATGGATTGTTGTATTAAACTTCAATGTGCACTACTTTTTGAATACACAATGTTCATATAGAAGTCCATAGTTTTTCTTGACCACAATAGTCCCCATCATGTTTAGCTCATCTAGTCCATTTTCAACACAATGTGCCAAGACACATATACTATGATTATGTAACATTAGAATAGAGGTTAGATGCGTTATTATGCCTCACCTACTTATTGTGCTTCCCCTATGCAAGGTGTGTAGACACTAATAATCTTTCTTCTTTCATTGCGGATAAGAAAATCACATGGCATGATGCATCGGATGAAAATCCCAAAGTAGAGGGATAAGTAGATAATGAAATCCAAGCCAACCAATGGTTGCTTGATTAATATGTGGCACAGCGAGTGACAAGTCCTCTGACCAAAGCTCTCCCAACCTGGCTGGGAGAAGGAAAAAAGAGAAAAGAAAATAGTTTTTTTAGAGAGAGAGTTCACTCATCTCTAGAATTTCGAGATCGACCGTCAATCCCGGCGAGTCAAGAGGCAAAGCTGTCTTCTCACCGCAAGAAGCCACGTGGTATCGGGTTTTGCGGAGTTTTGACAACCCCGGAGCTAGGGGTTTTCTTCCCAATTGATTTAATCCCATAAGAACCCAGGTTGGATGGTTGAGTGTTTGGGGCCAAAATGGCCGTGAGTTTCGTTGTCCCCTTAGTGGGGACAAAAGGCCGGAATTTTAGACAAGCTAAGACCTAGGGTTGTACTCACACGTGATCTTGTGTGGTTTTGTGTTTCTGGCGGTTCAAATGAATTGCTTAAATTGTTTATTAGCCCATGTGAGCTAATTTTGGTGTTATTGCTATAAATGAATAAATATGTTGTGGTGTGTTAAATTTTGTTAATATATAAGGTTTGATATATTATGAATTGTTGTGAATTACATATTGCATTTCATATGCACTGGGGCACCCTAGAATAATAGGTGTGAGTGCATGACATGAATTAAATCGGAGGGTTATCCAAATAATAAAATTATATCGAAGTTGTTCAAGAATTGTGTTGGGAGGGTTCCGTCCAACAATTCATGTCGTGAGGCCCATGAATTGTTTCGGAGAGTTACCCAACAACCACCTCGAGGATTGTCCAACGATTTACTTCCGAGGGCGTTCAACAATAAAACAAATATTTTTGTTTGGAAATGTGGTTTATTAGCATAAGCATGTGTGAGGGAGTTGGTGAGGACTCGAGACATGGGATTGGGCATATAGACATTCGAGTAGGAATCATGAATTCACTTGAATGTGTGTGTTTTTCCATTGCATGAGCACTTAGGTGGGGAGTAACCCATGTAGAAGGTTATCACTACTGGGCATTGCTCACCCTGTCGAGGGAAAATTATTTCAGGTACAGGGAGTGTTTAGGGAGACGACGCTCACTAGAGGCCGCTTTTGAGAAGAAAGCCGACATGTGGCTTTGATATATATTTTGAAAAACATGTATTAGAATTCTTAATTTTGATATATGTTTTGATTCAGAGGATAACTACTACTTCAGGAAATGGGGAGTTGCCAAATGATGTTAATATTGCGTCTCACCTATTATTATGCTTCCTTGCAAGATGTAGACGCCAATAATATTTTTTCTTTTAATTATGATAAGAATACCTTTTAAGACTCTTATAGCTCTACCCCCTCTATAGTTGTAATCTTTTGTGTCCAACATCCCCAAACAAATCAAAATCTTTTTTATTTTTAAAACTTTGAAACATGTCTAACATATGACAATGCTCTCAGAACTCCATCAAACATCTTTATTTCAATTGTTCTTATCCCGACCACCTTGCAAGTTACATTATTGCCTAGTAGCACCATGCTCCATGTAAGGGCTGGTGGCGTATGAAACCAATCCCCATCGGGACACACATGTAATGTGAACAACTAGAATCAAGAATCCATTCATCACTTTTTTATATTGTTTCAAACTATAAGAATATTTTCATTATCATAGTCATTTGCAATGACTATATTTGTAAATTTTGAAGTTTTCTCCTTTTCTATGCCTTCGCACTTTGGACAATCCCTCCTTCAAGTGCCCTTCCATGTGACAATGGAAACACTAGAATTTTCTTAGTTTATGCTTGGATTTTGACCTAGATATGCCTATTCAGTCAACTTGGTTTCTTTTGTCTATCCATCCTTATAGAATAAAACTTTATGTCAAGCCTGGCTAATTTGCTTTTTGATACTTTTATCGTGAATCTCGTGGAGTTTAATGTCGCTTTTATTTCCCCCACTGTTAGAGTTTCATGCTTGTACATCATAGTATCTACTATGTGTTCATACTAACTCGGCAAGGAACTCAAAAAAATAATTATTTGGTCATCTTCAATGATTTTAACACCAATCTTCTTTAAATCAAGAATTTTTTTTATTAAATTCATCCAAGTGCACTTTGATGATCTTTTCTCCTTCCATATAAAGAGTATATAACTTCTTCAATAATACAAACTGGTTAGTGAGTGAATTTTCCATATACAAACTCCAAGCCAACTATAAATTCACTATAGTCTCTCGAGTACCTCCAGCGTAACTTCATCCCATACAAAATTCTTATACTATTCTTTCCATATCATCACTTTCACTATCTCATAGAATACATGCGAGCTTTTTTTTTTTTTTCTTTTAAGGCTTTGGCTAAACCTTGATGAATCAGAAAAGTGCGCACTTTAACCCGCCATAGGCTAAAATCAATTTCTCCATGTTGAATTTATTAGTCATTATATTCCTCCTCAAGTCTTGTTCTCCAGGAGCTCTACAAAACCATTAACATAGTTCCTAGGAAAGACTAGTAGGGTCTCTACCCTTTACTCAAACAACTAACCTCCTAAGACAGAACTTAGAAAATTGCCCAAAACATACTAGAGGATCACACCGAACCCTCTCTTAAACTATCAGACTTAAATTAATTTTCTTTTGCTACTATTTAGTGCCTACTTAAACTTTATCCAAGAGAATGGTTTCCCTTAAGCAATAAAAAATCTCAAAAGCCTTTTATGATGTGGAAAAGTGGTCAATAGATGTAACCATATAGCATACTAAGACTTGATAGAACCAACAACTTCCTACCCTGATACCAGTTTGTTGAAACTACATGATCACAACATAGAGTAAATAAATAAACAATATGATATAAAGACTTAACGGGTTTGCTATGTCATAATGCTCACGATCACAATCAGAGAGAAGCGAAAAAAATTCATATGTATAATAGAGTTACAATATTCATTCATAAAACCACTCAAAACCCAAAGCCTGACAGACCCTAAAAGCACTATCATTCAAAGATCCTCTTAGGGATTAAGAGCACAATCTATTGACACTTGTGGAACTATCTCAAGAGTCTAGAAACTCTTGCCATCCCTCAACAAGCAACTCCTGTTATGAAATTACTTCATACATTCCCCTAGAACAACATAAAGTGGACTACATGCAAATGTGCCTGATATTTGATACATACTTTAAGAACTAATCCTTGGTCTATATGATGGGTATATAAAATACTCATTTGAGCCCTATGTTTTACTTTGTTTTAGATAGTTTTTATGTTAAATAAGTGTTCTAATGCTCTAAATGTTCACCTTCGATTAGGTTAACCATTTGAGCGGAATTGTGAAATAAACGAAAAGAGGAAACTTGACAATTTCCCACATAGCATAAGAAGTAGCCATTGTATTCAGACTTTTTCAGCTTTACGATGAGCTCAAATGGAATCAAGATTTATATGGATGCATTCTTCACTCTCTATTCTTTCCAATGAGTCCAAGATCACCCAAATCGAAGTTTGGATGACAAAGTTATAGCCTCGGGAAGTTAGGAGTGCGAAACAGGGAGTTTTGCTTAGAGCACAAACGATAGACCGGTTTCTCGGGGACCCATTATCAAGGTGTTTGTTGATATGCCCATTTTAGGGTCATTTTGGGTCTGATTTTAGAGATATAAAAGCCAAAATGCCAAAACTGTGGGTGACCGATTTTTGGGAGCTTTCGGGGTGAGAATAAAGTCCTCTTTAGGTGAAACACTACTGGGGCACAAATCTTTAGGAAAAGCTTGAAGAAAATGAAACAAACAACGAGGATGAAGTAAATGATTTTGAGTGAAAGCCCATCTACTCTTCTTCAATCTCATTCTTCTTCAAGCTTTCCCTTGAGATTTGTGCCTGGTGTTTCCGCCCGAAGAAGTTGATCTCACCACAACCTGCTCGATCACCGATTTCTAGGACTTTATAGTTCTAAATCGGATAGAAAATGGGCCTATCGGTAAATGTCTTGATAATGGGTCAGCGAACGCTTGATCTACTATTTATTGCTTTGTGCGAGAACTCCACTATTTAGCACTCCAAACTCGAGACCTCTTTGTCATCCATTTGATTGAATGATCTTAGACTAAAATATGATTTTCATCTTTTACTTTTTCTCACAATTCCGCCAAATGGTTAACTAAGGAACAAAAAAATGGTTATATCGGCCGATATATCACTGAAATATCGAATATCGGCCAGGTATGACAAGATTTTCCAAGCGAAAGTGATTGGCCAAAATGTCCTTAGTCGATAAAATTGCCCGATATTTGCAGTGAAATATCATAAATTTTCAATATTGAAGCGAAATATCGAGTACTTTCTCTCACATCTGCGTGATGGGAGTGGAATTTTTGGAAAAATAGTAAAATGTTAATATCGCCGTATATTGGTAAATATCGGAGATATATCAGTAAAATATCGGAGATATATTGGTAAAATATCATAAATATCGGAGATATATCGGCGATATTTTCAAAATATCGACCATGCTTGCCTTTGACTTCTTGACCAGAAATCTGACAGCCCAGATTCATTCATGCTTTGATCAAAGAGTGGGATTTCATACATTTTTACCCCAAGCATCCAAAATTTATATGATAAATCAACGATTGAATTTAAAATTTGAAGCTTGATTAAGCAGTTTAGGTGATTTCCAACATATATATAATGATCCAACGATTGTTTAATTTGAAGATTAATCTATCGGTTTAGGTGATCTCTAACGGATATATGATGATCAACGATCATATGTTTGAACCAAAATCAAATCAACGGTTATAATTAAATCCTGATAGTTTTGACAATCCAGTGGTTATTTTGACTCCAAAAAATTCTATAAATACCCTAAAATCATACAATTTCTTTACAAACTCATCCATGAACATCCCAAGCTCCATTTTGACTCTCAAATTATTTTCTTTGTGATTTTATCTAAATATTTTGAATATCTTGGTATGAATATTGTGTTTCATCAGATGAGGATCACTTCATCAAATAATGTAATGGAGCCACATCGGTCTTCATTTTGGTTTTAAATTACTATTACCTTTTAATTTATGGTAAATTATAATGAATAATAATCTTCAACAAGTGTATATTTGCTTGTTATGTCTTTTTATAGTTCGATAAAATATTTCATGAATTTCAAATATTTTTGTTAATTTTAAGCGTTCTGGAATATTTTTGTCAAAATATCAGATATTTACCAGTATTTCAATATATTCATAAATCCAATTACAATATTTGTTCCTTGGTACACCTAATCCACAAGAGTAAACATTTGAGAGTGGACACTTGGCCAACATAAAACTACTTAAAACTAGTAAAACATATGAAATAAAATGAGTATTTTATATACAAATACACTAAACTTAAATCTTTGTTTGTCCCAAGAAAAGCAAATTCAAACATAAAACAAAAAGCACAAAGATAGATATGAGTGAGTATGATGATAGAAAAGTTAAGAGAAGCTTGGAAATGTTCTAAAAATACGTTAGCCAAAATGGGATCAGAAAAAAATTTAACATCTGCAAAGACAAGGCATTCAAATGGTATGAGTGATCGAAGCATGTTTCCCCAAGCCCTTAATAGATCTTTCCTAAAGAACTGATGTGAATGATGTTTTAGAGCTTAGGTACATAGACTAGGTTCAAACCTCTTCAATAAACTCAACACTCTATTTGAAAGAAAATTATAAAACTGGATAAGAACACACCTTTTATTCAACAACTAAAACTAAAAAGTATGAAGCAATACTAAGGAATTTTAGAAAAGTGTCCATGTATCTGGGATATGTGAATCTCTCTCGAGAATCCATAATCTACCCTTAGAGCTTATGTATTTTGCATCTACCTTTCTGACTGAAGTCTGACAAATGTGAACTGAGGAAACCTTAATTTACCACATAAAACCCGCTAGAGAATCTCTTGTAATGGCAAATTGTGATATTCTAATCATGGTGCAGTCGAAGCTATAACATAAATTATAATTTGAGCCAGCAGCTCCTTATCGGTGGTGATTGTCATCAACATGTATAAGGAAATGAGCTAGAACATTTAATGAACTATATTAAACATTAAATAAAGTAAAATCAATCCCAAATACATAAATTCTAACTAAACTACATACAAACCACAGAAAGTAAGTTAATTCATGGAGATAGAAAAACAACCAAAGAAAATGAAAATAAGCAAGAAAATAGGAGAAGATGATAGATGAAACCCAATTCTTCTCTTCAAATCTTCTTCTTCTTCAAGGCTAAAAATCGATTCGCTAAGAGAGATTTGCCTTTGGGTGTTTCCTTCCAAAGGGGTCTTGCTTGCCTTGAGAGCTCCTCCCGAGTTTCGTCTCTGGCCACCTCGCCTAAATGCCTAATTTGATCCTTTATGCCAAAACCCAATGATAAAAGCAATGAGCTGTAGAAAATGGGCCTTGGCATCTATCTTTGTAGCATGATGGAGCGCTTCTGACATAGTGAAAATGGGAAGCTACTAGAGGAAGAAACGAGCCACGTTGAGCGTGAAAATACCCATGTTGTAGTGTGTTTTCATGCTAAAGCGTGAGTCACGCTAAAGCATGAGTGAACTCACGCTAAAGCATGAGAGCACTCACGCTAAGCTGAGTTTCTCATCGCCCTCATGCATGAGTTTCTCACTCTTCTTGATTATTTTTGAGAGAAAATGGTGACCGTTTTGAGCAAGCTGTTCGACCGTTTATCTTCTTTTTTGCTTCCTCGAGTCTCCTCTTCTTGATTATTTTTTGAGAAAACGGTCGACCATTTGAGCAACTGGTTGACTAGTTGCTCTTCCTTTTGCTTCTCGACTTCCCAAGGCCGTAACTTCTTCATCCGGACTCCGGACTCCGAATCACGTGATCTTTGTGTCTATAGAAAGCCCTCGGAGTCTAGAATCTACCACCCATTCAATGAGGCCTGTAGATACGGCTGGCAAAATGATCACATGTTTTCTCGTGCATGATGATATTCTTAGATTTTCTTCGATGTTACTGTTTAGCTCGATGGTTGGCTTAATCACAAAATTGAAAATAGAGCATTAGAACACTTATTTATATCATAAAAAATACTAAACCCTATTAAAAAAATGGGGATAAAATGAGTATTTAAGATACTCATTAGTAAATTCACTTATTTGTTTCTTTTCCTTCTTTTTCTCTTTTTTCTTTTCTTTTTATTTTATTTTGTTTTTGCTGGTGAACATTGGAAATCCTCTTTATTGAGGTGTCCCATCACTATAGAAGTTAAGGTCTCTCAAGGTAAGCTCAATTTGAAAAAGTCGAGCCAAGGAAGAGATGTAAATGAGACTGGTGTGTGCGTAGGAGTTTCATTAGAAATGATTTCCTGAGAAACAAAGGGGATGTTTAAGCCATGTCTCCTGAAAAAAAAGATACATTCAAGTTCTAGATCAAACAAATGCAAAGGTATCCCAAATTTGACTAAGAAACAATTTAAGCACAAAACCAATGCATTCTCAAAACCATTACTAGGCACCAACCTAACTCATATGAGACACAAAACAAACAAAAGAAAAAGGAAAAGAAAACAACACAACAACCTAAACAAATAAAATAATAACTAAAATAAGTAAGCAGATACAAGAATTGGATTTTTGAAAAAAAAAATTTGTGAATTCTTGAATGCACCCCCTAAACTTGAAATCAACACTTTGTCCTCGATAAAGCAAAGCAATCATGGATAATAGTACTCCTGATTGATCAGTCTCCCAGGAAGGTGCTCAATGAATGTGGCTTTTTGGAGGGAAAGATGTTAAGAAGGGGTTAAACCTTAAATCCAACTGAAGGGGATACTTGAATATAGTTTCCTCTTTGGTTCTTTAAGCTTCGCAGGATTATTGAACTTCAATCTTTCAACCTTTTAGCTTCCAAAACCAACTAAATCTCTAAACACAGTAAAACTAAAACATGGAAAAACAAATCAAGCCACGAAAATTTATTAAAAACAAACTGACAAATTGAAAAAAAAAAAAAAAGAAGACTTTTTTAGACTTAGTTTGCCTCCCGAAGGCTGCTGTTTTAGTCCAGGATAAGACTCTACGACCTCTTTGATATGTTGGTAATTTATGCCTCCATCTCATTCTCTAGAGGTGATAGTTGTGCTCAATCAGCAACTTAGACATAGTCTTCAGAGCATTATTTTTATTTTATATATTTTCTTTGTTACTTAATGGTGGCTTTCATTTCCTCAAACAACTGCATAGTGCACTCCTCTACCTTGGGAATAGGGGTCATCTTCTCATTTCTCAACTCTTCATGCATCTCACCCTATGGAGCCATCTCCGGAATAGTCTTTTCAATTTCATCTTTTATCTTTTCATGTGATTTCGGAGAAGTTGGCTTATTTTACTTGACGGTTAAGTCTTTCAATTCCTTGGCATCATATTCCTTTTCTCTTATAGGTTCTTCAAGTGTAGGCAAACTTCTTTGTTGTTCTTCTAGGATTATTTTATCCATTTTTCCCACTTGCACCTCCAATCTCTCAAGTTGGGCTGATTGAATTTAAGAGTTGCCTTGTCTCACTCATGAATTGAGCTTGGATGTTGCATCTTCAACATAAATTCTTTCATCGATACTGGTTGCCTCTAACTGTCATTTTCTGTAGTTGACTTTCTCTTTTGATCAGAAACCTAAAACCTTGACCTGAGAATAGTCCATTTCAGCCTTTGATCTTTGGACTTGTGGAATTTGAAGAGTGGTGTAGCTTATATTCCATGAGGTGTTTGGGTGGTGGCTCCATCCAAAATTATGATTGCTTAAGTATGGGGTACCTCCATATTGAGCATAATCCATTAATGCATATGGTTGCCACACTTGACTCCTCACTTGAGTTGTCACTCTTCTTTGATGCTCGTCGGCCAATTGCCGCATTATTAGTTGCTGCTCAAGGTGAGCCAATGCATTTGTCAACTTGATGATAGGATCCATTGTGATTGAAACACTATAAAACAAAAAATAAAATTCAAAAGTAAAATGAATGAGAAAATTAAACAAAACTAATTATATCCAAAGTAGAGTAAAGCTATTTTGAATTAATATTAATAAAAGCACCAATTCCCCAGCAACGGCGCAAAAAACTTGATAGGCCATTTTATGCTATGTAAAATGTGTACGCCTATGTGCGCAAGTGCATGCATCATATAAGTAATATAATGATAAGTGAGTATCATTCCATGAAGAATTGGGTTACTAAATCTTAGAGCTCCTAATCTAGCCTAGGGTCTATTTGGATGGAGGAAATTTTGTAGAAAAACTCAAAGACACTACTAATCTAGGCATGCAAGAATGACTCAAATAAGACTAAAAGGTCTTAGGGCATAGATTTCACCTAAAAAATCATATACGAACCTCCTAACCCAATCAATCAATGTTTATTTTCATATGAAGATGACAATTTCACTAATGTATGGTCGATCTTTCGAGCATCCACACTACCTGATTTAGGTATTTTGCATCTCTACTCGACCTAGAAACCCTAGGAATACGATAAACCCGAGAAATCATGCCACCTAATCTCATTTTGTATCTATCTCATGACCATTAAATGGTAAATCATTTATGGTCTAGCTTAATCATCACTTATCAGTCTCAAATCAAGCCACAAATCATGCAAATATTGGCTTCAAGCAATATCGATACTAAATATCTCTAGTACTTCAAGCAAATATTTTAATTTTATTGATTTCAATTTTCATTCAATTTTTATTTTTATTTTTATTTTATTTTCTGACATTTAGTTATCTTCTTTGAATTCTCAGGTACCATTAGGTTGCATGTGAAGATTTCAAGCTGAAAATCTTATACCGTTGGATCTTGAAATCGAAAAGACTTTGAGAAGAATTTGGAAAGATAAGAGAGCAGCTTGTCAGTTATAACGTCAGCCTATGGAAAATATGGAGGAATTCAAAGAAGAAGAAATTGGTTCCAGAATGGGAGTTGGTGTGACACTTGATATTACACAGATGGACAAGGTCCTAAGACCCATTAGAGATTATGCTCGTCCGCCATCCACTACTCTGCCTATGATAAGGAGACCCGCTATACAAGCTAATAACTTTGAGCTCAAGTCCATCACACTCCAACTCTTACAAGGAGTACAATTTACTGGACTTCCCCATGAGGACCCAAATGCTCACGTCCTGAATTTCTTAGAAGTATGTGATATGGTGAAGTATAATGGAGTCAATGATGATGCCATCCGCCTTCGTCTGTTCCCATTCTATTTGAAGGATAAGGCAAAGCATTGGCTTACCACAAAGCCTCCAGATTCCATCACATCATGGGATGAGCTAGTTAACAAGTTTCTGATTCGATTCTTCCCACATGCTAAGGTAACAAAGTTATGAAATAAACATCAACAATTTCTACCAACTAGATGGTAGAATCCTTTTATAGAGAAGCTTGGGAAGTACAAAGATCTCTTAAGGAAGTGCCATAATCATAAATTTACCTAAATGGATCTGAGTGCAACATTTTATAATGGGCTAAGTGTACATACGAGAACTACGATTGATGCTTCCCACAGGAGAATTGTGCAGGGAAGAATGAGATGAAACATACCGTATTCTAGAATATGGCGAGCAATTGCCAGTGTGGCGAAAGAAGCGATTACCCAGACTAAAATTATTTGGGTGCATGATCTAGATGCAGTTACGAATTTGGCAGCCTAGATTTCTTCACTTTCTAAGCAATTGCAAGCCGCTCAATTACAGAACTCTTAAGCATCAGCTCATATGGTCCAAGCTAGCCCTCCGTCCTGTGATAGTTGCCATGGACCCCACCTTACTACTGAATGGCAAATGGTGAATCTAATAGGAGAATTAACAATTGAGTAGGCTTAGTACTTGTCCAAATTCCTTCCCAAATCAGAACTTGACCCTTATGCTCCAAAATTACAATCGGTTGGAAGAAGTCACCCCGAACTTCTCATGGAAGAACTCTAATCTTTGGAAATTCTATGGAGCAAATGAAACCCTTGCCACCTCGAGAAAGTCGACTTAAGAGTGGCGGAGGCGGCTAGTGTAATAAAATGAGATGCGAAATCTGACACCGGTTCAAAAAGTCAAACTGAGAACTTCGCCAACTAATCAAGTCGTTCAACAGGAATATGGAGGTACGGATGGGTAAAATGACTTCATTACTCGAAAGGAAACATGGAAATATTTTGAGTACCTCGGAAGTCAGCAAGAAGGAGGTATATAACACTAGGAGTGATCACCTTGAGAAGTGGAAAAGAGCTTGAGGATCGAAGAACGGAAGAAGACATGGACGGGTCAATCCTCGAGGCTGAGATAACACAAAGGTAGCTGAAAAAGGGAAGGGAGGATGAAATCTAAGGCACCTTAAAACATAACCCACTCCCAGATCTCACAAAAGTACTTTTTCCTCAAAGACTATGGAGTACAAGGGAAAAGCCCTCTAAAATAGGAAAAGAAGAAGAAGGATAATAGCAGAAATACAAACGGAGAAGCGGTGTCAGTACCCTCCGGGCATCCCTTACCCTCGAGAAAGTTAAGAAGGGTAAGTTGGAGAAGCAATTTGCGATGTTTCGATATCTTAAAGGCTTCATATAAACATACCTTCATGGATGCATGTTTGCCTTTTCTATATAGACTAAAAAACCCTCTCGAATTCACATAGTTACAAGAGCCTTACACTTCTGCACCCATGTCACTTTGGATAAATTTACGTAATTAAATAAATCTATCTTAATGTTTAGGATTTTAAAATTGGGTTTAATTACATGACTCTTTACAAAGTCTGCAGTCATCTAGATGTAATCGAATGTAAGAGTCAGGGTATCATTCCCGCAGTTAACGAAAATTAGAGATCAATTACTGACTATTGAAGTTCTATGCTATTTGGACTAAAAAGAATTAATAGTGAAAGTTTATCTAAAAAATAATAGATCCTAAACTATTAACTAAAAAGAGAAACTGGAATAACATGAAAACAACCAAAAAAAAAAGAACAAAATACTGGATCTAATATGTTCCCTGTGAGAAACGAAAACTATTAGTGAATTACAGTAAGCAGTCAATTCCTACTGCGAAAGTACATTTGCTCTATTGTGATGATGGATGCGGATTTGTCAGATTGCCTAAATGTTGCGGAGTTGGATTTCTCCACATTCCTTTGGTTCTGAGAAGCTCTTTGCTTCTCTCGAAATCGAATCAGACTAGTTACTTGTAATATGCGCTGCCTTGCAAGATACGGGTATTTTTTCTTTCTCAATACTTCATACCCATCTCTTGATGACTGCAGATCTTTTTCTTTCCTTCTCGGGATTTACGCAAAGTTACCCAGCAATTGGTGAAACATTGGCTAAATCTATTGATTCCTCCTTTCCATGATTAAATCTCGGCTAACCTGGTCGAATTTCTCTTTAGATTGAGGTGAACTCTCGATTGTTTATGTTGTTAAATGTTCCCCTCTAGCTTCAATTATGAGCGAATGGGGTATTTATGAAATGAACTTTTCGGAGCTGACGATTCATCAATGGTAGTCTAACATACCCATAAGAGAATGCTCTCAACTCTCAGGAATCTCCATCACTGTGTCAGTAGGAGGCATCTTGGAAATCGAGCAAGATACACTCCTTAAGGCGGTATTCGGTACTACCATTTGGGAACTTATCAATTCAAAAGCGACAGAATAAGTAAATCCTATAATAACTTTCTTGAATTTTGGAAAAAGCACAACTAACTATATATCAAATCCAGCGAGCTGCGTTCAGTCTTGCATTACGATTAAAGAAATAGAAACATAGATCATGTACATCTACTATAGTGTAATAAAACTGAAAAAATGAATTCCATAAATTTGTCTAGATTTCCAAATATTTTGAATGAAATTTTAAAAGATAATAACATAAATAAAATTTGACTCTAATCGTTTACTACTTACGATTAGCATAATCAGATTCAGAAAAAAAAATTTAAAATAAAAATGAAAAATAAAAGAAAATTCTACTCTAAACTATACATTGAGTTCCTCTTGATTCCCCTTTTACGGGTGGTGAAGATGGAAGTACTTTACTATTCTAACCTTTGTCTATTTATAAGCATCCGAAAGAAGTGGAGGTCCCGAAAAACTCAATTGAAATTCTCAAAGAAAAGCCCGAATCCTTGTCACCGGTCGCGACCTTGAGTTGATGTCAGCGACACAGTTCATTTGTTCGAGTTCAGTTGTGACCAATTTTCTTGATTCTGACCTCGTTTCTTGCTGGCCGTTGACTGAGTAGTTCGCGACCGCCAATTTTGAGTGCGTGACACTCTTTGGCTCAATTGTTCTCAAAGAATTGATGTCGACTACTTTAGTCTCATGCGCCTTCGTTGTCGTTCCATACGCTGAAATTTTTGAGTCACGACTTCAGTTTTAGGTTGCAACCTCCTTTTAGTTGTCACCACTTTAGTTATGAGTCAGGACTTCCTTTCCTTGCTGCACTGCATGTCGCGACCTTAGTTTTAGGTTGCAACCACATTTCTATTTCTACTGCCTTACCTCAGGTCGTGACTTTCTTTTTCAGGTTGCGACCTTCTTTTCGGTCTTTTTCTTTGATGTAGCCAGAATATATGTCGCGACTGCTTTTGATAGCCCCTTGCCTTTAAACAGGTCGTGACTTCAATATGATGTCGCGACCTCCGTTTGTCCTTTCTGGTTGCAAGTTGTCTCAGTTGCTTTAAACATAATTACGACCTGGATGTTGATGCTCAGAGTGCATTCAGGTTACGACCTCAATGACTGGTCATGACTTCCTTTTAGGTTCTTGACTGATTAAGTGGTCGTGACTCCCTTTTGCTTGGTCAAGACTTCGTTGGCGAGTTTTCACGTCACGACTTAAATATTAGGTCACGACATGGCTTTGTAATTTCTTTAGGTCTCAACCTTAGTGATTGGTCGCTACCTACCTTGGGGTCCTTGAATAACAAGTGGTTGCAACTTCAATTTCCCTAACTGGGACTTCGCTTGGCTCAGCTTCAGGTTTCCTGTCGCGACCTCAATATGAAGTTGCGACTTCATTTCTGATTCTCCATCTCTTGTAGTTGCAACTTCAAATCTCTTTGTTGTGACTCCCAATTCAGTTCCATGTCGTGACCTCGAGATGATGTCGCGACCTCAATTTGAGTCCTTCATTTAAGAACTGGTTGCAACTTCAAATTTTCTTGCAGAGACCTCATGCATTTGCTTCATCAACGGATAAGCGTCGCGACCTCGGATTAACGTGCGACCTCTGACTTCTACCTTGAATGGTTTCGCCGTCTCAGCCACATTTTCTTGGTTGCAACTTCATTAAGCGGTCTTAGTGATGTTGTGACTTGATGAATAAAAGAGCTCCCTATGGCGACTTTCATTTCCTAGTTCACGACCTCCTTTTGTTCTCATTTGAATTCTTCCGACTTTTGTTGGGATTTAAACTCTCTTTGTATTTTCTGCAAAATTTAAATTTGAGCAAATTACGGAGTTTACGTATATGAATTAACAATTATCTTGTAATAATCCCGAGAAAAATGGATTAAAAATCAAATGAGTTTTAGACTCATCAATGCATAAGAACATGCCAAGTTATGTGAAGTTTCTGAAAAATATCTGTAAAATAAGGAAGAAGTTCGGTATGAGACCGTTTCGATTCTCGGGAATGTAGTACGATCCTACAAAGAAAGCTCCACAAAAACTTAAAGATCAAGATTAATTTTGCCATACCATTCTCTCTTTGGGAACTCGTTGCTCCGGGTAAAGCACTTTGTGACTTGGGGGAAAGTATCAATTTGATACCGCTCTCAATGTTTGAAATGTTAATTTGGGGAAGCAAAACCAGCTACAATCATGTTACAAATGGTTGACCGATCCTAAAGCATCACGAAGGCATAATTGAAAGCGTCTTAGTAAAGTGAATAAGTTCCTTTTCGTAAACGGTCATCTTAGACATGGAAGAAGATGAAAAGGTCCCCATCATTCTGGGTAGACCTTTCTTAGCTACGGGAATTCAATTAATTTTGAGATGGTGAGCAGGGTGAGGAGTTCAAGGAGGGAGATGGAGTCACGTTCCATGTATTCCAATCTATGAAGCATCCGGATGACGACATCCTTGAGTCTAGTCACTTTGGTAGGCTTTGTGAGATGTAGTCAGTGTAGGAAAAAAGAAACCCGAGGAGTTGATGGTGAGAGACATTATATATTTCATCCACCAGTGACCCGATAAATCGAGAAGTATTGAGTAGATTCATAGCCATTTACGTGTTTGGGTGCAGTCATTGAGATGCAACGACGAGCTAATGACATAAACAAAGCACTACTTATAAGGCAACCCAAACCTTTTAAAATTTTCTTTCTTTAACTTTGTTTTAAGTATTCTTTCTATCATTTAGGGTTTAAGTTTCTTGAGGGGTTTTAAGCTAATCATTAAATTGTGTTTGGTTTTTTTCTTTGTGTTTTAGGGCTCAGAGATTTATACGATGAATGAGGGATAACTAGGGAGCCTGTGCACAAATGATGTGTAAAGTTGAGGAGTTTTCTGTACTTAGAAAAGAATTTCATATATGCCTCAACGGTCACGGCGTTGGTTGCTTTTCCCGAATAAATAAATAAATCCTTTTAGATCGCGGCGTTGAATTTTCCTGCTCACAGGGTAATGGGCTTTGCTAATATTTTTATCACTCATTGGAGCGTTGGCGTTGACGAATGTCGCGACGTTGCCCTGTATTTAGGTAAATAACAACTATATTTTCTGTACTTCTTCATCTTCATCACTAATCTCTCTCACTCTCTCTCTCTCTCGGGTTCCTCCATAACTAAAGGCATTACAAGCACCTCTCAAGTGACCTATAACCTTTCCAGAACACCCTTTCCATCTATAATTTGTTGCTTTATTCCATCGTTCAAAATTATTTGAACTTTTGAAGATTTACGGGTTAAGGGTATCACCAGGAGTAATCAACTAAATTAGTGTTTCTTTGGCTTTGATTTACATTGGAAAGCAAGTGTGGAGTGTAGTGAGGCCAATAGATGGTTAGGGTTTGTTTGAAGGAACTTGTTCCACCGAACACTCCCTACCTACTCGATAAATTGCCTTAATAACCACTGGCAAGTGAATTTGCTACAAAAGAGAGGTTTGATCACCTTCAAGGATTGAGTGACAATTTGATGTGAATTTGATCTGTTTTAGCACTCATCGCTTCGCCTTTGTCGGCCTAGACCCACCATGTCTTCAAAAGGAAAAAGAGTGGGCTCAAAGAATGGTGGTAATTGGATGAGCAAGCGAGGAGAGATTCAATAGCACAAAGTTTGTCAATGTGGGTGCCGTTGAAGTTCAGTATTTTTCGAAACTAGTTCATTTATCAAGGAAAAGGGTTCCTACCCCTTAACTTCTTTATAAAAACTATACGCCAAATAAGGGGTGGAGGTGTAGCCTTGAGGCTAGCTACCCTGATGGTGGTGCGAAATTTTACCTGCTGGCAGCTCATGTGGTGAAAAGGTCGAGATCGAGGTATTGGTAGATTTCAGTGCGAGATCTATAAATGGAGTTTTATCGATTCTGGAGCCAGGTGGATGATGAAGCGTCTGATAGAATTGATAAGCTCCCTGACTACGAGGTGCTTAGATTGCTCACCAATAAGCGAGGGAATGAAACTCGATAATGAAGGAAATATAAGTACCTTCAGACGAACAATGACTACATTCCAAAATTTTAGCACCATACAATAAGCTATGGCTCATTAGACTACTGACATATCTTAGTGATGGCCAAATAGGATGCAAATCCTTTCTATGTGGGACGAGGTCATTTAGGATGCAATCCTCTACAATAAGGATACTTAAAATGAACCTCGGGCACCCTTTCTAATATAAAGGTTATGTAAGAGAAAAGTGGGTGCCTTGGTAACCAATGAGAGCTTGGATCCTTTGATCAAAGCAATTGTAGTGAAGAAAAATAGGCCCGATGTCTGACGAGGAGGAGGTGTATGACTCCAAGAATGAGACTTCGAATGAGGAAGAGTTTAAGGCTTATTAATCCATGTTTGGGATGTAAGACAAAGACAGAAGGGAGGTGGGGTAGTCCTCTGTAGCCTACACCTACGACCCATAAGGGAGTAATCCCATTTCTCCGCTCCTAGCGAGGGTTGGGTTCCACGACCTCACAATGAGGTTCGATGCATTATGGGACCAAACATGGGAGCATCATGTCGATGAGCGAGATGGGTGACTCAAGCGACAATGATCCTGATGATCAATTCCACCACCACTATCCTGGCCAGTCATATCGGTCCCTAGGGGAGCCCTTTGTACCTTTATTTATTACTTATTCACATTGGGGACAATGTTCAGTTCAAATTGGGGGTTGTGGGTGATTGGTTTGGTATTATTTGTTATTGGATCTTGATTTTTCATATATTTCTTCTTAGGTTGTATTTGTGCTTATCATGATCACACATGTTTGTTGGGTCTAATTAGTAGTTTTTATGTTTAATCTTGCCTATTTGGTATGGAGGGGCAGGTAAGGTGTTATTAAGCGTAGGTTAGTTCGGTGTTTGTTGGAATAAATTACATGCCTTTAGGTTAGTTTTTGTTATAGTTCGTTTATTGTTTGTGTCATGTGTTTGGCTTGCTTAGGTCTTTTAATTGGAGTTCTTGTGTCTTTAGTGAGTTTGATACCTTGATTTCTAGTAAAAGGTCATGTGAACACAAATTATTAGAAAAAAGACGATATCTGATGGAATTATTATAGGCTATTGAATGATCTGGGGTGTGTGCTTGCATGGTATGGGTGATTTAGCCTAGTATCGCCTTTGTGCATGAAGATGCTATTTCTCAAGGAATATATCACCTAAGTGACCCTTTGCCTTGAATTTAGCTAACCTTAAGGGATTCTAACCACCTAAGTGATGGGACACCTAACAAAAAGAGGATTTCACGAGCTGACCAAAATAAAAAATAAAAAAAAAGCAAAAACAATTGAAAAAGATGAAGAAAGAAAAAGGAGTCAAAAATGAGTATATGAATAAGAATATGGGATTGTCAATCGGAATCAAGACACGATATAGAGAGGCCTTTTTAATGCCCTAATCCAATTGGCTAGGAGTCATTGGTTTCACTGCCTACTACATGGGACAGAAGATGGACCCTTCCCATAGCCTAGGGCCTTCGAGTTTGGTTGAGTGTTTAGAGTGAAATCCGAGGGGAACTAAATGCCTAGTGCCCTTAACCAAGCTGATGAAGTCACCAATGGATCTGCTATAAGACACTAAGTCTAAAACTTCTTGCCTTAGTTTTCTTTCATTTTTAGGTATTTAGGTAATGTTTTGGTATTTTGGTATGAATAAAAAGGGTGTGTTCTTATCCTTGCTTAAGTATGGGGGTGCTAGGACCTTGCTATACACTGGAGATCATGCTATAACCAACAAGTAGATTCCTTGGGAAGAGTCATTGAGGACTTAGGGGTTGATTTGCATTGCCCTGTAGCTTTGCCACGTTGTTTAGAGAGTTTAATAGAATAAAGATCCTTAATTTTGGATAAAACAGCTAATATTCCTAAATTGTGTTCCTATTGATCTTTCCACTTATGGTTCTAGGGTGCCACTAGTGCATATGAAATGCAATGTGCCATTTCATAACAATTCATATTATTATATCAAGCATGCATATATTAACAAAATTCACACCTAGTATATTCTTTCCAAAGCAATAACACACAAAATGGCCAAAATCTCGAACCCATAGAAAATAGGGCACCTCTTGGTCTCTTCCACGGTTCATCAAGATTGGATACCAAAACACACTAAAAACCCGAAGACATCGGAGTCTGGGATCAAAACAAACTGAACTCAGTGAAGCGTCGAAGCAATCCTTAAATTTATCATGTTATCATACTCACCTCATTCCTGTTAGTTTTCATTTTTGTTAGTGTGTGGAGTGTTGTTTTGAGTGGTCTCTTGCAGGGACAAGCAGGGAATATAATATATAACATACTAGAGTTTTGGTATGTTTTAGACCGTTTCTATAATTAGTTTAGTAGCATTTTCGCTTCATATACTAATATGTAGTTTCTTTTTGCAGTTAGGTTAAAATTCAGCATTCTGGAGGCTAAGAGAGGAAAGAATCGAGTTCTTGTCTCAACGTCGCAATGTCGCTAGACCTGTTCATGGGTCAGCCCATTACGCTAGGTTAGAGCGCACTCTTCAAGGGTTTTTAAGGAAGAACAACGGAATGATGGGGGGTTCGCACATTGAGAGACGGCGGTTTATGAGAATAGAGAAAAACGAACATAGACGTCGACATCGACGATCTGGAGGACCGGGAATCGGGGGAAGAAGACTGAGCATGACCCAATCTTTCGGCAGTAGAGTTCTTCTACCCTTACTTTCATGTTTTCTCCAGATTTTATAATGTACACGAATTTCATTATGTTCTAAACTAAAAGTCTAAGGTTTTGGTTGTGTATTAAACATGAAACTTATATCTACTTGCTAGAATTCTTCTTTTTATTGTCTCGTGGGATGGAACCTCTATTGATTCATTCTTTATTTTATTTGCATATTAATGTCTAGCCAATAATGTGGTGTGTGATTCTCTACGAGATCTAAGAAGGGAGTAGAGAATTAGACTTAGGTGAATCAACCTAATTAACTTGATGGTGTAGAAATCATCATTAATTAGGAGGCATGCAAGATTCTTGGAACTTAAGGCACTGCTAGTGCTTGGGGTTATTTGAGAAACAAAAACCTAGTAGTTAGTAGGTTGCTTGAACTCAGGGAGGGCTCATAATTGAAAATAGTCAAGAATCACTGCAGAGAAGCGTCGATGGAATAATAGAATAGATTCTGGATTCGGATATAGAGTGGATTGTCTAATCGCACTAAAACAGAACATCTTTATCTTAGGAACCCTTAATTTGCGTAATCTATTTACTAGTTTTATTATTTAGTATTTTAATTTAGATTTTGTATTCCAAAATCATCACAACTATTCATTTGGATATTAAGTAGATTAGTTGGTACTCAACATCCTGTTTCTCCTTGTGGATTAATGCGTATGCGTTTAGTACCTTTGTATTACCAACACACATACTTGCGTGAATAGGTGGTAATTATATCCTTTTCACATAATTTTTAATACAAAAAACACAAAAAAGCCTATCACTATACAAAAAATAGGTCTTGTAATGAATTTAGCATAAACGAAATGCACAGTTATCTTCAATCCTTGCAAAAGTAGCCTACATAATTTAGACAACCATAAAGCCCTTTGAGGCCTTGCTTAAGTGGTAAAGGGATGGGATGGGGTTATGAATCTCATGATAGGTTCTAAGTTCAAGTCCTGTTGTGAACAAAAAGAAAAGGTAAACATTTACCTATAAAAAAAAGATTCAAACAACCATGAAAAAGTTAAATCATGAGCAATAGGACATATTTCAATGTATTTTTCTCTGAATTTTGACTTCTATGATAAAAATGTCATATCTCTAAATAAAAATTTGTCAACTGAATGAAAAAGTCTAACACATACTCATACATTTAGGGAATAAATCATACAAAGAACAACCATAAAAAGGAAATGATAAAAGGAAATTCAACCACGATAGTATGTCTGATAAAGACGATGACAATCCGTCATAAAGAAGACTAGACCTAATAAATTCACTTATTCTTTGTTTGTTGAGTACATCCACTTTCATTCATGAACAGGATTAATAAAAACAGCAAAAGCAAGAAAAATCTAGACATTTAGAGAATAAATCATACAAAGAACAACCATAAAAGAGGAAAAACAGTAAAAAGGAAATTTGACATGATAGTATATCATCAAGAGCGACAACTATCCCCTATAAAATGGAACTAGACCCAGGTCATGTATGGATCATTCCTTGTATACCACATGGGAAACAATAGTGCAAGAATGTTATTGCTTAGCTATATATGAAATTATAATAAGAAATGATACAAACTATCACTAGGGTTCTATGATGTCAACTAATGTGATAGATAAAGAAATAAATATATTAAGAAGAGGACACAAAAGGGCAACTCAAGGATTACAGCTAAAATAATGGAAATAAAAATTATCTGAGTTCCCAATAAGCTTATTCATCCTATGTTTTGTTGAGTACATCCATTTTCATTCATGAACAAGCTTAACAAAACCAGAAAAAGCAAGAAAATCTAACCATTTAGGGCAGAACAACCATAAAAGAGAAAAAACAGTAGAGAAGAAATTCAACACTATAATATACCATCAAGAGCGACCACAATCCACTATAAAGGGAACTAGACGAATTCGAATATGGATCATTCCTTGTTAACAATATGTGTCATATATTGTATAAAAACAAAAAATGATGGGAAATAATAGTACAGTAATGCAACTGCTTAGCTATACATGAAATGATGATAAAAAAATGATACAAACAATATTAGGGTCCTATGAATTATGATGTCAACCAATGTGATAAATAAAGAAAAAGAAATATTAGGAAAGAGAGGCCTAAAGGGTTTTTCGGATATTAGCTAAATCACAAAGAAACAAAAATCATATATATCATTTATATATCGTAGAAATATCGGATGTGTGAAGTTAGACACAATTTTCCAACCCAAAAGTTGGTTGGCCCGAAAAAATCAACCAAAAATTAGTAAAATCATCAATATTTCAGCGAAATATGAGATTATATCTCCACGCCTTGCGTGGGCTGGAATTTACGGAAAGTATAGGTAAAATATCGATAAATATTAGAATATATATCGGTAAAATATAGGAGATATATGGGTAAAATATCATAATATAGGAGATATATTAGCGATATTTTAAAATATAAACCATGCACCCTTTGACTTCTTGACGAAATCTGTGTGTAATTAATTCATGCTTTGATCGAGTCGATTTCATCCATTTTCTTAAAAAGCATCAAAGGCATATGATACAATCCAACGGTTGATTTTATATTTAAAGCAGTCCTAGCGGTTTAGATTGATTTCAAACGGATATATGATGATCCAACAATTGATTTAAAATTTGAAGCTTGATCTAACGGTTAAGATTGATATCCAACGGATATATGATGATTCAACGGTCATATTTGAACCAAAATCCAAATCCAGCCGGTTAGAATTTAATCCGCGATGGTTTTTGACAATCAATGGCTATTTTGACTCCAAAATTCTATAGAAATACCCTAAATCATACAATTTCTTTACAAACTCATCCGAGACACATCGAGCTCCATTTGACTCAGGTATTTTCTTTGTGAATTATCTCTATATTTTGAAGATCTTGTTATGAATATTGTCTTCATCAGAT